>OW285239.1:79817809-80417809 GCA_935421215.2 Melolontha melolontha | reverse complement strand
AGTCCATCTATAAATACGGTTGTTGTTAAGTTTAGTACTCATGATGTTTATAAGAGCCTTGTGATCTGTCTCTAACATAAATCTCTTACCAATCAAATAATATTTCAATTTCGTTAGGGCAAACACAATCACTAACATCTCCTTTTCAGAAATAGTATATCTGATCTCACACGGTTTCAACGTTCTAGATATAAAATAAATTGGTATTTCCTGATCCTTCTTAACCTGTACTAATTCTGCAGCTATGGTCTGATAAGATGCGTCCGTACGCACAATGAAAGGTAAATTAAAATCGGGATGATGTAACCTAAGATTATCCACGAAATTCTCTTTCAACTTAATAAAACATGTTTCGCACTCTGATGTCCAATTCCATTTAACCGCTTTCTTAAGTAAATTCAACAAAGGTAAAGTTTGTTGACTATAGCTAGATACAAATTTTCTATAATAATTAAGAATACCTAAAAAACTTCTTAAGGTTCTTAAATTCTTCGGTCGGGGAAAATTTCTGATCTCATCTAAACGTTGAGGATCTAATAAGATATTCTTCTCATTAATTATATAACCCAAATAATTGACTTCTTCTCTGAAAAATTGACATTTACCTAAGTTTAATTTCATTCCTTCCTCTCTTAAAGTATTTAAAATAATTGTCAGATGATGGAAATGTTCCTGTATACTGTTAGAAAAAATAATAATATCATCAAGGTAATGTAAAGCAAAGTCCTCGTACTTATCTAATATTTGATGTAAAAATCTTATTAATGCGGTAGGAGATGTCTTCAATCCAAAAGGGCAAACTCGGAATTGATAAACTACTCCGTTTATTATGAAACCCCAATATTTGCGTGAATTCTTTTCTAAATTGGTTATCCAAAAGGCGTTTTTCAAGTTTAATTTACTATATATTTTCTTATTACCACATTTTGTTAGAAGGGCGTCAATATTTTGAGGCATCTCAAACTCCGGTTTAATTCTAAGAATTAAGTCGCGTGCATCTAAGCAAATTCTTAAAGAATCATCTTTCTTCTTCACAATAACAATTGGTTTTATAAAATAAGTGTTATGTCTTTCTATTATTCCAGTATCTTCCAAGCGTTTCAATTCCTTGTTTATTCTTTCCTGGTAATAATGGGGTATCGGATAGTTTTTACTAGCTAACGGATCTTCTTTGTCAATTCTTATTACATGTTCGTAATTTTTGGCAAACACTATATCATTATTAATTAATTGAATGTTTTTGTATAAAATATCAATCAGTCTATTGGAAACATGATCATCTTTAATCTTTTGCATCTTTATTAACTCTTCAATCTCCTCTATATTATTAACTGTATTACTAACTTTCACTTCTTCTCTCACCTCCAAAACATTATCTTCTTCATAATTATTCAAACCTAAACCTGCTAACCTATTATCTATCCACTCCATAATATCCATCATTTATATTTATATATTCATTAATTAAACCATCTTCCATAATATCACACGCAATCTCCTTCTTCTTATCCATATTAATCCTATTCAAAACATTATTAACCTCTTCATTTAACTTATCTTCTTTATATTTAAAATAATCTACTTTTTCCTCCTCAGTCAACGTTTTAACTAAATTAATTACATTATCTTTAATAAAAATCTTGCCTTCCAAGAAATCCATTACCATTCCTAAAGCTTTAATATTATCTATTCCAATTATAGCGTCATATTGAAGTTTCCCAATTATATAAAAGGGTATAATATATTTTGCTACCCCTAAAACGGTTCGGGCAGCAATACCACCGATGGAATTAAGACAAGTCCTAATTCCGCCCCTGGTCTTTAAAGGCCCCTCGAATGACTTGCCGGCCAGCTCAGTATTTGAAAGCAGAAGCGGCGTGGGCCAACACAACGCTAGATCTTAAATGGGCACCACTGCGTTTGGTCTGGAAAGTTCCTGGGCTAACGCTGAACACCCGCGGCCTTAAGGGCAAATGAACACAATAGGGGGGTGTTCGGCTGCCTGGTATATTACTTCTTACACTTTTGCTCGTTGGAGATAGGCAAACAAATGCAAACACAAATTCAAACATAAACAATAAAATATATTTAGTGAATTAATCCAATAAAAATATTCAACAACTAGCAAATTATATCCAAAAATATTAATTAGTATTAAATAAATCCAATAATGTTCATCAACAACAAATATACCCTAAAATATACATCAACAATAAATATGCATAAATAGAACTTTCAAGCTTGATCATACTTTACATGCTTATGCATCACTCAGTATAAGTGCAGGTACAGAAGGTACACCGTTAGGAAAATAAAATTTAGGTACTTAAAATTCGTAAAATTAATGCTACACTAAGTATTCACAAAATTGGAAAATTTACAAAATTTCCAGGCTCAGCCTGTATATGTAAAGCTAATGAAACGAAAAGTTACCAATAAAGAAAATTAATTACTGTAAAAGGAGAAATTGCCTTTGATTGTGGCAAATAGATTAACTATAAAATACTTAAAATTGAAATTTATTGAAAAGCAAAATAAAAGTCAAAATACGTTTCTAAAAAAAACACTAAAAGAATTAATCCTACGTCGATTACGTAAGAAAGGTTTGTGAAATTAATATGAGTAACAAAAAAAGAAAATTACAGTAATGAAGTGAATATTAATTTATATGTTCGTAATGGTGGTTTGCTCACCACGATATTGGACTCCACGCGGTTTCCTTTTTCAATAAAGTTAAAACTACTACATCAAATATTGTTCGTGATCGTTGTCACAAAAATTAGTTATCGACAAATAAATGTCCTAATCACACTACCTTGAGTGTTAAAGGGTTTGAGAACCCAAAAACGTGGTTTACGGGGTCCCGGTAATTCGATGACAATGGATGTGCCTTCCTGTCGGATTGCTGCCTTGGTTTAATTTCCCGCGCAGAACATTAGTCAGCAAAATCTTGAGCCGGAATTAACAGCCCTGAATAAATGGAAGAAGGAACCGAATAAATGGAAATTCATTAGAATTTAACGAAAAAAACGGAGAACGATACTGCCGAAAATTACAGCCGTCCCCATGTCTAAAACTCACCTGAAGCACGCTGTCGTGAAAAAAACTCTCTCCCAGATCCAGAGAAAACGTCCCCGAATATTACACTACACAAGTGAAATAAATATTCAATATAGCCAAGAAGACCAAAACCTGCATCAGCAGACAAACTCTATATAAAATTTCAAACTTGACTATAAGTTTTTTTAACACTACTGAACACTTCAGAGCAGTACGGAAAACCAAGAGAAGGAACTTCAAAATGAGGCACAGCTTTATATATTCGAAAGAAAACTACGTCATAGTCTCAAAAAACACGATAACGGAATATCAGAAAGAATGGGAAATAATTAACCAAAACCCATACAAAGTTAAAAAAAGTGGAAAAGGAAGCTAATAATCTAACATTCGGATATTAAATGCAGCAGAAAAAAGGTAATTAACCAATTTTAATTACAGAAAAATGCAAAGCAAACTAAAACGGAAGTAATCCTATATGCCGCATAGATTGCGTACAAAGTCAATGACAGGGAAATTCCAAAATAAAACTTAAAATAAAGGTTTAACAATCAAATAAATCGCCCTGAAAGCATTACCAAAATTCCATAATTAAAATAATGACTCGTTCAGTAAGTAATCATCGTTTAAAGGAAACGAAACACGCATAAAGTATTAAAATTTAAAAAAAAGCATGAGTCGCCTATATTACACAAAGAAGCGACTGCGCAGAGAAGGCAGGAAAATTACTCCGGAACCTTAAGGATATACGATCCTCCAAAACATCTGAACGTAAGAAACTTTTATAATAATAACGAAGTTTGAAGAAGCCTAAATGGTTCGATATTTAGGGAATATGACAAATAAAATATAAATTAGCGGAAGGGAAAAGTTTGAAAAGGCTACGAAGGTTTAAAGTAAACAAATAAAGTAATTACACGTTCAAAAATTAACAAAGGGTAGAAGAATGATTTTGTAAACGTAACAATTTATGATTATTAATAATAATATCCGTAGAAATTCTCTAATTAATTGATCCTATCCGTTTCTTGTTTGCAGCGATTATATCAGTGCCTTTAATTTTGATGATCTTGTGCTTATAATTATTTATTAATTTAACCTTGTTCTCCTGTATCAATGATATTTCTGCACCGGTATCTATCAAACAATTGATAATGCCTTCTTCTATCTTAATATTAATTATAGGTAAATTATAAGTATCTAATATTTTATTTTCATTATCGTATATAGTAATAAACTCTTCGGGGTTTTGGTAAAATGATAGATTATTAGTATTATATGGTATGCTACAGTCGAATTTATTTAGTCGTTTGTCGAGCTGGTACTGGGCCGCGGATTTTCGTATAGGTCCAGTTTTTTCATCGGAGTTTTTTTTTTTGGTAAAATCGGGTTCTGGTATAGTCGGAGATAAGGATCTATGTCTACGTTGGTAGCTGTTTATGTGTCCACGTCCTCTTGAATTAAAATTACTATTATACTTAGTTCTTCTTGAAAAATGGTTATTATTAGAATTATTAGTGAAACTGTTGTTATTATTAGGAGAACGATTAAAATTATTGTGATTATTATTAAAAGATCCATTGTTTGACGGTTGTGGAAAACTGGAATTTTGACGTAAATCATTCTTAAACGTATTTTGGGGTCGTGAGTTAAAATTTCTATTATAATAATTATTCGAAGTACTACTATTATTTTGCCGAGGATTTTCCATATTGTGAATGTTAGACTGATTATTATAAAGATTAGGTTGGTTATATGTTCGGTTTACATTTAGAGGATTATATATATTGTAATTCCTATTGAGCATACTCCTAAAATTATTATTCCCACCTATATACTGATTATTCTCAGAATAATCATCCAACCTTCTTAGTATGTCTATCAGCGAGTCCATATCATTTACCCTCTGGCATATGATCGCATGCGTATCTGTGTGGATAAAATGATTTAAAAGCTGACGCGCTATTGTGGCTTCGTCCTAGTCAGGAACATATTTGCAGTTGTTGTAAATTCTAGATGCGTATGCCTCTCGCGTAGAAAATCCCACCCTGTATTTCCCTGTAAGTAAGCGAATCTTGGCACGATTTTGCTGAGTCTCGTCCCAGAAATTCTTCTTAAAAATGTCCACAAATTTATTAAGATCCGTACAGTGTTCCTCTATCCTCATAAACCATTCTTGTGCGCTATTCTTCAGAGTGGCCCTCAGTATGTACATCCGCTGTTTTTGCTCTGGTATATCTTCTAAATGCCTTACCATAGAAGTTAAATACGTCATCGGGTGTACTATGTTGATATCGCCATTAAATGTGATAAAATTTTCAACTCTCAGCTGCGGTGGTCCATAAGATTGATAGTTTATTAATACTAATTTTTGGTTGATAATATCCCTCATACTCCTTGTTTCGGTGTCGATAAAATATTTGTTGTTATGCTGATCCTTCAACAGATCCTGTAAATTAATCTTCACCGTGTTGATCTCTTTGTTGTAAATATCTTCGTGCTCCATCGACCTTTGATTGGCTGTATTATAGTTCTGTAGACATTTCTCCTGATGAATAACTATCTGCTCCTCCAGGTTGTCTTTATTTGTGTTAATGATTGTATTAATTGTTGTTATTAAGATAAGCAAAAAGACATATAACAATAAGTAAGTGTTGAAGTACTTTTATTTAGAATCAGAAACATCTACAATATTTTCTCTTATAACCAAATCACACTTCCCACATGTTCACCATCTTATATGCTTCTTAGTTCGTTTTTATATCAACCCTAACATAATAAATATCCCTACATATAATGTAATGCACCAATTTATTAAGTGGCTACACTCAATACTCCCCTTCAATTTTGCATTACTTTACACGTTTTTAACATTATTCTAAAACGTTTATTACATTCAAACACTGTCTAAAATACTTAAATTTTGTGTTTGCTAATGGTTTTGTAAACATGTCTGCCAACTGCTCATTAGATGCAACAAATTTTAATTTTACTCTATTTTCAATAACACAGTCTTTAACAAAATAATACTTAATATCTATGTGTTTTGAACGCTTAGTTTCTAAGGTTGATGACATCCTTATACAGGACTGGTTATCTTCATATAACAAGTGGTGCAAGTTCAATATTTAACATTTCAGATATCATTTGTGACAAGAACAAACCCTCAGTTATACATGATAATAAAGCGACATATTCAGCCTCAGTACTAGAAAGTGCTACTATACTCTGTTTCTTAGATTTCCAAAAAATAAAGTTTTCATTTATTTTGATTACGAAGCCCGATATACTCGATCAATTTCATCATTTCCAAAATCTGAGTCTGCATATGCAAATAAATCAAGAAATCAAGATTGTTCACTTTTCATAAATTCTAAACCAAAATTTCTAGTTTGTGCAAGATATCTCAACACAGTTCTTAAATAGGTCCAGTGTTCCTTTGTATAACAATTCTGAAACTGGCTAAAATATGTTACACAAAAGCACAAATCAGGTCTTGATCCCAGCATAATGTACATTAATGAACCAATCAATTCACGATAAGGAAATCTTTCCTGGTTTGACTCATCAACATGCTTAAAATTATTGTTTAGTTATAACTTCGGTTGCATTGGTATGTTGCTTTCTTTACAATCAAGCATTTCAAACTTTTTAATCCACCTTTTTAATCAATTCTTTTTGACTTATATATAGTTTATTATTACATTTTTTAATTAGTGAGAACCTTTTTAATCAATTCTTTTTGACGTATACATAGTTTATTATTACATTTTTTAATTTCTAAGCCTAAGAAAGTAATTCTATCATTCTGAAATTCTTTCATTTTGAAATGTTTACATAATTCATTTTTAATAATATTTAATATTCTTGAACATTTTGAAAACAAAATTAAATCATCAACATACACCAATAAAAATAGTTCCCCTTTATAATCCAAACATGGATCCTTCCTAGATCTTTGGAAACCTAAACCTGCTAACTTTTGATCCAACAATTCATACCAACATTTTGGTGACTGTTTAAGACCGTATAATGCCTTATTTAGCTTGCAAATTTTATTTTTATTTGATTTTATTAATCCTTCCAAAAGAGTTCTTAAAGTTACCATTCTTGCAACAGGTGCAAAGACATTATCATCAAGATGATTCTGCCGAAAACCACGTGCCACTAAACGAGCCTTTTTCACGATTTCACCATTCACTTCTTTTACACAAAACACCCATCTTGAGTCTATTATTTGCACATGTTCTGGTGGATTTACCAATTCTCAGGTGTTGTTTTCTTCCAAAGCATTGATTTCTTCTTGAATTGCTGTCTTCCAATCATTATCCAAAACTGCTTCTTTATAAGTTTGTGGTACTTCAGAAACGAGATTTCCAGCTGATAATGCTGCCATTAAATTTGCTTCATAGTCATCAAGATATTTTGGTGGTTTTCTAATTCTTGAACTTGTTCTTTTTTCTTTTTCATTTTCTATTTATATATTTTCTTGTATGTTATTTTCCATTTCCTCCTCATTATCTGTTTCTCTATTTTTGTTGTTCATCTCCACTACTACAGCATTTCTTACTCCTATTTCATCAAATATTATATTTCTTCCATGTACTACCTTTTTGTCACTTTGATTCCACAATCTATATCCATTTTCAGTGTATCTAATCATAATCATTCTTTTACTTCGAATATCTAATTTTGAACTTCTATCTTCTTTAGGTACATAATTGTAGGCTGAGCATCCAAACAATTTAATACGTTTCAAATTAGGTTTATAACCATTCCATATTTCTGCAGGTGTCTTTCTGTCTGTCAGGGCTCTTGTTTCAGTTCTGTTTATAAGATAAGCTGCAACTCTCACAGCTTCTCCCCAGAACATTTTATCTAACATCGAATCAAACACCAAACACCGTGCAGTTTCCATCAATGTCCTATTAAAACGTTCAGCAACTCCATTCTGTTCAGGGTTTCTGGGTACTGTATACTGAATTTTTATTCCATGTTTCTTGCAAACATCTTTGAAAGCCATGGATGAATATTCTCCACCATTATCACATCGCATTCTTTCAATTTTGTTTCCAAATTTTCCATGAACCATATTAATATATTCTATAAATTTTTCAATGACTTCACTCTTTTGAGTGATTAAGTATACTACACAAAAATGTGAAAAATGATCTATGAAAGTAACAAAATAGTTCTTACCATCATGTGTTGTTGGATTAATTGGCCCACACACATCAGTAGATACAACTTCTAAGTGTCTTTTTGCTTTCTTTTCAGCTGGTATAGTATGAAAAGGCAACCTTGTTTGTTTTCCTTTTAGACAAACTTCACAAATTCCATTTATGGGATATCTTGACAAATGACCCATTTTCCTATGAAGTAAAGTTGTATCCATTTCCGTTGTGTATGCAGTTTCAATCGGCTTTATTTTCAATGTCACTGTATATAAATTTCCTTCAAGTTTTCCTTTCAACCTGATAACATTTCCCTTTCTAATTATAATTATTGCTTCTTTATTTTTAAAAAGGACTTCACATCCGGCTTCTTCAAGTTTTCTTACCGATAATAAATTACAAAGCAGCCCTTCACAAACCCAGGCTTTTATTACAATATTTTTATTATCTTCATTTAATACTCTCAAATTTCCTTGTATTTTAGCTTGTATTGTTGCATTTGTTTTAGCAACCTGTATACTATGATTTATGACTTCTTGATCTGTCACATATTTTTCTATTTCAGTTCGTACAAGGTGATTTGTGGCACCACTGCCAAGTACAAACTTGATTTTTGGTAATTTATGGAATCCCCATGATCCGTCTTTATTACTGATTCTGTTAAATATGCAATATCATTGTCTATCTTATTTGTACTTACTTGATCTGCCATATTCACTTGATTTTCTGTTCTTAGACCCCTGTATATCCTTTGTTGATTTCTGCAATTTATTCTCTTGTGTCCTATTTTTCCACAATTGTGACATTTAAATGGAAAATTATTTTCCCTGTTTATACTTGTAGTGTTTCCATAATTATTTCCTTTACTTTGATAATTTCTATATTTTCCTTTACCTTTTCTGTATCCTGTGAAAGCTACGTCACTATTAACTTCATTTTCTTGTTTGTTTTTAACTTGTCTCGCTTCTTCTGCTAACAGTTTGCTTTTTACTAAATCAAGGGTGACCTTAGTTTCATCTTGTGTAAAAATTACATCTATCGCTGTGGTAATACCTTGATAGGATTCAGGCATTGCTGATAGTAACTGTGATATAATCTCTGTTTGTTCTAATTTTCCACCGGCAGTAGTTAACTCACACACTATCTGTTCAAATTCTGTAAGGAATAGATTGAGCGAGGTACTTTCAATGTATTTAAGCTATCTTAATTTCCTTTGAAGCTGTACTTGTGTTGCAGTTCCTGTTCTTTGATATGTATTTTTAGTGAGGTTATAATTTCTTTCGCACTTGTTTTTGTTTTTATAACTTCCAGTATATTATCCTCGAGACACTGCACTATTATATTTCTTGCTTTAGTGTCATTCTTTTTGAATGTTTCCAACTCTACAGGTTCTGTTGGTGGATCCTGATTTATAACGTTTTCCACAGCTGCTTGTTCTAAAATCAGTTTTACTCGAAACTCCCAGTTCGAATATCCCGTTCCACCGAATGGCTTTATATTATATTGTTGGTGATTTCCAAACGCCATGTTTTACTTGCAAAGTTCACTACTTCAATTACTTTTCCGTACACTACGTATTTCCGCGTTTTCCTTGTTATTATAAATCTATTTTGCTTTCTGGGCCCATAACCTGTTGTTATTAAGATAAGCAAAAAGACATATAACAATAAGTAAGTGTTGAAGTACTTTTATTTAGAATCAGAAACATCTACAATATTTTCTCTTATAACCAAATCACACTTCTCACATGTTCACCATCTTATATGCTTCTTAGTTCGTTTTTATATCAACCCTAACATAATAAATATCCCCACATCTAATGTAATGCACCAATTTATTAAGTGGCTACACTCAATATTTATCTCTTGTTTTTGTAAAGACAATTTTACTTCCACATTTGTCTAAACACGTTCTTCAGAGTCCTTCAAAAGTAGTCCCCATTGCCTGTTTTGTAAGTATAGTGTCTTCTAATTTAGTATTAATATTATGTTCCATTTTCTCATTCATCATCTTCATTTCTTCCTTCAGATTTTGTTCCATTTTCTCCGTTTGTTTTTTCATTGCTTGTTGATTTTCATCCTTCATAATCCTTATTTCCTCCTTAAGGTTTTGTTCTATCCTCTCATTCGTGCTTTTCATTCCCATGATCGCTTCATAAAAGATCTTCTTCTGGTCTATTGGCGTATCTTCCTGTGCAGCATGAACCTCTGTAATTGTGGACCTCTCTCCTTCTCCTTTTTCCTGTCCATCTTCTGTTTTCTCCATTCTTGTACCAGAGCGAGAACGGGTTTCTATAATTGATAATGTATTATAAAGAATATATTAGTTGTTTAAATTAAATAAATAGGTTATTGATAAGAAATATTATATATTTGATGTTAACGAATATTTTTTAATTAAACAATATAAATATAAATATCCTCGTTCTTTATTTATTTATCTTACAACAAATTTTACACCTCTCACTATACTATTACCTTTATAACCTTAACTGCAGGTACACTGTTACTTCTTGGACCAAAGTCTACGTTATTACTAGTAATAAAAGGACACAAGACAAATCCTCCAGAAAATATCGTTGTTTTTTTTTTTAAGTTATAATCTTATATTTGATGTACTATATCCTTTCTGTTTGGGTATCCGCTAATTCGCCCCGACGTTGCTGGCGCCAATAATGTAATAAGACCGAATGTCGTGGAGTATAAACCCACGTTCGGTGTCAATAATGTAGTAACGCTGACTGTAATTAATAATAATGAATATAAAATTTCAAGAAAATAACTGTATTGCTAGCTCAAATATGATAATAAAGAATAAATTAAAATTGGTACAGTACAACTTAATCCCAAAGGGTCTAAATGCGAGTTCCAGATACACAAACAAAAACACGTTAATACATAAAATTAAACGAAATAGTCAAAAGATAATAATAAATATATTTAAGTTAAATTCAGTAGTTTTACTAACAAGATACAAAATATAATTTCTAACCACTAAATATCCAAAATAAAACAAATTTATGTCATAAAATTACCTTCTAAATTACAAGATGCAATGGGTTGCCTACTCAAATTCTAGTAATATTGTTTTAGAAATATGGTCGAATTTAAAAACAAGTGTCAATATTTATTAAAAATATCGCAATAACTGATATAAAAAGCAAAGTGATATGTCCCTTTAAATAACGTGAGTAATCTATTATAAAATATGAAATTGCAAGAGATGTTATATCTTTTATGTAAATATAGGAAACAATTTTCACAAGAATACCTGTTGCTAATGACAAATATGGTTATTTCAAAACCAACGTTTCCACTGGATGTTGTAAACTCAGTAGTATCCCAACAGGTACAGCGTAATAAGAATAAAGTTGCTTGTCTCAAACGCCTGGTTGATATCCTAATCGCAGATCCGCATACGTTCCCTATCCACGCTGAATACAACTAGGTTATGTGCAATTTTGGTATCCTGAAGAGGTGTTCTTTAACAAAAATATCCAAAAATGACTCCAGAAACTTCTTATTAAATTCTGCTTAAACGTAAACTGATTTTAGTATTGATGGAGACACAAAAGTAATGATAATTAGGTTCCCTGGTACTTCCACACTCGAAGAAAACCTTCTTGCAAGGTAATAATTTTATGTAAAATTAACAAAACCATTTTCTTGTGATAAAAATGTAGCCGTAAATAATTTATACGATTAATTTTGAAGAGGAATTCAAAAATTAGACTATTCTTTATAACTGCATGCAAAAATCTTCTTAATCAATAATATTGTTTTTTTATCGTCCTGACTACCATATCAAAGTTGTAAAAGCATAAATCAAATTTTCTTAGAAAATTGTACAATGAATTCGAAAAATATATAAAAGACAATTTTGATAAATTGAAAAGAGATAATTTAAAAAGTTTCTCCAATGTATCTCTTTAATAATTCAGTGTTGAAAAATATCTCTAGCAACCTATTTAAATGCTAATAAAACCGATTCACGTGATCTCAATTACAAATTTTGAACATGATGCTTTCAAAAGTCATAATAAATAACAATGTTTACAGAAATTTGTATACAAATAAAATAATCATAATTAGTTTAAGAAATCTTAAATTCTCGCGAAAATAAGTTATGATTAATTAATTAATGAGCGAATTACATAAATAAACAGAATAAAATATACAATATTAATCGATAACGTGATTTTACAATCCAATTATGATCTTACATCAAAAATATAAACTTTTAACTCTAAAGTAATATTTCTCAAAGCATTATATTTCAGATATAACATTCTTGGGACAAATATCTTATAAGATGAGGAATTTGTTAAGGAAGTAAGCTGAACCATATCATTATATATATATATATATATATATATATATATATATATATATATATATAATATAGTATTTTCGTGACCTTGGTATGATAAGGTAAACTTAATTAAACTTAAATATAATTATATATATAATAATAATTATATAATAATTATCATCTATATATTATAATTATATAGATGATTATTTGATAAAAGTAATACTTACCGGAACATGTAAGAGAATATTTTAAATATATACATATTAATGTAAAACAGACTTTCAATCACCGAATATCTAAATCAACTAACGTATGATCAAAAAGTCTTTGGATCGTGATAGCCATGAAACGTAAAGCTATCTATAAAATTATTTACTACTGTGATTCATTACCTTGAAGTACGCATAAGTCACAAATAAAATAGATTTTAGGTTATGGTATTTATTAACATTTTATGTATGTTATATTTAATAACGTTTATAGAGATTACAGAATTCATTTATAAATAAAGGAAGTTTTAATAACTAATAAAAAAAAATAAGGCGCATTACAGTTAAGAAAAGAACTCCCACAATGAAACAATAACATTCAGGTAGGTACACTTTTACAATAAAAAATTATAAAAGATGTTGAAAATGTCTTCCCTGTTCTTGAATACATCGGTTAACACGTCGGCCCATGTTATTAAAAACTTTAATTAAAAGATCAGGTGTTACTGTTAGACAGTTTTCAACAATACGTTCTTGTAATTCATCTAAAGTGTGAACTGGAGTTTTAGAAATGTTATTCTTAAGCAATGGGAATAAGAAGTAGTCTAAAGCCACATTACACTTACATTACACTTTTTTCGTCTAGAAACTTGGGCAAGTTTTCAAACTAGATGTACTTGTCGAAACTTTGATAGTGTAATTCAGAAGAAATACATCAAAGTTTCTAAACTACAAAACTAGATCCGATCCCACTTTTCATCCAAGTTTCATACTAGACTTGCGCATTAAACACCATTTCGTTTGTACCAACTGTTTATTTTAAATAAAAATCATATAATCATTACAGGTTACGTAGTGTTTGTTTTGTTCTGAAAATTAATAGAAATTGTGTCAGAATGTTTAGTAACAAAATATGGGGTCGGTTTTCGAATTATTTTTTTCAATATTTTTGTATCTCTAAGAGGTAATAAATAACCACAGCCCGTCTAAACGTCAAATATAACGGGTGTTCAGAAACATTCGAAGTCAAGTGGGCTCTGAACAAAAAATCATATATCTTTACTTAAGTATCTGATTTGTAATAATTATATTATTAAATGTCTGTCAAAAATCAATCTATCTCAGACATGACTTCATATTTTCAAGGACTACTTTGACTTCGAATGTTTCTGAACACCCGTTATAACATTAAACAAACAGAAATTTTTATTTTATGTTGGCAACGCACTCAATGTTTGGTGCCCTCTATTCATTATAGCATAAATTAAAACTTGTATGAAATCTTGTACAAGAACTTGTTCAAGTTTCTAGTACGAAAAAAAGTGTAATGTAACTCACGCTTAAAGGACTCAAATCACAAGACCTAGTTGGGTAACGTCCGTCTGATATTAACCTTTCATCATAAAATTGACGTAAATATCAGATGGTTACTCGAGCAACATGCGGTCTCGCGTTATCTTGCTGAAAGTATCCATTATGAAGTTCATCATCGTGCAATTGATTGATAATAGGATCAAGTATTTGATTTATATATCTTTCAGCGTTTATGGTATCTTGAAAAAATATTGGCCCTATTACCCGTCTACGGGACATTGCAACCCAAACACCAATCTTAGGACTATGTAAAGGAGCCTCACTATGAAAATTAGGATTATTCTCGCTCCACATACGCATTACTTGTTTATTAACGTATCCAGATAGGTAAAAATAAGATTCGTCTGTAAAAAATGTTAAATCAAGGATATCGTTATTCATATGGTCATTAAACCAGGTACAGTACGATACTCTCTTCTGATAATCTGGTGGCAGTAACTTCTGACACATCTGCAGTTTATAAGGAAACATGTTCAAGTCAAGTTTATCAATGGTTTGACACGTCCCATAACTTAAATTAATTTCTTGTTTCAATCTACGCAAGGATAAGGTAGGTTCTTCCTGCATGCGTTGCCTAACCAGATCAATAACATCATCATTTCTAGCCCGTTTTATTCCAGATCGAACACTATCGCTGATATTACCAGCTCCTTCAAATTTGAAGTTCGTCCACAGTTCGTTGAAGTTGCCGAAAAAATCTCGTTCGATTATTGCGAAGTTGGGAAATTTCTCACGGAACTCATTCAAACATAAACGACGTGAATAAACCCAATTACCATTTTCACCTATATTTCCATGACTGTAGTATGATTTGAAAATAAAAATTGTATGTTCTAATTGAAACATTTTGAATTATAACCAGCTGACTTGAAAGTTGTCAAGTAAATGTCAAAACTAATTGAAATAAATATTTTCATAGATATCTCGTAAATTCCACGACAATAGCGACGCAAAGACTTTTTGATCATACGATAATATATATATATATATATATATATATATATATATATATATATATATATATATAATTTAAAAGAAATTATCGACCGTAATATATTGAATAAAATAAATTAAAAGCGGTCTGTCAATTAAAAACTCACATATTAGTTATCCCTATATTTCGCAACAACTTTGTTACTTCTTCCGGAGATACTACAAGATTAATGAGAAATAACATTAAATACATAAGAGTATAAAGCAGTAGTAAAATACTTACAAAATGTAGAGTTCAAAAAAAATAATAAAAGTGACGTACATGGTCATGATTAGATTTAAAACATTAAAGTAACTACAGATACAAGCCTTTAAAACGTTTAAAAAAACATGTATATGTAAAAGTTAAAAGATGAAAAATAAAAAATATAAAACGAAACATTAGCAAAAAACTAAAGTCACAAGAATATCAAAAAACAATGCATTATAAATTTAACAATATAAGGACCAAATAACAAATCAATTTTTAGATGGTCAACTAACCGTCAAACCGAGTATATTAAAATAAATTATACTTAATCCGTTAGTATCAGATCTATAATTCACGTTATTTGTGTCTCTGTTAATGTGGACCATTTCTAAAAAGTTTCTTTTTTTAAGGTTATTTTCAACGTCTAAGATCTTAACGTCAACAAAACACTGTATATACAAAACTGGTGTGGTTTACCTACTCATGTATGTTTCAATTATTCTGCTAATAGATTATTACTTGAATATTTATATAGCAACAAATTTATCTGATTACTGTTTATATTATGTATTACATAAATACTACGCATATGATTATTTATGAAACTTCGTTTTAATTTAATTACGGTTTCCATTATTTTTGCGTTTTTTTGTGTTCTAATACTTTTATCATTGACTTGGTTTACATCATTTTTAGTAAATTTTGATTTTAATCTAGTTCTAATTTTATATTGCTTAACCTATTGAAATCTTTTCTATTTTTTTCACTGTTTTCCTTATTTCTATTACATAGTTTTTTCTCTATTTCAGTTTGAATTCAGTATGATTACATGAGGTAAACCATGACGACTTAAATTTAGTTATACCATTTCTATCTTATCTGATATTAAATATGCTTGACTGTATTAACCAATGTTAGAATTAACCTATTATGCACAAAAAATAGGTAAACGTGAATTTCCTCAAATAATGATTTAGGTGTGTATCTGTGTTAAATTGGTGTTTTGTGAGACATTCTGTCGATAATTCCCTTCATGGTAATATTTTACTTTTCTTATTTGATCTTCTGTTTTTCTAAAAATGTATTTACGACTTCTATTTTGAATTTAGTAAAATATCCTGAATCATTTGTATAATACATAAAAGGCTTCTTAAGAATTATATACCACAATTGATCGGGCAAATTAGAAAGTAAGTTGTTTCGTAATCGTTTTCAAATAATTTAATTTAGAAGTAATCCAGCTGAATCCACATTAATTAGTTCAAGCTCGCGTACATATAATATCATGAAATGTATTTACATTTAAATAAAGGAAAGTATCAAATTTATTATTTAACAGATTTCACATTTTTCTTTCCAACTGGTCTGTATAAAAGCGACAATAATGAAACTCGAGGAAAGTACAATGTGTAAATATGAAAAATAATCCCAAGATATTACTGAACGAGGAAACGCAAAGTGTTCAAAAGAGAGAAAAAACAAATTATATTTGATTGAATAAACGCTTTATTTGTAAAAAATAAAATGTGAAAGCTTTAAATTTAATTCGTGCGTCGTAAAGTTATGCTGGTACATGTATTTACTTTCTTTATAACATGTGCAACAGGTTGAACAAAATACCCGCTAGTAATTTGGGAAGATTGCAGATATATTTTCTTTACTTTTACAAGTACAACAAAACAAAAGGCTAAATTAATATATAGTAGTTAAGGGAACAAGATACAATTTATCACATCTACATAATTTGCATCATATCTCAAAGGATATAATTAATACTAATTAATACAACATACTAAGTACACTTTGAAACTTTCTAGCGTTATATTTTGCTTCTTTCGCCACAGTATAAAAGTATTACATATTGCCGAAGTTGATTAATTGCTCCGTGATGGATTGGTTCTTAAAGAAATACTAGATTTTACATTATTAAACAGATCGCTTAATTCAAAGGATAAAAGATATTGCTTAGATTTATAATAAAATTATGTAAATATAATAATTCGTGCATAATATTAAACCTTTAATACTAATAATTCAAGTGAAGAACGATTTTAATCATTTTAACACTTTAAGTTTCATTAACGTGTACAGACTGGTTTTAAAAATATGTATGTAGATATAGGACAAAGGTTTTAAGTTAAAAATTTTAAGAACAAAATTAAGTGTAATTGTTATTGGAAATATTAAAAATATATTTAACACCATTACCAACATTCAACGAAAATCTATATTTTATATTTAAAGTTTTCTATATTACATAAAGTGCATAGAGTCCTACAAAATGATAAATTCAGATATTCCAATACACTAAACACTAACAAAAAGAATATTGTTAAATCTACAGCAGAAAAATTAAAACACCAAAGCTGCATATTTACGAAGTAAGCGCCATATGTTCTCGGCCTAACAGGCTTATACATGTTCAAACTTATACGAAGTATGTTGTGGGATAATTTCGCATGCCCTAAGCCTTTACTATAAATAGTAAAATTGTAGGAACAATCTTCAATCAGGTAACGTCACTAATGCACTAATAGCACGTAACATTTCTTCCCGCGGTAAATGACGCCTTTCCGTTAATAAAACTACTCAAATTATACACAAAATTTAATGTTTTTAAACTCTGCAGCAAGAAATGACATTACAATGTAGTTAAACGGAAAGTGACAAATAATGCCGTTATGACAACTAATAAATCGATGTTTCAAACAAAACACAATCGCTAGATAATATATATAAACCTTTGCGCATATTATTTTTGTTCAAAATATTTATATACAATCCGAAAATCTCTCAGTTAGCAGTTGAATATCGCCTGGTCATTAAATTTTTAATAAAGAAGCGAATACGCCTAGTCACATTAAACAACGTTTAGAAGGCGTATATGACGTTTTATCTCCTTCATATGCTACTGTAAAACAATGGAAAAAATGTTTCCGTTTGGGACAAGAATCCCTTGAAGACGAGCGAAATACTTCATTTATTGAGGAATTGATCGCCGTTTAAAAATGAAGGACTTATCAGCATTGTAAAACATTTACAAGAAAGTGTTCGCTGAATTCTACACGGCCATTTTAATATGAATAAGTTTAGTGCAAGATGGATACCACGACTTCATTCTGCTCCTCAATGTTAAATGTGCGATTAAGTGTTCGATTTCTGCATAACTTTGTGCCCGTTCATACTTGCAGTTTTACAGGCTTTAATTTGCAAATATAGCTTTCGGGAAAATAAGCATCCACTATTTAGCTTCTAGCGACTATTCTTTACTGCTTCTCTATTTAAAAAAATCTTAGGGGCCATGACGATATTGAGTTCCAAACATTCGTGATGCAACATTTTGAAATGAAAATATAAAGAAACTTTTCATCAATTTTTCTGTCAGGCCAAGAGCATACAGCGCTTATTTAGTATGTATTTCTATACTATTTAGTAAACATGATAATTATAAGAAATTTTAAAAAGTTTAAATTTACTCCAATGCTTTATTTTGCTTCTACTTTAGGAATTCAAAATGGCTTCCCAAATATTTTTTTAAATTTTGTTTCTGTTTTTCGAGTGTAGTATTTCTTCATTTTTATTAATTTCTTGATACAAAAATATCAAGTTGAAGCAGTAATCATTTATAACATACTTGTAGAATAGGTTTTAATGTTGTGGAAACATCAGATCTGCAATTTGCGAGTATATTTAAGCTTCTAAATCAATCAAAAAAATTGCAGACTGAACAATAAAATTCTTAATATTAATTTGCTATAATAACGCGCAATACATATTAAATATAATCAATCTGAAAACTCTTACCCAATATATTCCACCCATCCATCTTTGCTAGTTTTGAGCTGTTTCTTTCATATCTACATAGCTCCCACTATATGTATCTTCCCACCATTTGTTTTATGTAACCCCATCATGGTTGGCCTGAAGAATTCTTGCTATCAATAATTCTTTGAAGAAAACCCACTTCTAAAACTCACTAAATTCTAAATCTTCTAACATTCGCTGCTCTAGCAATGAGTCTGAATAAATTGTTTTTTGGTTTCTAATACTACACTACACACTAATTTACAAATGTGTTTTGCGAGGTTAGATTTACGTCTTGTTATATTTTATTCATTATTTTTAAGTTCAAAAACTGTTTTTTTCATCAAATTCCTTTGGTACTCCGTTGTATTTAATTATGCCGCAACCGTTAGGATGTCAAGCCAAAGAGCTTGTGGTTTCGTTAATCAACTTCTTCGAGAAAGAACGCGATCATGGAAGCCCGTTTATACCTGTAACAGCTGTTCGAGATGTAATAAAAATATTTCAAGTTGTTGTTTATAAGCAAATAATTAATTCTACAATCTTTTAGCGTGTAGCTACAGCTTTAAACTTAAATATGGGTACTGTAAGTACAATACTGAAATCTATTAAAAAATTATATTCTGAAGTCTTCCACTAAAAACGTCCACATCCCAAACCCATAACTGCAGTAGATGATTTCAATCAGACTGTTATTAGGAATATTATTTATAGAATGTATGAAAGAAGTAAGTTATTCACTACGAAGTTTGATTTATTTTTTCCTTGCAAACTATCATAAAGCAGTTAGGTTTTAAATAGCAGAAAGATAATCCTCGCAGAGGTTTGATGGAATCGGCTAGTGTTATTTTAAAGCGATTATAGTTTCTGCCATCATACCATCAAATTAAACACAAAGACTTATATAAATTTGTATTTCTGAATGAGACGTGGATATTTCAAAATGGTACAGTCGGGCGATCTTGGCAAGATAATGATTTATGTAGTGCGAAAACTACAAAAGTTGATGGTAAAATGTATAACAACAATATACTTTAAAATATATTGAGTAATTGAGTAATATGTAGGTTAGATAAATCAAACTTAACTATTAATTATAAAACAGGTTTTTTTTTAATTTAAAATGTTTTATTTGTCCAGCTTGATAGTAACCGTAGTTTGAAATAAACAAAAAATAATCTTTTTAGATATATTGTGTTCATGCAAGAAATGAGCATGGATTTATTCCAGGTGCAGAATTAGTATTTTCTGAAATACAAAATACTCAGACAAATAAATCATTAAAATTTTTTTAAAATGGTTTGTATATCAATTATTACCAAATTTAAATGAACCATCAGCTATTATTATTGATAACGCACCATATCACAATATGGTAACACTGAAAGTCCAAACAGCACATCTACAAAACCTGAAATTCAAAAATGGCTAAGAGAACATCGTATTGATTTTGCTGAAAATTGTTTAAAGAGAGAGCTGTTGCTAAAAGTTGCTTTGTATGTAAAAATAATTTAGTTATTATATTATTACTGACATTCTTTTTATAGAAATAAACCACCAAAAATATATGTAGTAGACGAACTGGCAGAAAAATATGGCCATATAGTGTTATGATTCCCACCTTGCCACTGTATTTTTAATGCCATTGAATTAATATGGAGAATAACAAAAAAATACTATAACAGGCATATTGACAGACATAGCTATTCAGGATTATCTAGATATGTGGAAAGAGGCATTGTTAACTGGAACACCTGCACAATGGTCTAATTCAATTGCTCATACGGAGTCCGAAATCAATAAATGGTGGTATAAGGGAATTAGCTTTGATCGAAATGCTGTTGAACCATAAATTATTCATTTAGAAGGGGATGACAGTGATGACAGTTTGAAAGAATTTAATCTATAAATTACATATTTATTTTTATATTTGTACCTATATTTTTGTATACTAATAAATATTAAGAATTTTTTTAAAGTTTTATTAACAAATTAACAATGTGTAAAGAAATTATATCAAGCATAAAACATTTACCATAACTCTGTTTTTTTTCAAATTTACTAGTGAAAACTAATATTTGGAATTAGAATATCAAAAATAAAGGTTTATAATGCTTGTTTATGATTTATGATTTGTTAATGTGTAGATTTTCTAGGACAAGTATAATTAATATTTGTGACAATTCATATTATGTCAAATTAATAAAATTATAACCTTCTATTTAGCGCCATATTCAGTCATTGTAGCAAGATATGACAAAAGCGCCAGTGTGTCGTCATACAAAATTAACGATGTATGATGGCTGTTTCTTTACGTTTCTTTATTTAAATATATGGTAGTTTCATTACACGACTGCCATTAACGTACTAAAAATGCGAGTTCACCGGTACTCTTCACTGGATTTGATTCATTTAAGATTTAGATTAGGGTTGGGGGTATCAGATTTTTTACACTTTATCTACTCTGAAATCCAAACAAAACACAATATATCAAAGTTCCAGATTATTTACTTTCCAAAAGAATAAAACGAAATTTTAAAAAAATTATATATAGGTATATATATATATATATATATATATATATATATATATATAAGGTAAAGTTAATAAGTCGGCGATTAAAGGTCTGGTTCATTACTTCAGTATATATATTTAAAACAACCCTACATGTTTCGGCATGATGCCTTTGTCAAGGGAATAAAAAATATAAATGACAGAATATAAATGTCAAATAATTGAGTTGCTAAACGGTAAACTTAAGTTTACCTTATCATAACAAGGTCACGAAAATATTATATATTTATATATATATATATATATATATATATATATATATATATATACACTGCTCAAAATCGTACAGGGATATTTACAGAATTAAGAGAAAAAATATTAATATATACTGTTAAGCAACTTTATTGACCAGATTTTTATATTCACAGCGTAATTCAACAAAAAAAAAGTATAAAATTAAAAGTAAATTCAAGAAGTTTTAATAAACTTGAGTTTGCAAATACGAATTTTGTTTACAACGATGTAATCTTAAATCTTAAAGATGTTTAAATTCAGAAAACAATCCTAAAGATTTCATCAAAAGCAACTTCTAGTAATTAGTACGACCTCCACGATTGTTTATTACTGCCCTAATACGGTTAAATATTGTTAAAATTAAATTGTCAATCTCTTCCTGTGGTATTGCTCTCCATTCTCTTTGAAGAACTCTAAAAAGGTCTCGGGGACCATTAATGTGATCATTTGAATTTGTAACCCTCCTCTGTAACTTATGCCACAAATGCGCTAACGGATTCATATCCGTAGACTGAGCTGGCCCCTCTAACAACGAAATGTGCTTCTGTTCTAACACATTCATTACAATTCGAACCACATGTGGAGACGCATTATCTTGCATGAAATTGAAATTTTTTCCTCCTGCTCCTGCATATGGCACAACAACAGGTAAAATGACCTGTTCCACATAAACCTGAGCTGTCATTTTACGTTCAATCAAAACGAGATCTGTTCTTCCACCAATACTTATGCCAGACCATACCATGATTGTACCACCTCTGTAAAAATGGACTTCTTGGACTGCATTCAAACGATTTACGCGCCCTGGCTACCTCCAAACTCGAATTCTTCTTGAATCATTGTACATTCCAAATCTAGACTCATCAGAGAACGTTATATATGAACATTGTTCGTTTGTCCAACTTCGGTGATCCTGTGCCCATAAAAGATGTTCTCCGCGATTACCTCCTGATAGAGGTGGAACTTTTAAGGGTCATCTAAAATTTTAAATGTACCTCATGTAACCTATTGCGAAGAATTTTGTCACTAATCAGTTCGTCATATATTTGGTTAAACTGATTTTGTATCTACCGAGCAGTGCATTGATTACGTCGGGCAATAATTTGAACGTAACGGTCTTGTGCTGCCGTTGTAATCCGACCGTTACCACGATGTTGATTACGTACTTCATCAGTATCCCTATAGTGGCGCCATAAATGACTTGTGTTGCTTTATATAACTTAAAATTCGGCTGTAACTTCATTTTGACGCCGCTCAGCCTGTAACATGTTAATAGCACGTAACATTTCTTCCCGCGGTAAATGACGCCTTTCCGTTAATAAAACTACTCAAATTATACACAAAATTTAATGTTTTTAAACTCTACAGCAAGAAATGACATTACAATGTAGTTAAACGGAAAGTGACAAATAATGCCGTTATGACAACTAATAAATCGATATTTCAAACAAAACACAATCGCTAGATAATATATATAAACCTTTGCGCATATTATTTTGTTCAAAATATTTATATACAATACGATATTCTGTATTTATATCTTATTTTTAAAAATATCCCAGCACGATTTTGAGCAGTGTATATATATATATATATATATATATATATTCTCAAACAAAGATATTTAGTCACACAAAATATTCTGAGGAACGCGGTCGACCCTAGAAAGGTCTCGGGCAAGCCCGACCACACATATACACTGTGTTTTGAAACGGAATAAATCGGCGAGTTTTATATCTTTTTAATTTTCCTTATTATTTAAATTTCTTATTTTCTTATTATTTAAATTTCCTTATTATTTAAATTTAATTTTTAATTCATTTATACAAATGTTATCATTTAATTTTCCTTACTTCATTATTATTTTAACTTTAATTTTTAATTCATTCATACAAATGTAAACATATTTTCTTACCTTTCGTTATATTAAATTTTTTGTTTCTAGTCACTTGAAAAATATTCAATAATAAAAAGAGTCGAAACGTCGTAGAGAAAAACATTTAAATTCATTAAAGGTCGCTAAACCAATAAAAAAGTCTATTATTTGAATATATATATATATATATATATAACGTTTGTATAAATTGTCGCAAAAGCTACACGCAGCGACGTTCTTCGTTTGGTTCTGAATAAAAAATCTTTATGTTAAAATGTCGTATCATGCTTCGTTTGTTTTCACGGGGTTCTTGAAGTCCAGACTTTTAGTGCGTAACTAACCTTTGCTCTTCGATATCTGTTAATAGAGATAGATGCAATTTAGTTTAAAGAAAAAATTTTTACTAGTATTATTTTGTAAACGTTTTCTTTTTGATTTAAAAGCTTGTTTTAAACATTTATTTATTAACGTACTTCCACGAAAAACACATTTGGCAACGTTGTAGAACAATAAGTTTGTATTTCAAAGTGAGTTCAATCAAAATCATTACTGCCAAATTTTGACATTTACGAATTTACGAAGCATGATACGACACTTTAACATTAAGATTTTTTATTCAGAACCGAACGAAGAATGTCGCTCCGTGTAGCTTTTGCGACAATTTATACACACCTTGTATATATATTCATATAAGTGTTTAGATAATATCTTAGCCGTTTATTAAATATAACAATTGATAATTGATTGGAGTTTTTCGGCTTTTATATGAAATATTTACAAATATCAAATTAGAATGTATGTAATTGTAGAGTAAGTGGGGATGTAAACATTGCTGTCTACAAATTACAAAGCAAATCATACGAAATTTTTAATAGAAAAATATGGTCTACGTTGGGACTCGAACCCAAGTCTACAGCTTGCCGGGCTGTCGCTTATACCACTCAGCCACAATAGACCCAGGTTCAAGCTATTTAGAAATACATTATAAAGTAACAGTGTTAATGAATCAGATGTCAGTTATTGAATGTAGATGTCAAGTTGAAAGCAGAAGTCAGTTTTGAAAGCGCATGTCAGTTTTGATAGCAGATGTCAGTTAGTGAAAGCAAATGTCAGTTATTGAAAGCAGATGTCTGTTTTGAAAGCAGGTGTCTGTTATGAAAGCAAACGTCAGATTAGAAAGCAGATGCCTATTTTGAAAGTAGATGTGAGTTATTGAAAGCAGATGTCAGTATTTTGAGAGCAGATGTCAGATTTGAATGTTTGAAAATGCTAATTATTACTCCATAGCTATATGAGTGTTTAGATCATATCTTAGCCGTTTATTAAATATAACAATTGATAAATTATTGAGTTTTTCGGCTTTTATATGAAATATTTATAAATATCAAATTTGATATTTGTAAATATTTCATATAAAAGCCGAAAAACTCCAATAATTTATCAATTGTTATATTCATATATATATATATATATATATATATATATATATATATATATATATAAAACAGAATAATTGAAACATACATGAGTGGGTAAAACCCCACCAGTTTTGTATAATACAAAAGTATTTTTAATAATATAGAATATTATTAAAAATCTGCTGTGAAGTACATAAAAAATATTAATATTAGACGTTGTGCCAGAGTCTGCGAATTGTCTATTATTCGTTGTTCCAATGTTTGCGAATTGTTTATCAGTCGTTGTTCCAAACTTTTCACATTGTCCAGTGACGTATCGTTGGATGAGTCGTCACAATACTATCAACACGTATCGATCACATGCTAAATGGTAACTTTCCGTTATTATGTTTATTCTTCTATTTGTGCAGCCAACTTCTCAAGGACAAAATTCAAAAATAACAGCTCCTGTGCTATGATCACATTGTAGTCTATCCGTAAATCATGCAAAGGCGCCCCAATAACTCTTCGTCTGTTTCCTGGTCGGCATCAAAATATTCAATTTATGTATGAAAAAAATTTAAATATTTTATCTGCCCGCATTTGCAATACAGGCTCATTCAGTATCGTTCCGACAGTATCCTTATGACCTCAGATTACATTATTATGATATATGAAATTAATCTTCAGTCTCAGAATATCAGCCCAGACCTCCCCTTTCACAAATAATTCCAATGGAGTTTATTACTGCAGTGATTTCTAGTAGAATTTAACAATAATGAGAAGTCTCGCTACTGAAAATTGTTATATTTCTCCTCTATCTTACTGCCGTCCCATAAGTGATCGTTGGTCTTGCTACGACCGTGTACAGCCAAGGCACCATTTTAGATTTTCTACGTTAATATTCTGTTCTATGATTATCTATGTTATGTAGATTTTAAGTTGACCATATATTTTTTAAATAGTATATAATTATGATTTTTAAGGAACTTGATTCTACACCTCTCTTTACTTTATCAAAGTAGTAGCGCAAGCAACAACAACCACGAAGAACCATTGATATAAAAACCTAATATAGCCCATACTCATATAGACTAAATAGAGATAATTATGTATAACTAAAAACTTTTTAAGTTTTTCGTATTATGCTCTTAACCCATTTAGGACAACTATTAGACAAATCAAGGAAAACGCAAATTCTTTAAGGAATAAACTTTTAGGTATTTAGAAACATCCTTTAAAGTAAAAAAAAAGACAAACCATTGATTCTTATATCTTTTTTTGCGTTTCGTTAACGCAACAATGGGACTATATGCACAAAAAAATATTACAATTATTAAGTATGGTAGTCTTTGAAGCAGTGTGAATGTAATGGAACTCCACATTTATTACACATAAATGCGGTTGTACTTTTGCATACTCCACAATGTCTCCTCCAATTTTCACGATTTCTTTCAATTAGGTGACTCACATTATCTAAACGTGCACTGGATGATAGAGACGCACTGGAACAACGTCCTCGAACAGATTGTGTTTTACATTTGTTAGCACTAATGAGGCTTCGTACAAGTTCAGACCTGAAATCCAGCTGCGAAATGGGTTTCTCTGTGTATACAAGTCTGTGCAGTTTCCAAGTATTCACCACAGTAGAATCTAACATATTTATAAACAACGGCCACCACCATTTTTTTTTAGGAATATTTATTCGGTAATTTGCAACTGCGTTATCGTGTAGATCAATGCCTCCCATATATTTATTATATTTGGTAATCATATTTGGTTGTGGTATAGAGATGTCTTTTTTTTCTCTACGATTGTACCGCTTCACAAACACATTAGGCAGTGCAGACTCATAATTGGTTGCTACTGTAACCACAGAATTGTCATTCCAACGGACCACGCTTATTTTATTTACGTGATCGTAACGAGAATCCATTGTACCACCAGGTTTTTTTCCTATAGACTTACAAGTCTCTAAAGGGCATTTCAGTATTCTGTTCTCATGCACAGTCCCAGTAGTAAAGTACCTATCCTTGACGTTTCAGATGAACTAATAGCTTGTAGCTCGTAAAAAAGTTATCAAAGTATACCTTATGAGTCAAGTTATTTTCTAATACGTTCAAAAGATTGATGACCACTGTTTCAGCTAAACCAAATTCTCTTTTGGAATTTTCACTAGTTTTTCCAGCATAAGGTATAAAGATTACTCATGATTACAATTACACCATTTGTCCCAATGTTGCGTTTTCGCAACGCTATGTTTTAAATCTATTTGAGAAATATTTCCGCAAAAAACCGGATTGTTTGTTTTCCAAAATAATGTTACGTGAAGTATCTTTTATATGAAACCTCTTAATGATAAATGAAAAGTAAACTGTATGTTATTTAATTTAAACTTAGATACACAAGTTTTTTTCTTAAAAATTCCATAGTTTTATTTTATTTTTATTCAAAATTGAAAATGCGATTACCCGTTCTCAAAATGATTATTAGGTTGTTTAAATATTTATTAATGCAATGCTACTGACAGTACATACAAAATTATTACTTTTTAGTACGAAAAAATTTTTTTTTTTGGTGTTGCGTTAACGCAACTTGCTATATGGCCCCACGAGCACTAGACTTGCGCCGACAAATACTATCCTAAATCTACCCAACTTACCTTCAACTTTATGGTTGCCCCGGAGATCTTTTGGCTAAAGGGCTAACTCAGTTATAGAGGCGAGTTGAGGGGAGGTTCTTACATAAAAAAGGGCGCCACCATGTTTCCTTTAGCCAACAAAGAACACAGACTCTGCCGTAGTAAGTGGATAAATTTGTAATACCAACTAAGTTGACAATAAAATTAAAAAACCCCAGAGTTTATAACACTAACAACTATATTTATTAATTAAGAAAAACAAAAAAAAAATAGGCTATACCAGAGGGTATATGTATGGAACAACAAAATACTATTCCACAGTTGGAACACTATTGATCAAAATTAATTATCGTACATAAAACTATATGGTATTGCATCGGTGATTCATTAAACCTTTAATCAAACTTACACAGGTTTGATAGACACAGTATATGCAATACATACTTAGGTGGTACACACAAATAGAAATTAATAGATCAATGAATAATTAACTGTCAATTTATTCATATAATTGGATACTCCAATCAGATAATAGTCAAAACAGGTTCGCCTATATATGCAAAAATGTGTTTTAAGATGTATAAAAAAAATGTAACTAGTATGTTATTCTATAGTTGTGAATCATTACCAAATAATTGGAAATGATATTTATTTAAACAAAATTTAGATATTAAAACTACATCGGAATCAGTTACTGATTAAAAAAAAACTAAAATTTAATTTACTCAAATTTCTTTACTTTAAACAATCTGATATGCGAGATTGATACTATTAAAAAAATATACTACTAAAATTTGAACTATAAAACTGATTACGCGATTAATATATGAAAATGAACTCACTCAGTTAAATTTTACAATGAGGCAAGAGAACAAACAAAATAAAATGTCAAACTCTGTCACAAGAATGTTACTCCCTACACACTACCTGGAGTGAAAGATGATGCTTAGATCCGATTACGTTGATTTCCTGTGTCCGGGTGATTAGATGACTTCGAATGAATCAACCTCTCGTCTAATTGGTAGATTTCACCTACGGAATTCACAGCATAACCAGTCTAACGCAATTCCGCCTGTATTGCCGTTAGTAGCAGATACTAACAGCCCTAAATAAATGAGAAAAAGAAAAAGAATAAGTGGTAGATTCCAGAGTAATATAACAAAATGGAGAACAAAGCCGTGATATAATTATAGCCGTCCCCTTATCTCAGAACTCACTTGAAGCAAACACGTGGACATAAAACTTTTCCAATCCGGGGAACAATACCCTCGACTAAATTATCACTACACTAGTGAATTTATATGAAACAAGCCAATTTGTCAAAGCCTGCCTGCCAGCAGAACAGCTAACACTGTATCAACTAAAATTGACTTTCTATTTTTACACTCGTCGACTTACTTCAAAGCGGGACTAATAAGATGAGAACGCCAAGAATGATTGTCCTTTAAATTAAGCAGAGTGGACGAATACGTCATTATTAACAAAAAAGGTACTACCCCCATACGGAATATTGAAATAAAAGATTGATAATTACTCGGATATCATGACATGATTAAAAAGCAAATGAGGAAGCCCCAACCAAAAATTAATTAATTAGTTCGGATTAATTAAAGATACGGCATCGATTAAAATTATACCGAACGTTACAGCGATCTAGAGCAAAGAATTTAAAAGAGTCTTGCCTAGATGGCTCGCCAAACAAACCAAAAATGTAATAACTTAAATTAATTGAAAAATGGTTATACGACAAGTTAAATGATCCTAATATGTTTACAAAATTCTAATAAAAAATATAACGATGTCCTGTTTACCTAAAATTACCCAAAAGGAACAATAATGAAATATAAATTCAAATGTACGAACGATGACTCGCATAATATTTCAAGATGCCTAATTTGCGCATGAGTAGATCCAATGCTCCGGATTAAAAGTAGTTATAGTGACATCCAAGATATTTTAACATACAAACGTTACATGAAGATATTAGAGTTTGAAATAGCCTATGATGTTCGATAATTAGCAATTAACGTAAATAAATTATATTAAATGATAGGTATATTGAATTTTGAAATAGCCTATGATGACTTAGAATTAGCAATTAATTTAAACGGTGTAATCCAAACGTGTAAGGATCATTTTTAAAGTATAACAAACTATGGGAATATATGGGTTAATGTTACTATTGTAAACTAATGAAATCCTACACGTCAAGTATTTCAGTGTATTACTTAGATTCCTGACGTACCACAACCATTCTACTAAACAATTATTAAACACAAAAAAACTGTTATGTATGTATTCTTAAAGTATTTTTAAAATTTTGTTTTTTATATTTATTTATAGTTTCATATCTGTAATATTCAGCTAATATTTATCTATCAGGTTGGATCATAAATAATTTATAATCTATGATATTGGTTTATCAGGTAGCTTGTTAATGTCTTTGGCGTATAATTCAACTGGTTTTGGTGTGAAAAAGTTACTTGGTTGTCATTAAATAAAATTCTCACTATCAGTATATTGTAGCAATCGAAAAAGGTAGTAGTTGTCAGATTACGCAAAGTCAGGTAAGGTAGAACAAAGTAACCAAGTTGTAATTCTTGCGTTACACTTGCTTTTAGCTCATGGATACGAACATTTTTCCAATTGATGAGTGACTTTTTTCTATCAAACTTTCCTGAACACACTGCAACTGATGCATATTTAATTCTTCATTGAGTGCTTTGTTGTAATTTAAAAACTCGAAATAAATAATACCACATTAATCGCAACAATATTTTGTTTCTGTAAAGGTCAGCTCTTGAGGTCGTTTGTAAAGACATATCGTCGTCGAAAGACTGCCTTTGACGTTGACCCTTATCGTACGTTATCAATTTTCTATAACCTGTTATGATAAGTAAAGAACCGAATCGAAAAATAAAACTTGTCGCTATAAAAAAACGAAGCGCTTAGTTTCCACTAAAATATATATTGTACTCAAAATACTTAGCTTGCTAACTTAACCCGACTTTTCTAAATGGCGACATATGATGATATCATGAGTGCATTGCTTCACTACACGTTGCTCCACCTTGTTTTTAGATGTGTTTGTTATAATGTAAAGTATAATAGTTTTTTAAAGAGTTTTTAAATTAATTATGACGTTTTGTTTGTGTCACATGGGACAATTGACAAAAATTTTTCGACCTATTGGTTTTTGGAATGTATAATTTTCTCATAACAAATAGTTCACTTTTGTGAGTATAATTTTTCTTATGATTGGTAGACTAAATAGCTAAGTTGTGTATATTTTTTCTTATTAAAGTGACCCCCGAAAAAGCTCTAAACCTCAGAGCGAAATATAGGGTAAAAAAATAAAGAACTCTAATTAATAATTAATGGTTTTTTATTGCCGGATTCCCCAACACTCATTGTTTTACATATATATTTATATATAATACATATATATATATTATCAAATCCCCAATTACCACATGGTGCAGGATGTATTATATTAGTATTATAAACAAATGCATCGTCGTTATCAACTTATAGTTTATACTAACATATTATTCTACCGGTAAAATTAAAAAATTCTTATATTTTTAAATAATTTTGAAGTATTGTTATATATTCACTGTAAATGTGTATAATACTAAAAGCACATTCAATAATATATTTCTTATATGTTAAAATGCTTTAACATTGTCATTCACAGTTCAACTTATAAAATGTCAAATGCGGCTGTAATAACTATAATTTTCTATTTCAGTCAAGTGGAAAATAGAATCCTTTTATGATGTTTACACTAACGGATAGAGCTTTATAAGTTTACACGACCTTATTGCAAATATCCTATTCCGTAATAGCTTTGGGCTCGAAATATGGCTTCGGTAAGTTTGTACCACATACTAGCTTATATGTTCCAATTGAACATATGAATTATTAAAATTACTAGTAAATATTCGGTAAAATATTTATTAATAAAGAAGTTATATGTAAAGATCCTATTAAATATTTACTAAATTAATACCTAAATAATAAATAGGAAAACAATCCTCGACAATTACATAAAAAGCAAATTTTCTGCGTTTTTCAATTTACGTTATGCATAAATTTTGTCATTTGTTTATTAAATGCTCTAATTATAATTATTATACACTTCACATACTATCATATTACATGATCTCGAGTACGCAGCACGAAATTATTGGCAATATCCGGCAACGCATGTATTCATACACATTTGTATATAAATATCAATACCCAAATTTAATTACACACATACAGTGCAAATTGTTCTTAGAAATTATTTAGTGTTTATTATGAAAAGCCTTTTAGCTTTTAGCTCTCTTGGGTATTTTAAGTAATTCTTGAACTTATTTCATTCCATAGCGGTACAATATCTATTTAGGTATCCGGGAAAAATTATCAGGTATCCCGGTTTGATCTTGGCAGGTATGAAGGAATGTGGGCAGGTAGCAACGGTGCAGTATCAAATTGAAGTGACTTCTTCTTAGGATCTTCAGGATATTTATTACAGGTAAATTTTCCAAATACATTTATAATAAAACACATTCTGATATATTTCTCTTCTCAAAACTTTAATATTTGCTTTGTTTCAGCTTACGATTGATCACCAATATGGGCTTGTATATGGACTATGCCGATATTAAGAAATAATAATAAAAATTAATCACTTTACAGGAGTGAATACTTTTTAAAAAGCAGGTTATGTACTTTATCTTTACTTTTATGATAGTTTTTGAATTTATTTTAAGCTATTTTACGGTTTTTAATAAATTTTAAATTTGCTACTTTTGAGGTGAGTGTCTTGTCTAACAACAGTGAAAATTTCTCTTCTAAACAACTTTGTTGTCTCTCCATTTTCTTTTATGTTTTCTGAATATATTAGCTATATATTACATATTTTTCTTCAATGAATATTTTTTTCTCAATTTTCTTTACATTACCATTTCTTTTGTATTAATATTTGTATGATAAATACTGGATTAATTCACATAATTCTCAATATCTATAGGTCACGTGGTTTTGGCGTTATTTACATTGTACATTAACAAGGGTCAATCAAAATTCGTTATACACGTAGATGCAAAATATTTGAAAATTATTTAATTAATCATAATTAGTTTTTAAATTCCTAATATAACGCGATAAATAAATGTAATGAACGCTTAAATGACAAAATAGAATAAATTTGAAAAATAGAATACAGTTAAGCTCGGTATCAATATAAGAAAACTAATTATGATTTTACAATGCAGTTACATAAAATTCTCTTATGATCTATAGTTGATATCTTGCTGGATCTTGCTATTTATTACCTGTATACGCTGCACAATTATTATTTTAGGAACAACTCTGCCCTATGTATGTATGTATTATTGAATAATTTGAAATTAAATAAACTTAAATAACTTAAAATAAACCACAATGTAGAAACGCATAAAAGGATACGTAAATAGGATATGTTAGTCATGTAAATATAAAATTCACAAGGTATAGAAATATCCTAACATATTTTCCGATACACCTGAGTGTCCAAAGTTTATATAGTATAAAAAGTAAGCATTTAAGATGTTAACTAGAGAGGTAACAATTCAAAAGGCAGGAATGTCCTTTAAAATGAAAGAGAGAAAGAAAAAAAAGAATTAAGTTCATGAATGTACACAAGGAATGTCAACAATGTGTAAGGCTACAGTACCATATACACATTCAATTATATTACATTTCAAATAATTTCAAAATATAAAAATTATTAAATATAACACCATCATTTTGAAACAATGGTATAGGAAGACAAAAGACACCATACCTTTACTCTAAAATATGTTGTTTCACAGATAGTCAGGGCGTGTATATAGGTTAAATATCGCGATGGCTTAAACAGCGGATTACACAAACTTATTGGAAATAGATTTTGTGCATTTGTGGATCATACCCTTTATCTAAACCATAAATTTAGTACTGGCGATGTTATCTTGGACGCTGAAAACAACTACAAAAAATATACTTTTTCGAAATGGTCCACATAAACAAGGGCGCGAATTACATAAACTGTAAGTCGGATACGAACGGAGTAAGTATTGTTGGCGGTTAGTTGACATGCTTAGTTCTGTTAACTGGTCTTCATATCGCTAAATGGTGTAGTATGTCCTGGCTTCGGAATTTTTGTAACGATAGATTTTACTATGGGTTTTATATTTTAACATGTTTGTGACAAATCTGGCGCCAAAAGCAACTGCATTGTCTTTTCCACATTTTATTGTATTTAACCGGCAGCGCGCAGGAACAGTTCAAAACTTTTATACACCAATGTACAAAAGTATATATATATATATATATGTATATATATATATATATATATATATATCAATTGATAAATTCTTGGAGTTTTTCGGCATTTATATGAAATATTTACAAATATTATCAAATTAGTATGTAGTTGCGAAGTAAGTTTGAATGTAAACATTGCTGTCTACAAATTACAAAGCAAATCATTCGAAATTTTTAATTAAAAAATGTTGTCTAGTCTACGTTGGGACTTGAACCCAAGTCTATGGTTTGCCGGACCGTTGCTTTACCACTAAAGCCACGATAGACCTTGGTTCAAGCTATTTAGAAATGCATTATAAAGTAACAGTGTCAAAGTAGCAGAAGTCAGTTATTGAAAGTAGATGTCAGGTTAGAAAGCAGAAGTCAGTTTTGAAGGCAGATGTCAGTGGTAAAGCAACGGTCCGGCAAATCGTAGACTTGGGTTCAAGTCCCAACATAGACAAAATGTTTCAATCAAAAATTTCATATGATTTGCTTTCTAATTTGTTGACAGCAATGTTTAAATTCAAACTTACTTCGCAACTACATACTAATTTGATAATATTTATAAATATTTCACATAAAAGCCGAAAAACTCCAAGTATTTATTAATTAATATATTTAATGAACAGCTAAGAAATTATCTATACACTTTTATATATATATATATATATATATATATATATATATATATATATATATATATAAATATAATATCTTCGTGACCTTGGTATGATAAGGTAAACTTAATAAGTCGGCGATTAAAGGTCTGGTTTACTTCAGAGTATATATATTTAAAACAACCCTACATGTTTCGGCAATACGCCTTTGTCAAGAGAATACAAAATATAAATGACCGAATATTCTGTCATTTATATTTTGTATTCTCTTGACAAAGGCGTATTTCCGAAACATGTAGGGTTGTTTTAAATATATATACTCTGAAGTAAACCAGACCTTTAATCGCCGACTTATTAAGTTTACCTTATATATATATATATATATATATATATATATATATATATATATATATATAATATTGTGTTTATGATTGCCCCTAAGTTAGGCTGACAAATATTGTGTTTATAATATTGCCCTAAGTTGTTGGGCTGACAAATATTGTATGCTTGACTATCCGCAATATTATATTCGACTATTTTGAGTATATTTGAATGTTCGTTTTAAATATAATGTTGCGGAATATGCGTTGAGAGATACAGTTGATAATGAAAGTTAAAATGTTATTATTTAATGAGATGTACATGTAAATACTTGTCTGTATAAACAACAAAAGGTGCTTATTATTTTTATAGGTGGCTAGCTCTATATCTCTTATCTCTTTTGGGTTCCTAGGCGAGTTCAGGTATTTCTATTCCCGGCGCTTGTTTAAATAAATGACTCAAAATGGATCGAACAACACTTAATGAAATAAAACCAAAATATAATGATAAACAAATTAAGTTTATTATTCACAAAAAATTAAATTGGTAGTTCGTGGCACACATATAACGTTACATACGACAACAATTGGTACTACTATACATCTTTGACATGGTGAATAAACATGAGGTTAAAAATATGTTTCTAATGAAATTGTTTAGTATTTGGAAAAATAACGTAAGTTGAAATATTTTAACAAATGCAAATGAATTCAATATGTTTAATAAAAGTTTATGGTGTTTGAAGAACAAAACGTAAACGGTAAGTATGAATAAGTGAAAACGACCAGTTTTATTGTGATCGAGAATGTTCTTTAAAATGGCGTATAAAAATTATCATATAAAAAGCCTTTTTTATTTATTTGGAAATTTACTTCTGGGATCTCTGCCGATAGGTCCTGGAATGTTTCTTAAATCAGGAAACCGTGCATGAACAGGATCGGTTCCCTTCAGATAGATGGCCTTTCCTGGAGATATTCAAAGTCCGGCAACAGCTGTTTTCTTGACGGCGTCGGCGGTCTAGGCTGGCGGCTTGATCTTCGGTAAACTGTTCCGGTATATAATTTATATGGCCCGAATTTCCAAAAATTCTAACTTCGGATCTTGATGTTCTGGTCTCTTGCAACTTGGTCTACAGGTCGACGACAGGTATGGTCACCGTTTTTATAATTTAGAAACTTGTACACTGGTTATTACCGTAGAAAATAATTAATTTGTACGGAGCGAAAATAAAGTGACCGTTCGTTACAATGATGGCGGTAAAAGACGCTGTTCTTATTCATTTGTTTTTCTAGTATCATTACTTGCCGTTCATCGCCTTATTCGTACTCATATTATATTGTGTATATAGTTAAAATTTAAATAATCTTTAAATGTAAACTCGTAAAAAAAATGATGTTATGAATTAACAAATACATTGGGTTAGGAAACAGATGTTAGTTTGATTACAATAACTCCGTCAACATGTGTTCCTATACAGGTTATTTTGCCGTTGAATTTGGAGGCGGAGCTTAATTGTTTTAAATATATTTGAATATAAATACGTTATATATGATCTTTTAAATCGCGTTAAATATGAATTTGAAATGGAAAATTGAGTATAAACATAAGTAATAAAAATATAGAAAAGTAAGTTAATTATTTTAAAGCAAATTTGTCGTCATAATAAAGTATTTATATTTTGAATTAGTTCTTCCCTTCCTTTGCATGAACAGATATATAGTACTTGTAAATATTATAATTAAATGGTCTTTTGTATCTCTTTCAGAGGAGGAGCTGTTCTGGAAACGTATCATTTCCCCCTGATTAAAACTTGAAACTCGTTGAAAGCTTTTAATCAACTGGATTAAAGAAGTAAGAAAAATAAATAAGTGCAGTATAGTACTAGGGTAACAATAAATAAAATGTGTGTGCTCACGTTAAAATACCTTAAGCTATATCAGTGATTATTCATATTATCCAAACAAATCTTTCTAGTAAATATAACTAAATAGTCAAAGTTGTTTGTTTATCTTTCGTTAGTTATACTTTATTTCAGATCAGCTGATCATTCAGTTTCTTAGTTTTTCTTTTGTACTTAGTTAGGGTTTATATTTGAAAACTTTTAATAGAAAAGTAGTTTGTTTTCCTTATAATAATTTAAGTAACATTAATATGCGTACATGTAATTAGTTATGATTAGTTTTAATAGTAGAATTTTATTATTTGACGGACTATAACATGTTCAGTTTGTTTGCTCTGGAAATTATCTCGGTTCGTTGTGCATAAAAAGATCTTTTATTTCTAAATGTGGTAGTCTTGCAACATGGTTATGTGATATCTACCTTTAATATAATTCGTTTCGGGTTCATAAAGTTCGTAAGCGTTATTACCAATGATTCTCTTTATTGTATAGGGCCCTTGGTATGGTTTCAGTAACTTTCCCATTATTTTGTGTTTTAAATCAGTAACTCTCAATCTTTTAACTATCACTTGGTCCCCTATATTGTATGTTTTGTAAATTTTATCCGCAGTATTTCTCTTTTTCTCCCATTTCCGCTTTCTTAATAACAATCTTTCTCTGACTTCTTGTAAACGATTATGTAAATTATGTGCTCCGAATTCGTCCATGGTCGTTGTGGTGGTTGTCCAGTAAATAAAGTTATTGGGCAGTGATTATGCACTGTGCTAGGTGTGTTGTTTATAGTGAATTCTATATGTGGTAACAGTCTGGCCCATCTTCTGTGATTTTCCTCCAGTAATATACGTAGATATTTTAAAATTTCGCGTATATATCGCTCGGTGGGATTACCCTGGGGGTAGCGAATTGATGTATAAACGGTGTTGACGTCATGTGAATGTAAGAACTCTTGGTAACGATCGTTCGTAAAATAGGTAGCATTGTCTGAAAGTATTGTTTGTGGTTTTCCATAATGTGCGAAGTAGTCCACTAAAGCTTGCAAAATGGTGTTAGTGTTGCATTTCTGCGTAGGTATCAGTTTTATGGATTTAGAAAATATATCACATATTACTAATATATGACGATAACCTTTAGTGCTAGGGATAAGATTTGATAGAAAATCAATTGATATTAACTCTAATCTATCATATGCAGTTATATTATGGCTTATGTTGGTGTTAGTGAATGTTTTGTCTTTGGCTATTTCGCAGAGTCGACATTGTTTTATTAGGCTGTTTATTATTCGTTCGTCATTTATGCAGTAGAATGCTTCTCTGTAAAGTAACCAGCACTTTCTTGCTCCTATGTGAGTATATGTTCGGTGTAGATATTCTGTTACTTGTCTTGTGTGTTGTTCACTTGTGACGTATACAGTAGTTCTTCCTATTTGTTTTACAATGAATTTGTCTCTGATTGACATACCTTTATATTCACCTACAGTTCTTAGATGTCGTCTGATTTCGTCGAAATCTGGGCTTGCTTGTATCTCTAAAATTTTTGTTTTTGAGAAAATGCCTCTCCTTTGTAGATTTATTAAATTTATGCAAATATTCTGCCTCTTTACGTCCCCCTCCTGTCTCGTAGGTGCATCTGCAGTTACCATCTCTTTGCCAGGTTTAAATTTTATAATAAAATCGTATTGTTGTAAAGTTCAATGATAAATGCGACTGTTATTAAGTTTGCAGCTCATGATGTTCACTAATGCTTTGTGATCTGTTTCTAATACAAATGACTTTCCGATCAGGTAGTATCTGAGCTTCGTCAACGCAAATACAATGGCAAGCATTTCCTTCTCAGAAATCGTATATCGAGTCTCACACGTTTTCAGAGTGCGTGATATAAAATAAATAGGGATTTCTTGATCGTCCTTCATTTGTACTAGCTCTGCGGCTATTGTCTTGTGTGAAGCATCTGTTCTCACAACAAACGGTAGGGTAAAGTCTGGGTGATGTAAACGGAGATTTTCTACAAAGTTTTCTTTTAAAGTTGTGAAGCATAATTCGAATTGAGGCGTCCAGTTACATTTCTTCCCTTTTTTGATTAGTGCCAACAAAGGTAACGTTTTCTCGCTATAATTTGAGACAAATTTTCTATAGTAGTTTTAACACTCCTAAGAAACTTCTCAACGTCTTTAAATTCTTCGGTCTCGCATAATCCTGTATGATATCTAAACGCGTTGAGTCTAATAAAATATCTTCTTGATTAATCACATATCCTAGATAGTTAATCTCATGTCTAAAGAATTGACATTTCGCTAAGTTAAGTTTCATACCATGTAATTTTAAGGTTTTAAGAATAATGTTAATGTGTTGTATGTGTTGTTCAACAGTTTCGGAAAATATGATAATGTCGTCTAGATAATGCAAAGCGAATTCGTCATATCGGTCTAATATACGGTGTAGAAAACGTATCAGAGCGGCTGGTGATGTCTTTAAGCCAAATAGGCATACTCTAAACTGATATACAGTTCCATTCACTAAGAAACCGCAGTATTTCCTGGATTCTGGTTCTAAGTTTATTAACCAAAAAGCGTTTTTTAGGTCTAATTTACTATAAATTTGTTTACTTCCACATTTCGTTAATAAGATGTCTATGTTTTGCGGCATTTCGAATTCTGGCTTAATTCGTTTATTCAGAGCTCTAGCGTCTAGGCATATTCTTAAAGATAGGTCCTTCTTGAACTATTACAATGGGATTAATAAAGTAAGTGTTCGATTTCTCGATTATTCCGGATTGTTCTAATCTCTCTAACTCTAAGCTAACTTTCTGTTGATAGTGGTAAGGAATAGGGTAATTCTTACTTATTAATGGACTGTCATTGTCAACATTTATTGGATGTTCATATCCTTTGGCAAAAACAATATCGTTATTTATTAAAGTGATGTTTTCGTTTAGAATGTTAATCAATTGAGGTACGACATTTGAATATGGTATTTTCTGTTTATCAATTATATCTGTTATATCGTTCTTATCATTTATGATATCGGTTGTCTGTAAATCCTCCTTAATCTTTACCTCATCTTCGCCCTCGTAACTATTTTGCGTTCCTAACAAATCTGGCCTGGTATTCACTCCTATATATTCGTTATTTATAATATTATCATTTCCAACTCTATCAGTAAACCTTTCTTCAGCTCTCCTATAGTACGGTACATTATATTCTAATATTATTTATTTCAACTGCTAAAACTTCTCTCTTATAAATATTATATTCTTTCACTTTCTCTTCAGACAGATGTTTGTTAATTGTTAAATTGTTCTTTCCAATTGATAAAATACCTTTTTCAAAATTTAATATCATTTTTAACCTGTTAATATTGTCTATACCTAATATACAGTCGTATTGTAGTTTTTCGATTATATAACAATGAATTAAATAACTGATTTCATTTATTTTTATTTCTGTGTTTACTTGTTTTGTGACAGTGCCCATTTTCCTTCCATTCGCTGTAACTATATCTGTTCCTTTTATTTTCATAACGTGTTGTTCGTATCCCTTTATTTGTTTTGCCCTATCTTCTCTAACTAGTGAGATCTCAGCTCCAGTATCAATTAAACAATTTAATTTCATATTGTTGAATTGTAAAATAAGAATGGGTAGAGAATATACTTCATTTACGGTGTCCCCTGTATCTTCTATGTTTATAAACTCATCCGGTGATTGGTAAAATTTTATATTATGTAGTTTCCAGAACATGTTATAGTCGTTATTATTGTCTAATTCTGCTGCTTCGATGGTCCGGGTGTTGCATCCAGATACAGATCGTCTTACGGAATTGGCGTTTTTTTTGTAGCCCTTCCATATCTGTTCTATCAGGTGATACTGATCGGTGTCGCCGGTAAACATTGTTGACTCGACCTCTTCCTCTATTTGCGAAGTGATTTATTCCACGTCTGGATTGGTGTGGTTGTGAACGCTGAGTGTTATAGTCATAGTTATTGTTGGATTGGTTATTATTGTAATGGTCATTATAATTTTCGGTTTGTATTGTTTTTATATTATCTAAGTTTAAGTTCACCGCCTGTATTTCTTGGTTATGTATTTCTTTATTTTCATTAATTTGTGTATTCAGTTCGCGTCGTAGTAGTTGGGTCTGTTCCTCATTAATTTTGTTATAGGTTGTTAATTTTGAATCCAAAGTACAGTTATTTTCGAATATTCTTTTGTTTAGGTCTTTTTGTAGTTCTTTGTTTGCTGTATCAATTTTAGAGTCGGTTATTTCGTAAATTTCGGTTGTTGTAGTTTCCAGTTGTTGTGCCCAATGAGAATTTTGTGATTTGACCGTCTCATCCAATTTGATGAGATACTTCAACTCATTCTGTTACATGGCTTTTTGTGTGGCGGTGATTTCAGCAGTTTGGACGTCGATATCCCCCTTGAATGTATTGAGTTTCTTTTCTATGTTCGTATTATTTAATTCTATTTTTTCATTTATGTTAATTAGTACAATATGAAACAAACATGTAAATAATTTACATATCTGTAACTATGCACATGGACAATACACCTCGTATTTTCAGCATTTACTTCTGCTTAATACATATGTTTCTGCCATCTAGGCGTCCTCAGTTAAGCTAGTGAAGCAATGTATACAAATTAATACAAACCTGTTATAAACAACTGGTTTGTATCTGTATTTAAATTTACTGAAATATCCCGCATAGATCAAGCAAGTTCCGTCCTATAAGAAGACTATTATTTAATAATTGACATCCTACGGGCGAAAGAGACTTTGGCTGGAGGGCTACCTATCGTTCGAACAGCTAAGCTGCTACGGGAAACGATAAAATACGTATGTAGATGTAGTCCATTAACAACCAGCCAGATGGCGGTAAATATATGAAAAGGTTTTGTTTAAATATGACAATACGTTAAGCACGTATAAAGCGTTTGTACAATATGAAACAAACATGTAAATAATTTACATATCTGTAACTATGCACATGGACAGTACACCTCGTATTTTCAGCATTTACTTCTGCTTAATACATATGTTTCTGCCATCTAGGCGTCCTCAGTTAAGCTAGTGAAGCAATGTATACAAATTAATACAAACCTGTTATAAACAACTGGTTTGTATCTGTATTTAAATTTACTGAAATAGCCCGCATAGATCAAGCAAGTTCCGTCCTATAAGAAGACAAATATTTAATAATTGACATCCTACGGGCGAAAGAGACTTTGTCTGGAGGGCTACCTATCGTTCGAACAGCTAAGCTGCTACAGGAAACGATAAAATACGTATGTAGATGTAGTCCATTAACAACCAGCCAGATGGCGGTAAATATATAAAAAGGTTTTGTTTAAGTATGACAATACGTTAAGCACGTATAAAGCGTTTGTACAATATGAAACAAACATGTAAATAATTTACATATCTGTAACTATGCACATGGACAATACACCTCGTATTTTCAGCATTTACTTCTGCTTAATACATATGTTTCTGCCATCTAGGCGTCCTCAGTTAAGCTAGTGAAGCAATGTATACAAATTAATACAAACCTGTTATAAACAACTGGTTTGTATCTGTATTTAAATTTACTGAAATAGCCCGCATAGATCAAGCAAGTTCCGTCCTATAAGAAGACAACTATTTAATAATTGACATCCTACGGGCGAAAGAGACTTTGGCTGGAGGGCTACCTATCGTTCGAACAGCTAAGCTGCTACGGGAAACGATAAAATACGTATGTAGATGTAGTCCATTAACAACCAGCCAGATGGCGGTAAATATATAAAAAGGTTTTGTTTAAATATGACAATACGTTAAGCACGTATAAAGCGTTTGTACAATATGAAACAAACATGTAAATAATTTACATATCTGTAACTATGCACATGGACAGTACACCTCGTATTTTCAGCATTTACTTCTGCTTAATACATATGTTTCTGCCATCTAGGCGTCCTCAGTTAAGCTAGTGAAGCAATGTATACAAATTAATACAAACCTGTTATAAACAACTGGTTTGTATCTGTATTTAAATTTACTGAAATAGCCCGCATAGATCAAGCAAGTTCCGTCCTATAAGAAGACAAATATTTAATAATTGACATCCTACGGGCGAAAGAGACTTTGTCTGGAGGGCTACCTATCGTTCGAACAGCTAAGCTGCTACAGGAAACGATAAAATACGTATGTAGATGTAGTCCATTAACAACCAGCCAGATGGCGGTAAATATATAAAAAGGTTTTGTTTAAGTATGACAATACGTTAAGCACGTATAAAGCGTTTGTACAATATGAAACAAACATGTAAATAATTTACATATCTGTAACTATGCACATGGACAATACACCTCGTATTTTCAGCATTTACTTCTGCTTAATACATATGTTTCTGCCATCTAGGCGTCCTCAGTTAAGCTAGTGAAGCAATGTATACAAATTAATACAAACCTGTTATAAACAACTGGCTTGTATCTGTATTTAAATTTACTGAAATAGCCCGCATAGATCAAGCAAGTTCCTTCCTACTTAAACAAAACCTTTTTGTATATTTACCGCCATCTAGCTGGTTGTTAATGGACAACATCTACATACGTATTTTATCGTTTCCCGTAGCAGCTTAGCTGTTCGAACGATAGGTAGCCCTCCAGACAAAGTCGCTTTCGCCCGTAGGATGTCAATTATTAAATAGTTGTCTTCTTATAGGACGGAACTTGCTTGATCTATGCGGGATATTTCAGTAAATTTAAATACAGATACAAACCAGTTGTTTATAACAGGTTTGTATTAATTTGTATACATTGCTTCACTAGCTTAACTGAGGACGCCTAGATGGCAGAAACATATGTATTAAGCAGAAGTAAATGCTGAAAATACGACGTGTATTGTCCATGTGCATAGTTACAGATATGTAAATTATTTACATGTTTGTTTCATATTGTACTAAATAATATATAAATAAATAATAAATACTTCCGCATTAAGTAGTTTATTTCATTTTTAAGTGCATCAACCGCTTCTTTGACCAATGTAAAACTTCGTAGGTTTTCCTTGGCACGTAGAAGCAATAAGAAATCATTAGGTGCTAGGTCTGAACTATAAAATTATATATAATGTATCAATATTTTATGCATTCAAATACTCAATCATTCGAACAGCAGCATGAGCGAATATCTTGCTCTTAGACAATTTTTGCGGAAACTTTAAAGAATTTGAGACAGACAAGCTGCAGTCAACCATTCGGAATTAAAATTACGACAGTCCTTTAGCACTATAGTGGAAACATGTCCATTAATTCCAAAAGACCGTCAACTTTTTTATTTCGTATTTTCTCTATAAAAATTTTTGTCGGCTCTTTTAAAAAAATCCAAACTGTCGATTGTTATTTTTTTCGGGATAATAGCAGTTTGCCCAAGTGTAATCACTTGTAATAATGTCGTACACTACGGCGATCCTTGGCAAAGCGATCTAGTGCAGATTTACTCTGACGCTCTTTTTTTTTAACTGAAATCAGATTGCAGGGAATCCAACGGGAACGAGCTTACGAACCTCCAAATGTTTGTATAATATGATATTTAATGGTTTTATTCCAATCTTTAGAATGGCTAAATACTTCTAACAGTAACATAACTTAAAGCATGATCCGAGCAAGACCAATATTCTTTTCGGTAACAGCCGTTTTTGGCTTAAGGTATCGAAGCGTGCCATTTAATGGAAGTCGACTACGCTGACTTGGCACAAAATATCAGTTAGGTTTCCCCAAAACATTTCTTGCGGCTTAAGTTGCCTTTTATTCAGTTCCATGATTACTTGTGCAAATGAAACATTTATAGTTATTAGGAATTTGCATTAACTGTCACGCCACCATACGGTAAATTTTAGAATTAGCGTTGGAGATATACTTATATTGTTTATTGCAGTTTATTTCGTTCTCTCGTGGGTAAAATTTAATTGTGTTTTCATATCTTCCTTAGTATTTTATATTTTCGCTACTGTTTTACGACAAATGTGTCTTCGTAAACATCACCCATGGTTAGCATTTTCTCCAGATGGTACTATCTTCAAAATTAATACACCCAAAAAATTATTAGAAATAAAATGTCCATACAGTGGAAAAGATAAAAGTACTGTAAATTGCATGGATTCATGTAATTATCTGATATCGGAAGAAAGTAACACAGTGCTAAAGAAAATAATTCATATTATCCACAAATCATTTAGAAATGGCCATATTAAATTTAAACGAGTGCAACTTCTTTATATTTGCTTCATATGACTCTAGTTACATCAATATTACAACGCCTTTCGATAAGTAATATTAATATATTTTAATTACAAATTTAAGAAACAAGTATGTAAATAAAAAAGGTGCATGTAATATGTAAAAATAAAGATTAAGAGAAAATTTGAAGTACTTTTCAATTTTAAAGTTGTGTTGGAGATCATTGCAATAGAAATTTATTGTATACAAAGTTATTCACAATAGCATGAAACAGTATATAAGTTTTATTTAGCGATTTGTGCTAAAGAATTCTTCAAATTCAAAAAAATTGGATTTCACACTTGCATCGTGTTATTTAACAGCTCGAGTTAAATAACTGGTTGTCAAAAAGCTTTATTATCGGCACAATATTCTTACACGTTTGAGTACAGAGATGAAGTAGAGCTTTAAAAAAAAGATGTTTCTTGATGAAGAAATTAAAATCAACATAAACTAAAACCCCGAACCAACTTCGAAAACACTTGTTAACACGATACGCTATATACACAACTATAAAGGTATACCTCCATTTGACGCCATCTTGGCAACGATCGTGGCGACACCATCGGTAATGGTAATATCCAATACTCATACTTTATAGTAAATTCTTAAATAAATTTTTCATCTGTCACTGCCATTAAGCTTGGAAGTAACAAAATCTAAAATTTCAAACGAAATTTGTAGTGCAATACCATAGCCTAATAGAGGCGTGCAGCAGAAAGACAACAGCCTCGTATACTTAGAATTGTCATTAGGTCTAACATTTACGGAGCTTATGACTAAAATCATGTTTTAGATTAATTATTATCACTACTAACTTATCAAACACGTTGCAATATAATCGACATTACATCGATATACAAAATATTAATATTAGCTTAACTGGACTTTTAGATAATGATTATTTTATTATAGTTAAATACTGACTCTGATGCTTCACGATAAATGAAAATATTGCCTGACATACAATACAATAAATCGATCAACCAATTGGCCTTATATTGTCGGTAATTATTGTGACTTCATCTTACTTTGTTTGATATCGTATAGTATAAAAACATTAAGACAAGTATTTTGTGCAATACAAAAAAAAGTTAAATTGAATCGAACCCAGAAAATAGCTATTTTCGGAACAGAATCTATCATTAACTGTTGGTAATTAATGATGCGAAAAGTGATTACAATGGATGTGGAGTCAACCAATTTACTTTTAGCATCAACAGAAATCTAAAACAATAGAAACGAATCGCTAAAAGTAATTCTCGTTTCGCCTTTCTTTTAGATGACGCAAAGACAGACAAAAGTCTTTGTACACCTCAAATTACTTCGTATTTAAGTAAATGAAACACAAACCTTTGTAAAATTTACAGAACATAGATATACTGACGAGTAAATTCAATCGTCGTTTCGACTGTGTTCGTGCGTATTGTGAATGTTGCGCCTATTATCGACCGGCTAGAGGAAAATCCAGGTTACTTTTTCATGACTTACAAATCCGTCTTAGCGTGTTTAAATTAATTTTAAATTTAAAAAATAAGAATCTAAATTTCAAAATTTAATTCTCTGATATAATACATAAATATACCTACATAAATAATATTTCTATTAATATTTTTCTTATGCGATTTCAAGTCACACAAAATTTTATATACATGTATAGCAAGCGCCAGATAAGTTGGCGAGCGGAGGGGTAAATTCGCGCAGGATTAGCAGTATTGGGGAGATTTGTATTTGGTTTTACATCAATTTGCAAGATACCATAGGTGTAGTAAACTAGACGTCTATCACTTAATAAATTAATAATATATTAGTGTAAAATATATAACGTGAAAGTTTATAAAAATTGCTTCTGCACACCCCCTCCTCTAGCCATCTTATTTGGCGCTTGCTATTCGTTTATAAAAGACACAATAAAACATTTTTCTATTTTGCGTTCGAAATGAACTCATTATGACACTCAAAACAGTATCGAAATGAGCTTCATTTCGATACACTTTTTTTTTTTAAATTTTCAATGTTGGCGTTGTTCGAACACAGAAATAAATATCATTGCTGTCATTTGATTTTAATAGTTTAACTACATTTCACAAATATGATATATGTTCGTACTCTACACAAACAACGTATATTGTATACAATTGACAACAAGATATATTAGTTTCTACGTCACTCAAGTTTATATTTTTAAATAAAATATCAATTAATGTTAAGGAAATTAATAAATAATATGTAATATAATATACTTAACAAATAGCAAGATTTAAATTTGACAATGTCAAGTATCAATGTGACCAACTGCATGCTTTATATAAAAATTAAACTCTGAACTTCCAAATTAAATAATTCCAATTTATTAATGTAAAAAACGCAAAATAGAAAAAATAGTATAAAAAACTCGTTTCATAAGGCCTTTTGCCGCACTCGCTCTTTAGAAAACTCGCCGCTGTCGCGGCTCGTTTTCTAAACTGATCTCGTGCGGCAAAATGGTGCCTTATGAAACTTGTTTTTTAATATACTATTTTCTCTTAGCTTATGTATTTAAAAACTTTTGCTCTATTTTATGCAAACTATTTCATTTTTAAAAAGCAAAAATAAATCAATTTCAGATGTGTATACAAGATGAAAAAAAATTTGAGATTTATTTTTAACTGAAAATAGTACACACAAAATAACATCAAATGAAAAAAATTGTGATTAAAGATGTAAAGTAACAGAGATATTCACACTTATGCGAGCAACACAGGAATACCTCCCAAAGCAAATGTTCAAAGTTACCGCCACCTGCTTGAATACAAGCTTGTGCTTGCCGTTTCCACGAGTTGTAACACGTTCGGGCATCTTACCTGCTTACTATTGTGTCTGCAGTATCTTGAATAATTGAATTGGTCAATAATTGAATGTTTTCAATTTCATTATCGTTATTGTACAACAAATTTATCATATATCTTCATACATAAAAATCCATGGGTCCATTGGGTTGGGTGATCTAGGTAGCCATGCAATAGGCCCTGCTCCATCTATCCATCGGTCACCAAACGTATTATTTAAATGCTCACACACTTCGTAACTGTTATTAGGCGGGGCACCATCATGCAAAAACCACATGTGTTGACACACGTTTAAAGGCACCTCTTCCAAAGCTCCTGGTAAATTGAAATAATTTCTGGCATGTAAACGATGCGGTAAAATAAATGGTCCGATGAGAGTATCATTAATAATTTCTGCTGCGTCTCTTAAACTGTAAGTGTGAATATTTCTGTTACTTTACAACTTTTATGACATTTTTTTTTCATTTGTTATTCTTTTGTGTGTACTATTTTCAGTTAAAACTAAAGATCCAATTTTTTTAACACCCTGTATACACATGTAGGTAAATTGGAGATCATTACCTTTATATTATTAAGTTAAAATATATATTGCTTAGATTTTTATGTTATTCCTGATATTGTAGTTTTTTCTCACTTAACGCTAATAATTACTTAAATTCCCTTTCCTTTGTATGTTGTTCCTTTCCGATTGTCTGAATATTTTCGAAATCAAAATGATGATCGTAATGCAATTTATGTGTTAATAAAATTTTATCTGTTTTAGAGTATTCGCGGGCCTTTATTCTTTTGTACAAATATTTCTTAGTCTAACCTACCTAATATCTATTACTAGAGCAGACCAATTTCCGTGCGCGCCATGAGCGCCGGTATGGGAGTGTAAGTCGTAATATATTAGAATATGCGATAGAATAGGGACGCAACATGAGCTTGTTACAGATATAAGTATAGAAGTAGAGACATCTATTCTATCAGAAATAATTAAATATACATTTGGTTTTCTGCTATTAAAGTAATATGCATAAACACACGAAAAATAAGAATAGTACATATTATAGCAGCGTTGTATGTACCTATAAATAAAATGGAAAATGTATGAAATCAGTGATTGTGTGTACGACAGAATATTTAAAAAAACACTTACTGTTTTACGCGTCTTCTAAGGATTGACAAACTGGAGAAACTCAATTGTATATTTTCAACATCAAGTGCGTTTCTAAGGTTATTTTTGAAAACATGTCCGCCGTGAGGAAAAAATATGTTTATATTCGGAAAACGAGCGTTCTACATCTAGTGATGTTATATTCGTATAATCAAAATACTTTTTTAAGCAACTTAACGCATCTATACACGTGTCCTCACAAATACGTGCTAAGGTGCCAAAATCTGCACTTTTACTTTTTGCGTCTTCTACAGCACACAATTGTGCGTGAACATCTTTAATTTGCAGTGATTCCTCTAACGACAGCGACGAATTTTCTAATTTTGTTATTGCTTCTTCTAGTCCCAAGTAATTCTCACGAATACTTTGTAAATCCATTTTAATCTGGGCATCTTGAAATTTTTTCTGGCTTGTATTGATAGCTGCATTTTCTTTCGCATCGAATGATAAAACCACGTCCTTAATTTTTTCAAAATGTTCATGATAGTAAAACCCCGCCCGTAACCATGTACCCCAACGTGTCAGAATCGGCTGTGGTGGCTCAGGGGTATGGGGACACAATTCGTGAAATTTCCGAATACGTTTTGGAGATTTTAGGAATACTGCCTTTGCACTCGATATTAAAGCATCTACCTCTGGATAACATCTACGAACCTGTTCTGCCACAAGGTGTAGAGCATGAAGTTTGCAAGTAATATGTAACAAGTTAGGACAATATTTTCTAAGAGATCGGCCTACAGAACACATGGTTGCGGCACCATCGGTCATAAACATTAATACTTGGTCTTTCGAAAGTTTAAATTTTTCCAAAGTATCTAATAGCACCTCTGAAATTTTTTCGGCATTACATTGTTCTAGTCGTCTGGATGCTAATAAAATTGAAGACGTTGGTTGACGTGGTTCCATATTACGCGCCATCACATTAACTACAGATTGCTTTTTGCTGTCAGTTGTTTCGTCCACACATAACCACAGTTTTTTATTTTTCTGTTCGGCTTTGATTTTATTTTCAGCCTGTTTACGCACCGATGGTAAATTCCTTCGTAACGTTGTCGTGTTCGGTAATGTTTGATTCGCGTATTTATTCCAAAATGAAATAAATAAATTATTACTTAACAAGGTAAACGGCAGTGTACACACAATCATAGTTACACATAGTTCATGTATAAACTGTTGTCGATTAATTTTGTTATTATTGTGCTTCGAACTGCTTACGTGTTCTTTACAATGTGTTTTTGACCAACACATAGATATGTATTGCACACTAAACATTTAATTTTTGAGCCATCGTATATTAAGTCCGGGAAATCCATAATAAAGTTATTCACTTCGTCTGACAACTGTCGTTTTCTCGATTTATGTGTCGACGAAATTTTATTGCGTATGCTTACACTTACATGCAGTCTAAGCAAGTACCAAACACATACTGAATGCTTTTTATTAGTTCTGATGCAATACAATCATCCTCACATCGGCACACATGACGCGCACGGAAATTGGTCTGCTCTAGCTATTACAGTCATTACATGGTATTTTATAAATGATGTATATTTGTTCTTTTCTATCTCAAAATTAGAGAATAGATGTTTATTCGTATTGTTAAGTTTCTACGTCATAGCTATATCATATTGTTATAGTGTATATTTGATTTTTTTCTGATAAATGTGGAACAGATAAATTAATTGTTAAAAAATCAGTCAATAAATTATTAAGGGAGGTGTACCCGATCATTAAAGTGGAGCCAGACAAGCAGTTTAAATCATTTACTTACATAGGTCAACAGCAACTTAAATAATCAAAATTTCTTAAAAAAGAAAACATTAATATTGCTTATAAAACTAATAATAATCTAGCCAAATATATTAAAAATAATAAAGAAAAAACTACCAAAGACAATAAATCAGGAGTCTATAAGTTATCATGCGGATCATGTACCAAAACATATATTGGACAGACAGGTAGAACGTTTAAAAAACGAATCCAAGACCACTATCATTCTTATATCAATAAGAAAACTGACTCAACCTACTCTAATCATTTAATAGAGAATGAGCACGAATTTAATTTACAATTCGACACCATACATGTAGAAAATAAAGGTAGAAAACTAAATTGTTTAGAATCTTTAGAAATTAATAAACTTAAAAACTCAGAAATGTTACTAAACGATAAATTAGACGTGAATTCATCCCCACTGTTAAATCTGTTCACCCATTGAAATATTGTTTCTTAGTTGCTTATACTATATTTTTATACTTAAACCTCACACGAGTAGGACATGGTATAGTTTTCAAAAAGCAAAATATAAATGTAATAATTCCTAGAATTTTAACTTGGGTCAACTACCTGATTAACGCTGTATCTTGTATGTATCTTTAGTCTTAAGTTGAATTTGAAGAAGCTACTGTGTTAGCGAAACAGCTGTCATTATTTTATTAATAAAGTGTAAATCTAAAACATCTTATGTGTGTTTTATTTATTTGTGAAATGTGGGACATATGGAATCGTGATGTACGAGGGTGATTCGTACAGTAAGTTTTGTTTCCGCCTAGTGAGCAGAGGAGTGGGAATATCGGCGCGATCGCAGTACTGCGGTGTAGTCTGTTTCAGTGTGGGTCTGACAGTGCTAGCAAGAGAATCATTCGGACATTCTTTCGCGCTATTTTGGTCGTTTAAAATGACTGCTGCAATTGAAAATCCCTCCGACTGTGAATTGCGGGCTGTTATTCGATTTCTTTGTACAGAGAACATAAAGGCTGCTAAAATTCATCGTAAACTTTGTTCTGCTTATGGTGAAAATGGCTCATCGTACCATGTTATAAGATTTGGGTTGCCTATGTCAACGTGGACGCGAAAAGACAATCAATGCAGCGGGGTCGTTCTATCTCACCTACGAGGAAACCTTTAAAGTACCGTCAAACTTTTTCTACGAGAACAGTTATAGTCCATTGTCTTTTAGGGCAAGAAAAGTGTCCTTATTGTAGACTTTATGGGCGATGAAGAGCTGCAGGAGAGTGTTACGGCGTATCTTAATTCGCAGGCTGCGAAGTTCTATGAAGAGGGCATTAAAAAGCTGGTTCATCACTATGACAAATGTCTCAATCTTAATGGCAGCTATGTATAAAATAGCTGAAAATAGTAACTTTAATTTGTATATAATAAAAACCTCTTGGGTATATTGGCGTTTTTTTTAATAACCAAACGGAACTTACTTTATGAATTGCCTTCGTATGTTGTTTTATTGCTCGAGTTATTGTTGGTATCAGTAGTGTTATAACAATTTGTTCTTTTTTTAATTGTTTGTTTCTATTAATTGTGGCGGAAAGTTATGTTGAGGTCGCTTTAATCTTCCTAATGTTATCTTGTCTGTATTTAGTATGTGAGAGTTTTATTGTTGTCAGTTAAATTATTTATAACCATTTTTGCATTTTAATTGTAATTCATATATTTAACGAAAGCTGTAAATTTGTTGTACCAATTTGTATAAATAGTACCTTGTCTATCGTATGTTATTGAAACATCAAGAAAATTAATATGTTATTCTTTCTTTGAGCAGGACTTATCTTTGTTGCACTTTATAATTAGTTCAATTGATTTCTTGTAATATAATTTTGAAATCCTTTATTTATATCAATTTAATTATGTTAAGATAATTTCTTAGCCTTTCATTAAATATATCAAACTTGACATCTACATTCAATAACTGACATCTGAATCATTAACGCTGTTACTTTAAAATGCATTTCTATATAGCTTGAACCAAGGTCTATCGTGGCTTAAGTGGTAAAGCAACGGTCCGGCAAACCGTAGACTTGGGTTCAAGTAGACAATATTTTTCAATTAAAAATTTCTTATCATTTGCTTCGTAATTTGTAGACAGCAATGTTTACATCCTCACTTACTTTGCAATTACATACTAATCTGATATTTGTAAATATTTCATATAAAAGCCGAAAAACTCCAAGAATTTATCAATTGATATATATATATATATATATATATATATATATATATATATATATAATATCTTCGTGACCTTGGTATGATAAGGTAAACTTATAAACGACTTAATAAGTCGGCGATTAAAGGTCTGGTTCATTACTTCAAAGTATATATATTTAAAACAACCCTACATGTTTCGGCAATATGCCTTTGTCAAGGGAATACAAAATATAAATGACAGAATATAAATGTCAAATAATTAAGTTGCTATGGTTTAAATTATTCAAAGATACATTCCAATAATAATAATAAATCATGCCTTAGTATTCCAAAAAAATAGATAGCAAGGTGTGAACATATGTGTTGTTCGCTGCCAGAAGCTTGTGTCTCTTTCTGGGTATGAACCTGTGTGTTGGTTGCTGCTGGCAGCTTGCGTCTCTCTCTGGGTGTGTGATTTTGTATTTGTGTGACCGCGTAAGTGTAGGGTTTTGTACATTAGTGCGCTCGTGCGTGTGTTTAGTGACCGATCGCGTAAATTTAGAGAGATCGGATAACCAGCCGTTGCGTAGGGCCGCCAACCCTTTCCCGGCAACTTCTTTACTTTTCCGAGCAGTACTTCGACGGCCCGACCCCCGCCCCAACGAGACCAGCGAAGCGCACCCTGCACGGGGTTGCTCATCGCCAACCGAGGGAACACTCTTAGTGGCTACCTCAGTCGACGACGTCATTTATATTTTGTATTCCCTTGACAAAGGCATATTGCCGAAACATGTGGGGTTGTTTTAAATATATATACTTTGAAGTAATGAACCAGACCTTTAATCGCCGACTTATTAAGTTTACCTTATATATAAAAAAAGCGTTCAAATAAGCTTTGCCTCTAGTAGGCCATTCCTTTAAAAACGTATGATTATTAATAATTTAAATTTGCATTAGTTGTCAATTAGACAGATGCATAGTTGACAAAAATTGCTTTGTAATTTAAAATTGATTTAACATGGTTTTTACTATACAACACAAATCATTCATGCTAGAATCTTATTTTCGAAACGGACGGAAGATTGACGGACAATGGCAGTATTCTCTTCAAGATTGTTTAGAAGAATTTAGAATTTAGTCGAAGGAGAATTATTGGCCCTATTTTTTTTAACGGAACCTTAACAGGAGAAAGGTATCGACAAGAAATTATTATGCCATTTATCGAACAACTTGACGACGAAGAAATAACACAGGGTTACTTTCAACAAGACGGAGCTAGAGCACACACAGCAGGTGAAACAATTAATATTCTGCAGCAATTTTTCAAAATCGGTTGATAAGTTTAAACACTGAACATGAATTTCCACCAAGATCTTGTGACATTACCCCATGTGATTTCTTTTTATGATGGCCATTCTTAAAGAACTCAATTTATCAAGTACAGATACCTGATCTTGCAGGCCTTCAAATCAGAATTGCTGAAAGAATTAATGGAATTGACAATGCGATACTACAAAACACTTTTTCCTCCATTAGAAGAAGATGTGAGAAATGTTTCGAACAAGGTGGTGGACACTTTGAACAATTTTTATAAAATTTTGCTTGTTTGTTGGAAATAAACATATTTCATTCACTTAAAAATGTTCGTTTTATTATTTTGACATTTGTCATTTCAATCAAATATCTCATCTCATAACCAACAAAATTCCTATTAAAATTAGTAACAAGCTAAGACATAATCATAATTTCCAAGGGCTACTTTGAGGTTAAATTTATTTGAATTCTTTGTATATATATATATATATATATATATATCTTTTAGGTCGTGAGCTGCGCTAACTGCACGTATGTTAATCATCTCAATTATTTAAATATATTAAGTATAATCAGTGTCTGTTTAACTGATTTAATTCGGATCTGGTGCATGATCTTGTTGTTCCCGTCTGCGGTTTTTCAGGTATTTTATAAAAACATTTCTTTTTGCGTTCAATTTAAATAAAACATTAAAAATGGCATATACATACAGAACGAATACAGATTTTTGAAGTTGATTGATAGTTGCACTTAATATCCTTTGTACTCCCTTATTTTTGTTTACCGTTGGTCTGTTCTTGTTTGTCTGTAAGTCGCCGCGACGGACCCCGTTGGTGCAGAAGGGTAACCTTGTTTTTCTTATCCCGAATTTATTTAAGCATTAGCGTTAACTATCATGAATAATACCTGTTATTGTTGCTCGAAGTCAAAGGGCTGCTTAAAGGTAGTCTTCGATATAATAGAATTAAGATCTGCAATAGTGTCACTTCAAGATGAAGTAAGAGCCTTAAAGTCCGCCATTTCTCCTCCTTCTAAGTCACTAATCGAGACTGAGGAGATCATTCAAGAAGTTGTCGAGCGAGACCATCGCATGAATAACGTGGTCAATTATGGTATCAAAGATATCAATTGTGAATCTAAAGAGCAGCAAATAAATTCAGATAGAATAACATTGCGTGAAGTTTTCAATGAGTTCGGAGCTGAATTCAGCGACAATCTTAAACACTTTAGATTAGATAGATATGATCCTACCAAAACTGATTCGAAGCATCCTATTAAGGTATGTTTATCTTCCGTGGATAACGTTCACAGGCTGCTCAAGAGAAGCAAGCATTTGAGGGAGACTGATAAGTTTTCTGCTGTAGTTATTTCTCGCAATCAAATGCCGTTTCAGACGAAACTTTATAAAACCGTAAAGGCTGAACTACTCGATTGATTATCTAAGGGAGAGGACAATATTAAAATAAAATATATGAATGGGATTCCAAAAATTATTAGTTCGTCAAACTAGATGCGCCCAACAGAAAATCTATCCATTTTTTCTACCAAAACGTTAGAGGTTTACGTGGTAAGGCTGATATCTTATATAAATCCAGTTTTTCCTCTCCATATGACATGATATTACTTTCTAAAACTTAAAACTTGGTTGTGTGACTCGGTCTATAATAATAAACTTTTTTTTCATCTTACAATATCATACGTTGTGACAGAGATGTACAAAATACTGGTAGATCGCTTGGTGGTGGTGTACTTATTGCATTTCGTAATGAAATTAAATATAAACTAATTGATGTGTCTTCCATTAAATCATCGGTTCCATTGATCAATTTAATAATATGTAACTGTGAAAATATTGAGTCTTCATATTTTCTTATATTAGTTTATATCCTACCTAATTTAAACTGTGCAGACTTTGAACTATTCCTCGACATGCTGGAAATCATTATTCCTGGGAAAAATATTTTACTTGTAGGGGATTTTAATATAACAAATTTTGGAAGACCTGGTGTTGCGTGTGATGCGAATCTAAAGCTTCTGCTTTCATTTATGGTATTTTAAATTCTAACTCAATTCAACGATATTTTACCAATGCAAATGATCGACTGTTGGACGTGATATTATCAAATATGGATTGTGAATTCGATGTTGGACATGATTCTGACTCCCTTGTTGTTGAAGACAGACACCATCCTGAATTATGGTTTGATGTAATGTACAGGGTAACATCTCGTACACGACCATTTCTATCAAGCAACAATATTAGATATAACTTTAAAAACGGTAATTTTATAAAACTGTATTCTGATCTACTCCAAACTGACTGGTCCTTCCTAGATAGTTATATTGATGTTGACGAGTGTCTCGTTGCTTTTTATGACAAACTTTATTCTGTTTTAAGCCTTTCTGTTCCTGTACAAAGATCTTCCTCAAATAAAACTTATCCTCCGTGGTTTACTAAGAACATAAAGAAAAATCTTCTGTTGAAGCGTCACTATCATAGGAAGTGGAAATCTACTGGTAATGATTATTACAAATTAGAGTTTCAGAGAATTCGAAGAATTACTAAAACGGAAATTTCTAGAAGCTATACATGCTATACACATAACCTAAAAGAAAAAATTATTAATGATCCGTCTCAATTCTGGACCTTTGTTAATTCAAAACGCAACATGTCTAGAATTCTAAGTAATTTACATTTTAATAATCAGGAATATTCCAAACCACAAGCCATTGTTGACGCCTTCGCATCTACATCTTCAGAAGTTTATATTCCTAAAAACTCCGATGATGCGTCACGTAAGTACGATACTATTAGTAGTTATCCGCTTATCGTCGTTCATTCTGTTACACAGCATGATATCGAGGCCATTGGGAAACTGAAGAATAAACATACTACTGGAGACGATAATATCCCAACGTATTTGGTTAAAGACTACGCCAATGTTTTTGTTCATCCACTCTCCAAACTCTTCAATTTATCCATTAAAACATCCTCATTCTCACAAACATGGAAAATCGCTAGAATTTGTCCTGTATTTAAAAAGGGTGATAACACTGACACCTCTAATTATAGGTTAATAGATATTATTTCTGTTTTTCGAAAATCTTTGAATGCGTCCTGCACAAAATCATCTCGTTCAAATGTCTGCCTTTTATTTCTCCTTCGCAGCATGGATTTGTAAAAAATCGCTCGACTCTAACGAACTTGTGCTGCATAACCAAAGATATAGCCGAAGCTTTAGACGATGCTAGTTAATTTGATGTTATTTATACGGACTTCAGTCGAGCATTTGATAACATCGACCATATTTTACTCTTACAAAAACTGTCAGCTTTTGGCTTTAACGATTCCCTACTCAAGTTTATGAAGTCACATTTGATGGATAGAGCAAACTGTGTTACTTGCAACGGCTATAAATCAAGATTTGTTTACCCGGCTTCCGGAGTTCCTCATGGTTCCAACTTAGGCCCGCTTATGTTGACCTAATAGCATCACTTGACTGCAATGTATTGACTTATGCAGATGATCTTAAAATATATCACACCATTACAAACAAAACTGTTGTGGATTTTTTGCAAAAGAACTTGGTTACTGTCCACAGCTGGTGTCGCATGAATAAATTTAATTTAAACATTTCAAAATGCTGTGTTGTAACTTTCACAAGGAAAATAAATTGTACGAACTCTCTTTATTACGTTGATAATACTGTTATAGAGAAACGAAGTTCTACCAGGGATCTTGGTGTTACATTCGAGAGCAAGTTAACCTTCAACGATCATCTCTCAAACGTCACTAGATCTGCTGTTAAGTCTCTGGGTTTTATTATCAGAATGTCCCGAAATTTCACTAATGTTGGTACCATTACATCACTATATTTCGCATATTTCGTCAGTAAGTTGTAATATGCGTCTACCATTTTGTACCCAATCTATGACCTACACGTGAATAAAATTGAACGCGTTCAGCGTAAATTTTTTAAGTACTTGAGTTACAGGCTGAATGGAGTCTATCCAGAACGCAATATAGACTACGAGGATTTGCTTTTCAGGCATAGATTTGAATTGCTAGCGGTATGAAGACAAAGGAAGAGCGCATTGCTGGTGGCGAATCTCCTGAATAACCGGATCGGTTCAGCATCGCTGTTAGCGCGAGTGAATTTACTGGTACCACGCATTTATGCTAGACACTCCCCATCTTTTGTGTTATCAACACAAAGGACCAATATATTCGTCGAGAAACGCGAATAATTTATTTAACGATGTTTTTATGTTCTTATGGAATTAATTATCTTATTTATGTATTGTTGTATTGTCACATAGTCAAAGTTTTGTTGTCCTATTTTGAATTAATATGTTGGGCAAAATAAATCATTATTATTATATATATGAAAAATGTGTGAAAGTCATATCTATCCGGAATGTGCAGATAACGGCATTTCAACTGCGTGTATATATACGAATTATGAAAAACGCAATGTAAATGAGAATTAATAACTATTAAATTCCTACATTACATGCAATTGCCGCTATAATTTGTTGTATTCATTTCTACAATTGACAAAATCACATTTTCCTAAGAATGCAGATACAACACGTCGCGGCGCCAACCGTCCAGGTTATCCGGGCAAATGAAAAATGTGCGAAAGTCATATCCATCCGGAATGTGCAGATACCGGCATTTCATAGTTTTCACTAATCATCAGTACACATTATCCGGATTTAGACATGACTTTCATTTATATACTGCGTGTATATATACGAATTATGAAGAACGCAATGGAAATGAGAATTAATAACTATTAAATAAATTGTTGTATTAATTTCTACAAATTTTTCATTTGCCTGGACAACCTGGACGGTTGGCGTCGCGGCGCGTTGTGGCTGCATTCTTAGGAAAATGTGATTTTGTCATTGAATTAGAGATGATATAACCTACTCCTTGAGCGGAGTAGGTGCACCGACCCGGAATCCAGTTCCGAACTAGGTGCGGCAAACTAGGTGCACAAATCAGTTCCGACACCGACCGATTATGAGTCATATTTTGCGTCCGATCAGTCAGGGTAATCTTTATGTTTACTTAGGCACACAGCTTGGATATACAAATAGCAGTTAACTTATTACATTTTAAATGAGGTGTCAGATTGCAATTTATAGATTTTTTTTTTAATTAAAGTGCATACGATATACACAAAAAAATAATCACAAAAATAATACCATAAATATAGTATTATGCCCTATTTCTTATACAAAAAAAAAATATAATGTCTAGTCGAGAGACATAATGTTACTGTTAAAAAAAGTGAAGACTATGAATGTATGATGTATTAAAATAAACACATCACTTGGTTTATTTGTATTTTCTCTACCTTCCTTTACTAAATAGGATATATTTCGATTAATTGCATAATAAGTATTGTCGTTGGCGGTTGTAGTTTTGTGGAATTTAATTTAAATTTTATAAATATTTAAGAATGAGTTCTAATAGGCAAACCAGTATTGTATGGAATTTTTTTTCTGTAGTTGCTAAATGTAATTTATGTGGCCAAAGAATGTGTTACAAAAGCTGTGTGAAATGGCTGATCGAAATCAGGATCCATTTCAATGGTGGAAGAACAGTGAATATTTATTCCCGAATCTAAGTATCGTTGTAAAGGAAATTTGTTGTGCAATGGCTACTTCAATTCCATGCGAGAGACTTTTTTCTAAAGCAGGGTATATTTTAAATGAAAGAGGAACACGGTTAAGTGCGAGTAAAGTAGAAAAACTAGTTTTCCTGAATATGAACGATGACTTCATTTAGATTTAAATACAAAAATTAAAACTATTTTTTATGTATTAGTTCTTATTATTTTTACTTTTTATTATATATTTTTTTGTGTAGCTAAAAATTTAGTTTTTCTTATGACAAGAAATCGTACTAATTATTAAAAAATAAATATATTTGGTTGCACAATTGCTATATACAATTATTCGGAATCGCAGCAACTACAATTGCCAGTTGTATTTATTTATACATATAGGAGTAGTTGCGTCGTTTATTTCTCATATTTCGCTTCGCTTAGTCGGACTCGTTCCAGGCGGACCTACGCTTTTACATAATACGATGCGAATATGTAGGTGCAACTGCGAGATCAACTCTCGGACGCTCCGACTTGAACGATCGGAATCAGAATTGTACGACTCGCAATCGTTTCAATCGGATCTACTCTTTTGGAAAATGCGAACTAGGTGCACCTGCTCCGGCACGCGAACTAGGTTCAAAGGAACAGGTTCGGTTCAGAGCAACCAACTCTACATTGAATGTATGCCCTGATATAACTTTGTAATAGAATATTGAGCAACAGACTACTTAATCTTTCGGTGATAGTCGGTCCCAGAATTCTCAGAATAATTACACTAATATGCATGAAATAAAAGATCTTTGAACTAGTAAACAAATTTAATTAAAAAAAAACATTAATACTTTAAATAGACATATTGCAGTGGAATTTGCTTTTAATTGCCAATTAGATTTAAGTTCACACTACAACTTAATCTGCCGGCTGTCTTCAGTAATGTTACCTTCCTTGAGCTCACTTCTCCAGGGTCGATCCTCTCGGATACGGGTAATATCATAAAATAATACAAGGTGTCAGACAAATTATACAAACATTTTCCCCGTTACAATTTTATTAAAAATAAAATTTTAAAAAAATCAACTTTACTAAGTGTAACGTTGAACTGTTAAATGCACAGCTACAAGGATAAAAAAGGCTTAGATATCATATGAAGATACAAACCATTAAAAAACCTTGAAATTGAATAATCACGAGCAAAGATAACAAAATTAATAATATACAAGAAAATTTATCAGATGTCAACAATAATTTTAACCCAACATTCAAACGTCAAAATAAAGATTTGTTTATCTTGCGCGCGAAATCAAATTCTTACCGTCATGCATGCATTAACATGACATCACACAAACTTGTCCCCACTTTCCTACGTATTGAAATATTTATGTGAATAAAAACCAAACTCCATAAAAACAGTCTAACAAATTTTCTAGATATTTTTCTGAATATATATAAAAAAATTTGACAAAAGTTTACAAATTATTTATAGCGCTTTCTTCAATATATTAATAATAATTATAAAAGGTACCTACATTAATTAATGTAATACAGCACGAGAGATTCCTTTTCTTTAGATAGGTGTTTCAAATAAATTAAATTACAAGTATAAAAGACTTGTAAAACCACGACAAATTATTTTTAAACACAAACGACGCACCAAAAAACTATAACGAATTATCAAAGATATTATTTATATTAGACAAAATTAAGTCGTGTCTAATATTCACTTATAACGACCTATCTTCAAGGACATTAATCAATCTCTAAAATGAAGGTCCTGGAACCGCTACGGCATCCCTACCTAAAAATAACAACTCAAAAATAATACTAAAATGTATATCTCTCAATACACGCTCTAACATCCAGGATGGCGCCAACTTTGAATATCGAACTAGCCCTGGATCTACAGTCATGGATAAAAATCAAACATTACAAAATTAATCTTTAAAAATTTAAATTTATATCGTTCCCCGTCTGAAATAAAAATATATAAACACCAAAATAACATACATAATTTTATAAATGTTATACAAATAATGTTCAATATAGTTCTGCTATTTTTTTCTTTCTTCTGAAGAGAAAAATCCATGGCAATATGTACAAATAAATAGGTAATAAATTTACAAACAACCCTATAGATAAGTATGGGTGATTGGTTGCATAAGGTTGTATGAGTAATCGTATTTATCTATGTTAAATGATTCTTATAGGGATACTTAATTCTCTATTAATCCAAAAATAATTAATTAAATAATATTAAATAGTGTTTTGACTATAACTACAAACTACGTCCAGTCATCTGATTTATGAACAAACAATTTTTTTTTTTAATTATGTGAAATAATAATATCTAACCGGTTTTTAACGTCAATCGAGTACCTGTTAATTTGTTTGTCATTTTAGATCAGGTTTCTCGGTAAACTTCTCTAGTATTACATCTTGTAATTCTCAGGTAGGATGGAATGAGGACATGGAACAATGGTACAGAATCATAAATTAAAGTGATTTTTTCTTGTGACTTTAAGGATATATATTACAGGAAAATATTCCAAATTTATATATATATATATATATATATATAATTGTTTCAACCTTTACTTGATGAAATTCCATTATAACTATTATCAGGATAAAATAACAATATGAAACAGACATGTAAATAATTTACATATCTGTAACTGTACACATGGACAATACAGAGATTTGTATCAATGTGTATACATTGCTTCACCAGCTTGACTGAAGACACCTAGATGGCAGAAACATGTCTTAAGCAGAAGTAAATGCTGAAAATACGAGGTGTATTGTCCATGTGTACAGTTACAGATATGTAAATTATTTACATGTCTGTTTCATATTGTAACAAATGCTTTATACGTGCATAACGTATTGTTATACATAAACACAACCTTTTTGTATATTTACCGCCATCTGGCGCGTGTTAATGGACTGACTCAATATACGTATTTTTCCGTTTTTGTAATAGCCTAGCTATTCGAGCGGAAGATCGCCTTTTCTGGCAGTCTCTTTCGTCCGTCAGATGTCACTTATTAAATTAGTGCCATCTGATAGGAGGTAAGTTGCTATTGCTTGGAGACGATTTTAGCGTAATGTAGATACAGATATAGACCTATTGTTTAAGAGATTTGTATCAATGTGTATACATTGCTTCACTAGCTTGACTGAAGACGCCTAGATGGCAGAAACATATGTCTTAAGCAGAAGTAAATGCTGAAAATACGAGGTGTATTGTCCATGTGTACAGTTACAGATATGTAAATTATTTACATGTCTGTCTCATATTGTAACAAATGCTTTATACGTGCATAACGTATTGTTATACATAAACACAACCTTTTTGTAAGGATAAAATAAAACAAATTTTAATGAATTTCACTTTTTAATTAACACTGTAACGGTCGTTTCGCTCCAACCTGAGCTTCATCAGACATATAACCAGTTATATGTCTGATGAAGCTCAGGTTGGAGCGAAACGACCGTTACAGTGTTAATTAAAAAGTGAAATTCATTAAAATTTGTTTTATTTTATCCTGATAATAGCCAAATTTATATGATAAAACAACACCTTCTGATATGTTTCTCTTTTCAAAACTTCAATATTTGCTTTATTTCAGCTTGCGACTGGTCACCAATATGGACTTTTATATGGACCCGGTATTATGAAATAATAATAATTAAACAATTCTCAGGATCGAATATCTTTTAAAATGCAGGTTATGTACTTTATCTTTAATTATTTAATAGTTTTAGAATTTATTTTACTGTTTTTTATGAATTCTAAAATAACTAATTTAGAGATGCGTGTTTTGCGTAAAATAGTGCAAAAATTCTCTCTTCAGCAACTTTTTTTTCTCTCCATGGCAACGATAGAAAGTTAGTAAAAATTAATTTTTCTTTTTCACTTTCTGAATATATTAGCTATAATTTACGTATTTTTTTTCATGGAATATTTTTTTCTTAATTTTCTCCAAATTGTGTTATGTGTTTGTATGATAAATACTTTTTTGATTCACATAATTCTCAATATGTCTAGATCACGTGGTTTGGCGTTATTTCTAATTGACATTAACGAGAGTCATTCAAAAGTCGTTATACAAAATATTTGAACATTATTTTATAAATATCATAATTAGTTTTGAATTCCTAATATAACGCGATGAATAAATGTACTGAATGCTTAAATGACAAAATAGAATAAATTTGTAAATTAGAATACAGTTAATCTCGGTATCAAAATAAGAAAACTAATTAAGATTTTACAATTCTATTACATAAAATTCTCTTATGTACTATAGTTGTTGTCTCGAGAGATATTGCTATTTATTACCTATTTACTCTGTTTAATTTTAGGGTCAACTCTGCCCTACTGCAACATACATATAGGACTAAAATAGTTACCTATATGTATATAGATTCCTCTAATTAAATAAATAATTTAGAATATAAAATATAAAATTGTTGTTTTTGCATTCATGCTCATTGAAGTTAATATTTTTAATAATTTTTGTCATTTTTACCGACTGTATCCTGAGATAAGAATATTTAGCTAATTTCTATTAATCCTATGCTCTCCGCGACATTTGTTTATTGCATTGCAAATTGCTACAAAATCAGCTGATTGGTAAAAGAGATAAATTTTAAAATCAATTAAGGCGTCCAATACCTATTAGTATACTTTATTTACATTAATTATCATTACATTAATTATCTCTTATACTTAATCATAGCCCTTTAAAGCTATATTTATATATTTATATATATATATATATATATATATATATATATATATATATATTGTTATAGTACAGCTTATACCCACGGTATATAAACAATTTAATTAATTTATATTGTCCCAAGAATGTAATATCTAAGAAAGGATGGTAATGAAAACGTTAATGATTAAGTAAATGATATGTGAACACGTTGTAAGATCAAAATTAGTTTTTTTTATCATGATACCGAACTTAATTGAATATTTTTATTTGCTTATTTATTTTATTCGGTCAGTTAATAATTTATCATAACTTTATATCGCGTGAAATCAAGAATTCTAAAGCTAATTATGATTAAAATATTTATGTATAAATAATGGTGAACATCATTGTTAATTTACTTTCGGCTGAACATTGTAAAAAGTATGCAACTGTGATCACGTGAGGGTATTATAGTTGAATAAAAATAGGCTCTTATAAAAATAACCAATGTTGACATACGAACAAGAAACACACAGAAATATCCGGAAAATTAATTTATTAAAATTGGCAAAATTACATTATCTATATTATTTTGAGTTATAGCAGAATGTTACAAAAATATAATAATTATCACTAACTTCCTGTGGTAGTCATGACAACAAAACCAAAGTTGTTTACGAGGAGATTTTTGCGTGAATTGTATTAGAAGCGACGTGTTTTCGACGCATCATTTTTAAAATTGATTGAAAACCAATATATAAGCCTAATTTAATTATAAATGTCGCTTTAAAAAAATAGTATAGGTAAATACCTTAATTGAAGACTGTCTCCGATTGAAAAAGCAACATTTTTTCTATAATAATAATTATCAAAAATTTTACTGTTTCAAAGCCAGTTAATTTTGGAAGCATTGGCTTAAAAGAATTACATAAACTATATTTAGAACACCAAAAACCATCCAAAAGTGTGAAATTAATTAAACCGGGTTCATTACTTCAAAAACTTATTGCGAAAGCAGCCCTACGTAAAGGAAATTCTCCAGTCCTACGTAAACAGTGCCACAACAACCAACCTTTCCAGAACCAGCTTGGTACTTCCTGAACTCCTATCAACCTTTTATATATAAGGCCTGAAAACTTAATGCTCTCCGTTAATAACAGGTACTCCAGGTGGAAATAGATGTGCTTATTTTCTAAAAGATAATATCTCATTTGTTAAATCATATTATTAAATATCATTAAACTCACGTTATCTTGGGGCAAAATACCATTTTCAAACAACATATATGCATAGTATTTCATTGTCAGTATACTCGCTTCAAATATAACCTTAATTTTGTTATTTGACTACTTTTCGAGCCATATTATTATTGTGTAGGCAACCATACATAATTAATAAAAAGGGGTAAATAAGCAACCCAACATTGTTTAATGCTTTTGACATAGTATTTTAAGTGTATGTTTGTATCTTCTAGAAAAATAAATTAATAATTGTTTTAATTATATTTATTTATTTTTTTACTCTATGAAATCGTTTCTGTTTTATGTATGTTTGTAAACTGTTTGGGTATCTAGAACCTACCACATAGCTTGAGATTAAGGAGCGCTCTTGTTTTATATATTGGCGTATTTAAGACTTAACAAATGAGCTAGTTATATTGATATTTCATCAAAATATAAACGATAACAATGTGTAAAAGTGTCACATTATAACATATGACGCCAGCAACGTGAGGCTCATTATAGCAATATATATATATATATATATATATATATATATATATATATATATATAGGTAGATAGATAGATTGGTAGATAGTCACATGACCAGAGAAAAAGAAGAATCAGAATAATTGAAACATACATGAGTAGGTAAACCCCACCAGTTTTGTATAATACAAATGTATTTTTAATAATATAAAATATTATTAAAAATCTGGTGTGAAGAACACAAATGCAGGTTCACTATTAATATTTTCTGTGAACGTGTCCGAATATATCCTATCCCCAGAGACGTACATACGTATTTCACCTTTCTACAGGTTCATCGGTACGCCCCTGCTGGAGAAAGGATATTCCCAGACACTTTCACAGAAAAGAACCACATCGCCCTATCACCGTAATTATCCAGACCGAGCGCAGAAGTAAATTCGGCGCTACCTGTTGTCAGACAGCCGAAGTACCTCGCATACCGTCCACATAATTAATGTGAAGTAACGACGCCCTTCCAAAGGTTGGCACAGCCAATCTCTCTAGAAATCTGCATTTTGTTTGTGCCTTCACTCCTACTACGGCTTAACCGCAAATGTAATGTATCAGAATAATTGAAACATACATGAGTAGGTAAACCCCACCAGTTTTGTATAATACAAAGGTATTTTTAGTAATATAAAATATCATTAAAAATCTGGTGTGAAGAACACAAATGCAGGTTCACTATTAATATTTTCTGTGAACGTGTCCGAATATATCCTATCCCCAGAGACGTAGATACGTATTTCACCTTTCTACAGGTTCATCGGTACGCCCCTGCTGGAGAAAGGATATTCCCAGACACTTTCACAGAAAAGAACCACATCGCCCTATCACCGTAATTATCCAGACCGAGCGCAGAAGTAAATTCGGCGCTACCTGTTGTCAGACAGCCGGAGTACCTCGCATACCGTCCACATAATTAATGTGAAGTAACGACGCCCTTCCAAAGGTTGGCACAGCCAATCTCTCTAGAAAACTGCATTTTGTTTGTGCCTTCACTCATACTACGGCTTAACCGCATGTGTAATGTATCAGAATAATTGAAACATACATGAGTAGGTAAACCCCACCAGTTTTGTATAATACAAAGGTATTTTTAATAATATAAAATATTATTAAAAAACTGGTGTGAAGAACACAAATGCAGGTTCACTATTAATATTTTCTGTGAACGTGTCGGAATATATCCTATCCCCAGAGACGTAGATACGTATTTCACCTTTCTACAGGTTCATCGGTACGCCCCTGCTGGAAAAAGGATATTCCCAGACACTTTCACAGAAAAGAACCACATCGTGAAGTAACGACGCCCTTCCACACCAGATTTTTAATAATATTTTATATTATTAAAAATACCTTTGTATTATACAAAACTGGTGGGGTTTACCTACTCATGTATGTTTCAATTATTCTGATACATTACACATGCGGTTAAGCCGTAGTATGAGTGAAGGCACAAACAAAATGCAGTTTTCTAGAGAGATTGGCTGTGCCAACCTTTGGAAGGGCGTCGTTACTTCACATTAATTATGTGGACGGTATGCGAGGTACTTCGGCTGTCTGACAACAGATAGCGCCGAATTTACTTCTGCGCTCGGTCTGGATAATTACGGTGATAGGGCGATGTGGTTTTTTTCTGTGAAAGTGTCTGGGAATATCCTTTCTCCAGCAGGGGCGTACCGATGAACCTGTAGAAAGGTGAAATACGTATCTACATCTCTGGGGATAGGATATATTCGGACACGTTTACAGAAAATATTAATAGTGAACCTGCATTTGTGTTCTTCACACCAGATTTTTAATAATATTTTATATTATTAAAAATACCTTTGTATTATACAAAAAAGAAGAATGTCAATTATTTTTATCCTCGTGAATAGAATTTTGCTCTGTATAAGTTAACAGACGCAGAATTTGTCTGTGAAATTAAAAATAGTGAAAATATTTCTTGACCTCTGCATATTATAGTAGATTTAGTTAGTCGGCGATTTAAGGTCTGTTTTATTTTAATTTTAATTTTAATTTAATATTAATATATGTGAAGGTGTCATGGATAAAATTACATTATTCAAAACTACTACTAAGGCCGACATCCAAAGATGGCTGAGAAAGAGTAATATTGTGCATGGTACCAATTTATTAAAAATCCAATACTTGAATTAGTTCGCAAGTAAGTACATTAAAAATTAATATTCTTTTATAAGTAACATTTATGATATTGTGTATAAATAAATCTGAACCTGTATAACAAAAGGAAATTGGGTACAATAACAAAAGGAGTTTGCTTAGATGTGACAATTAATAACAAAGAATATGTAATGCAATTTTACTTAATAGAAAAACTTCAATATAATGTTATCGTAGGAAATTATTAAAGTCATACGAGGGTCCATTTGAAATAAATAAGAAATTTGGTACCTGCACGTACGAATTAATAGAACCTAATTCTGAGCGCATAAAAGATATTTTTCACGTATCTTCACTGCAGGATTATTATGTGGTCTGAGTTGTTAATTATGATAATTAAATAAATAAATAGATAAAGTAAATATACAAATATAAAAAGGGTACATAACAGTCGAAATATACAAACATCAAGGGTGTGAAAGATTAAAATAAAATTATATTAACAATAATCAAATAAGGTAAAAAAATTGTTAAAATGTAAACAAAAATGTTTAAATAATTAGAGTTTTCCATGTTTAAAATAATTTACAAACAATTAAAATTCAAGGGTCACTTTAGGATTAAGGCTAAACAAAAGAATTTTTCAAAATTTTATTTTTCCAGCAACGAGAATAATGTTGTGAGGCAAATTACCTCCAACATCTATATATGTCAATTTAGTTATTTTTCTATATGAATAAAATTTTGAAAAATTAAAACATATATTATACATTTTTAAACTCTAAGTAAAAGAAAAGGAAAAATCAAAGGAAATATAAATATAATATTATGAGTAGTTTTAAATATCCCAATTTAAATATAGGTAATAAGTTATAGGTAATTAATTCTGATGGAAATTGTAATTGATACAAATCTGAACATTTAAATTTACATCATTTCCGTTGTTCGTACTATCCAATGAGAAGATGTGTATAAAATTTTAAGGGGACCCTTTGTTTTTATCGGCGTCTATCCGGCAGAGTAGTTCCATATATTCCATTAGAGACGGAAGCCATATTCGAAAATATTAGCGTTGTTCTTATACCGCAGATTACAAAAACAGATTTTAAAAATAATTTCTACGATTTAACGTGCTTAAGAATATTTTAAGTAGATAGTTTAAGATTTAATCAATTAGAAAAAATCATTTGAATGGCGTATATCAGTGTTTTTATAATTAATCTTCGAAAGCATCATTTTTAAATTGAAAATCCAACATGGCGACTAACAATATTAAGTTTTAAAACTCGAATAATTAAGAAGATTACTGTATTTTGGAACCTTACGTAGTAAATTAATCATCCTGAAGTTCCTGTCCTTAAGCAAGAACAGTTATTTTAGAATTCCGAGAAGATTTATTAATATTTAGAAGATCCGAGAGATTTTTCCCTTATCCAGTATCAATCGAGGCAACACCCTAGTTCCTTCCTTACATCCGGACTCAACTTTGCATCCCATTAAAGAAGGTACCTAAAATTATACACATAAAAGAGACATCAATTTGTTAATAGTTTAAAATTAATCGATAAATTTGGTAAACAATACTTAATCATTTAAAAACTATTCAGAATACTTTTTCACAAATTAATAGGATCATTTTACTTATTAATTGAAAGTTTATAGACCATTCTAGGACTACATCATTTACTTGGATTTATTTTAGATGTGAATAACCTCATCTAGGTTATTCCTATTCCGAACACCTCGGTTTTCATTGCTATCAGGGTAGTATTGCTTCATAAATTTTGATTCATACATTTAGTGTCCTCATAACTTATATTTCCTTTGATGTAACCTATCTAACGTTCAGTAGTTTTGATTAAATATATTTCCTGAAGAATATTAAAACAAAAACTTAGGTTATTGTAATATGTAAGTATAGAAAGTAAGTATATAGAAAACAAATACCTAGCTGTCAAGGTATACAATATACTACCACCATATTTCTAACATTTTCTTGCTTAGCAATTTTTTTATTAACTCAATAAATATTTTATTTCTTTTTGTCTGAAGTTGAAGCTTTGTTTGTTTTATTTAATCACCGTAGTAATAATATGCTGAAAGGTTTCTTTAGTCTACCTAATCTAGCGTAGTACTAAACCTTGTGGATAACACCTTGTGAGTTATAGCCAACCTGATATAGATATCAGTTTGTCCGTCAAAGGTTTGAAGGATCGATATATATGTGTCTTTTCGATATCAATAATTATTTTATATAGAAAGTGGTAATATAAATAAAGATTCATTTTTTTTAATGTATGTTTACTTCCACAGCACATAACAAGGACCAATTCACACGAACCTGAGTTACTTAATAGTTATCAGTAAGAGTCTCATTATTATACTGAATGTTGTAAATTTCCCTCATTGAACATTATTTAGCCGACCGTACGCGAGTCATCATATTGTAGCGGTTGTTTTGCTATCTTATTCTACGTTGTTCGCTAAAGGGATTACTACAATATATATATATATATATATAATAACTTCGTGACCTTGGTATGATATGGTAAACCTAATCAGTAGGCGATTAAAGGTCTGTATATTACTCCAAAATATATGTATTTAAAAAACTCTACATGTTTCGGCGGTACGCCTTTATCAAGAGAATACAAAATATAAATGACAGGATATAAATCATTTATATCCTGTCATTTATATTTTGTATTCTCTTGATAAAGGCGTACCGCCGAAATATGTAGAGTTTTTTAAATACATATATTTTGGAGTAATATACAGACATTTAATCGCCTACTGATTAGGTTTACTATATATATATATATATATATATTGATATATAAACAAGCCTGTATTAATATTATTAGAATGTTAAAAAAAATTATTATCCAAAAAGGCCAGCACATTTGGCAACAAATGAAATATAAATTTCGGCTTAAAGATGGTTAATAAGAATTATAATGTATTAATCAAATATGATTAATTCAAATTAACGATTAGTTTTAAATTTTTTATAAATTATAATATAAAGTATTATGTTACCTACCTTATTATTGAGTTAAATTTTGTAGTAGAATGTAAGATATCGCCCTTACAATATTATCTGGGCAAATTTAATATAAATAAGTACTTTTTTATTATAATATATTAATACAATTAGGCGCCAGTTCATATTTTTATCTTATGAACAATATTATATGTATATTTGCGGCTACTTAGCGCTAGAACGAGGTCTTTCTCACAGGAGCCGGTCCTTCAACTCATTAAAGAAGTAAATATCAAATCTCATTTATGTGATAACAATCCATCTCTGAATTTTAGTGAAAAGTATCAATATCATATGCATAAGTAACTTAGTAAAATAGATAATAAATCGAAGTATAAATTGTAGTTTGTGTTATACCATATATTTCCACAATGCTCTCTAAATTTATTATTCAGGTAATGTATACACACTGTCTTCTTGTATTAAGAATATTTTCGGGTAAGTAAATTACTATTTTTAATGTTTAAATAATATTTTAAGTTTTCGATAAAATTTTGCGTAGCTTTATTTTTCAACAAACCAAACGACGCTCTTTTCTATTGTTTTTTTTGTCCTTGGCCTCCATAAGATTTATTTTTACTTGATATAGTTATTTAAATTCCGTAATTATCCCAATCGATTGATTTTATATCCGATATTTAATTGATATTATCATAAAAATAAAATGAATAATTATACCATTGTAATTACATATTTTTGAATGCTTATCAATATCATATGAATGGATTTAGTAATAAATGATTTTCGCGGTAAACTAATTCAAATTCAAAAAATTTACAGGTTGATAAAATAGATTTCCATATGATATTAATTCTATTAATCAAGTCAATTGTTTTCTGAATAATAAATAATTTAATGACTTTTGATTGTGAAAAAATGATAAACATAAATAATAAAAATTCTTTCAAATAAATTTTCTAATTAAATGCGCGGTATTAACTTGTTTAATAATTTACGTTGCAATTGCATGGTCAACTTACATAATCTAATGCTTATTTCTAACATATATGTTCTTTTTTTCTTCCAGTTTCTGGTAAAGTAGAACCACTACAATATATATATATATATATATATATATATATATATATGTGTGTGTGTGTTTAGATAATTTCTTAGCCGTTTATTAAATATAACAATTGATATATATATTTATATAACAATTGATAAATTATTGGAATTGTTATATTTAATAAACGGCTAAGAAATTATCTAAACACATATATATACATATTGCAGTGGAATTTGCTTTGAAATTGCTTATTAATTTTTTATTCACACTACAGCTTATATCGCCGGCTAATCAGTCTAGTAGAATCCACGAACTGCCATCTCATGAATCGTTCCTTGCGGATCGGGATTAAATTTCGTTTTCCAAAATAAAACCATAAACACAAATAAAACACGAATCAGTTCCTTTATGTTGGTGTAATTAAAAATAAAAATAAAAAAAAAATCCCTCTACAAAGTGTATAGGGTGCTAAAGCATCATCAAACAGTAGCAATGGAGGAAACACTCTTTGTGAATAATGACTCGCACACAGAGAAAAACCTCTTTTGAATCTCGATCAAACATAAAACTAATAAATACTAGTGAAATCTGTCAAGTTTAACCTCTAATGTGACCCCTTCAAACAAATATCAAAAACAAATAAGTTTTCAAAACTCACGAAAATTGAAATTTTGTCATGCGCCAAAATAACATAACAAGGTCAAACCCCACTACAGAAACTCCAACCTTGAATTCAAAATGTTCTCGAAATATTATTTTAAGAAAAAAAAAAACTTCCCTTACAAAAAACATGACAACTTTCGCTAATATCCATAGCAGCAAAAATAGGGAAACACAAGACATGAGTTATTGGTAGAATGGACCAATTCGGAGAGAAAGCAGAGGCGTGACTAACGAATTGGTTCCCGCATGCGAAACATTATTAATATCTAGAGATATACTATCACGAACGGTGCTGTTATTATGTTAGATACAAAAAAAATGTAATACGGTTTTTCTAGATTATGAAACGTTCTCGATGATACGTATAAAAAATAAAATCTAAAATATATGTAATTAGATGATTAAAAAAAAACTTACTGTCTTATGCGTTTTCCGTGACTTGAAAATCTGGAGAAGCGCGATGAAATATTGTTAACATAAGATGCGTCTCCAAAGTTATTTCTCATCATTGTACACAAATCAAATAAGAACACTTCGTATTTTGTATCGGCACCAGTGTCTCTATCTTTATGTCTTGCGCTAGGCACGTGGCGTTGCAAATTTGATTTTGTTAAATGGTTTATATATATATATTGCACACTAAACATTTTACATTTACCCCATTGTAAGATAAACTAGGATGGTTCTCAATAAACCTATTGACTAACTTTGATGATAGCGGTTTTTTTACTGTACGCTCCTTCAACATTATTAAATACACAGAATACACTTTCCTGCTGCTATTATACGTGTACACACGATGACCGTGATCAACATACTAAGTAATCGTATGTGCGATGGGGCACGCGGGAACTAATTCGTTAGTCACGCCTCTGCTTTCGCTCCGAATTGGTCCACTCTAGTCATTAGTATTTATGCGCCCGTGGAGCGTCTTAAGATGTAAAGCTCTCGGCATGCGCCTTAAACGAGAAGGAAAACCAGGAAAACCTACTCGGATAACCAGACAGGAATCAAAACACAGAACTGTCATCATGCTAAGCAAATGTATAGATATTTAAATAACTTAAGATATATAATTATATATCAGCAACATATATTATGATGGTAAATTGCAGATCGTTACATAATTAAATTATAGTATATACTGCTTAAATTTTTTATATCACTTCTGTTGTTGATTGAATTTTTTTCCTATTTAATACTAATCATTTCTTTAATTTCCCTTTTCATTTTGTGTTGTTCTTTATCAATTATCTGTGTGTTTTCAAAATCGAAATGGTGATCGCGTTGTAAACATTTATTTTCAAAACTTAAACCTAAAATAGAAAAAAATCGAGAAACACATGTCATCTATAAAATACCATGTCGCGCTTGCGATAGTTACTACATAGGCCAAACTCAACAATATTTATACAAAAGAATACAAGCCCATAAATACTCTAAAATAGACAAAACTGCTTTATATACACAAACTACAACGCGATCACCATTCCAATTTTGAAAATACACAGATAATTGATAAAGAACAACACACAATAAAAAGGGAAATTAAAGAAATGATTAGTATTAAACAGGAAAAAAATTCAATTAACAACAGAAGTGATATAAAAAATTTAAGCAGTATATACTATAACTTAATTATTATTAACGATCTGCAATTTACCATCATAATAAATGTTGCTGTTATATAATTATATAATCTTAAGTTATTTAAATATCTATACATTTGCTTATCATGCTGACAGTTCCGTGTTTTGATTCTTGTCTGGTTGTCCGATTAGGTTTTCGTGGTTTCCTTCTCGTTTAAGGCGAATGCCGACAACTTTACATCTTAAGACGATTCACGAGCGCATACATAATAATAACTCATGTCTTGCGTTTCCCTGTTTTTGTTGTATATCTATTTTAGAATACTAAGGCATGATTTATTATTATTCATTTAGAATGTATCTTTCAATAATTTTATCCATAGCAACTACAAATGTATGAAATTAATATACTGTCATTTATATTTTATATTCCTTGAAAAAGGCATCATTTGCCGAAACATGTAGGACTGTTTTAAATATATATATTTTTAAGTAAAACCAGACCTTAAATCGCCAATAAATTTACATCTACAATTTGATATATTACGTATCTCTACTTATTTCAATCATTTAGTCGCACATGTACTTCACATCAAACAAAAATTAATTAGAAAGAAACCGCATTAGTTGATATGTATTAAAAAAATTATACTTCCTTTTTATTTACAAAACATGGAAATAAAAAAAAAATTACTTTCAAATCATCTAGATAACATATCATAATTATTTTAAAATGCTACCACAAATTCGCGGAGAGCAGCCATGTTTCTAACATTTTTTTGAATAGATACTAATATTTCACCTATCTTAACAATACGGTTTTTAAAATATTTAATTATAAATCTTTACTAACTTACTGTTATCCATGTGTCGGTTACATTGTTCTAACACATCCATCAGCTCTCCTACACCACAGTATTTACTATTTAGTTATGCAAATGCAGTCATAAATAAACAAGTTGTATTCCAAACCAAAAAAAAAAAAGATTTAAATCATCACCAGCCATATATATAAAAAAATTAAATAAAAATAAATATTCAAACTTTTATCCCCTGAATCAAATTTAAGAACTATCACACTACGTTAATATAATAAAAAAAACCGAAATTGCTTAACATATTGAATGTATTATTTAGAATTTACCATAATAACGTTAATTTTTAAACTATCCCTCCCCACCTAACCATTCTACTACAGCGGTCGGCAATATTAATAATTTCTTGTGTAAGTTTTTCGTTTGGAGAAATAATTTGGAATATTATAAATAAAAAATGCTTACAGTGGTGTAGCTCATATAACTATCAAATGTCACCGGATGTAATTCAATCTGCTTAGTATGTGAATTTTTGATTTTCATTTAAAACATTAAATGCATTGTTATATTTTACTTTAGAAGTATCGTTAATATTTACATATTTTAGTAAAAAATAAAACACCAGAATAAAATTTAATTAGCGCTTTATTAATCTATAACAAAAAGAATAAATAAGTATTTTTTTATAGTATAATATTTTTTAAACAAATTTATTTGTCAAATAGCGGTATCAGAGGTAAAATCCCTCCAGATTTCGGTATTGTTAATATTCGAGCTTTTTTTATGAGTTTTCTACCACCAGCTTTCTTAATGGCAATTCTGGCGGCTTTCAATGATAAACCCGCTCCTGCTTTAACTTTACCGCCTATATATCCCTTCAGTGCGCCTTGTCTTGAGAGAAAATCGATTGCCCGTTTCATATAAATAGCAGTAGTTTTCCGTCATTTTATACTAACAATAAGAGATAATTTAACGTTTATTGTTAAACGTCAACTTTCAATAATTTCTTGTATAATATTAATTTTAATCTCTCTAACATAAATATTGAACAACTATTTTTAACAAGTTATTAAATATTAGATTTTCGTAAATCATAACCTATGTACCTACACTTATGAACACATTTTAATAAATTTTACCATTCACATGTGAATGTATATTTTCATCTAGATACATATACGGTATGTATACGTACATGTAGGGATTAATTGTAATGCACCTACATCCTTGAGAGCATGGAGCAGTTTCAAGCGGGTTTTGTACCAGGTACTGATACCAGGTACTGATACCAGGTACTGGTACCTGGTATCAGTACCTGGTATCAGTACCTTACTGATAACAGGTACTGGTACCAGTACCTGATACCAGTACCTGGTACCAGTACCTGGTATCAGTACCTGGTATCAGTACCTGGTATCAGTACCTGGTATCAGTACCTGGTACCAGTATCTGGTACCAGTACCAAGTACCAGTACCAAGTACCAGTTACCAGTACCTGGTACTAGTACCTGCCGATGTCATATTACACCACAGTAATCATTTGTTATTTATAATATTGCGAAAATATTGTGATTTCTTTTTTGTTTTTCAAACTTACCCTCATCCGCCATTTTGTTTTCTAATGTCCTTTTGGCTAATTGACCGCTTACGCCTTCTAGTAGCATCGGGAAATGCTGGTCATACAAATCACAATAATGAAATTTTGGCCATAATCGAAGAGTTAAGAGAGACCGGCGTAATTATATAACGTTCACATATATTTTTTCGTCATTATTGAAATGAGTACCTACAAGTTTGGACGTCACAGTAATAAAGTGCAAGTCACATCGTCTGCTGAGAGAATTTTCAACCGTCGACCAGCTGATTTCCCTCTGACAAGCGATGGTGACGTAAATATTGGTAGTAAACGTATTCGATTCATGGCGGACCCTATTGCTGTTGATGATAGTGTAAATAAATGATATGTTGCGGACTTAGAAATGGAAAACCGAAAAAATTTCTCAACGCTAAACCATCTCAGACAGACTGTTCAAAATCATACGCAGATGACTGATAAAGATAGAGCTGATATCGATTCTATTGTATCGGTTTTAAAACAATATAGCACCACTACCTCGACTATGGAAAAACTGATAAATGAAAAAGTTGCGGAATTAAATAAAGCTGTTGAGCAGAGAGCGTGCATAAATTACGTAATGAAACAATTAAAAACGCTAATAAAACAACTTTATTAATTCAAGATGATATTAATATTTTGAGTAAAGCAAAAACTGAACATTCAAATAATTATCAGAATTTAAAAGCAAGAGTGGATACTCTTGATAATAATATTTCCAAGACCATAACTGAAATAAACGATAAAATTCAAAATATTGAAGAATTACTGGCTACATCAGATACCTTTTTTGATATATAACAAACAAAAAAAAACATTTTGGATGACCGAGACTTGCAGCTATTTGCATATATACCAACAGATTCATCGACCTGCTAGGAAAAAACCTTCCTAGACGTTGAATTATTATTAAGGGTTTTGATTACTTGTGGAAATGTGATTTAATGGAATTCCAACCTTACTATAATCATTTGACAAATGTAAATTTAACATGATCTTTTCTTTAAATGAGAATGAACTCGTTTTAAACTTGTATCTCACAAACCTTGCATATGAGAAGATCATTCAAATACAAAATGCTGGAAAATAAAATATGTTTTAGAAATTTTTATTAATTACTCTTATTAGATATCAAACTCTTCCGCATTTATATTTTTAAGCCACCTATATAACTTAAATATATCTATGATGTAGGTACATTACAATTAATCCCTACATGTATGTATACATATCGTATATGTACCTAGGTGAAAATATACATTGGCATGTGAATGGTAAAATTTATTAAAATGTGTTTATACGTGTAGGTATATAGGTTATGATTTACGAAAATCTAATATATAATAAATGGTCAAAAATAGTTGTTCAATATTTATGAGATTAAAATTGATATTATACAAGAAATTATTGAAAGTTGACGTTTAACAATAAACGTTAAATTATCTCTTATTGTTAGTATAGAATGATGGAAAACTACTGCTATTTATATGAAACGGGCAATCGATATTCTCTCAAGACAAGGCACACTGAAGGGATATATAGGCGGTTAAGTTTATCATTGAAAGCCGCCAGAATTGCCATTAAGAAAGCTGGTGGTAGAAAACGCATAAAGATACCTCTAATATTACCAAAACCGAAATCTGGAGGGATTTTACCTCTGATACCGCTATTTGACAAATACATTTTTTTTTAAATATTATACATACTATAAAAAAATACTTGTTTATTCTTTTTGTTATAGATTAATAAAGCGCTAATTAAATTTTATTCTGGTGTTTTATTTTTTACTAAAATATATAAATATTAACGATACTTCGACAGTAAAATATAACGATGCATTTAATGTTTTAAATGAAAATCAAGAATTCACTTACTAAGCAGATTGAATTACATCCGATGTCATATTTGATAGTTATATGAGCTACAATTAAAGTGAATGCTGAGTCACACCACAGTAAGCATTTTTATTTATAATATTGCAAAATATTTCTCCAAACGAAAAACTTAGCCAAGAAATTATTAATATTGCCGACCGCTGTAGTAGAATGGTTAGGTGGGGAGGGACAGTTTAAAAATAAACGTTATGATGGTAAATTTTATATATTACATTCAGTATGTTAAGCAATTTCGGTTCTTTTATTATATTAACTTAGTGTGATAGTTCTTAAATTTGATTCGGGCGATAAAAATTTGAATATTTATTTTTATTTAATTTATATATATATATATATATATATATATATATATATATATGGCTGGTGATGATTTAAATCTTTTTTTTTTGTTTGGGATACAACTTGTTTATTTATGACTGCATTTGCATAACTAAATAGTAAATACTGTGGTGTAGGAGAGCTGATGGATGTGTTAGAACAATGTAACCGACATATGGATGAAAGTAAGTTAGTAAAAATTTATAATTAAATATTTTAAAACCCGTATTGTTAAGATAGGTGAAATATTAGTATCTATTCAAAAAATGTTAGCAACATGACTGCTCTCCGTGAATTTGTGGTAGCATTTTAAAATAATTATATGTTATCTAGATGATTTGAAAGTAATTTTTTTTATGTCCATGTTTTGTAAATAATAATACGTAATATAGTAAGTTTTTTTAAAAAAATATTATTCTATAAAAATACTTATTTATTCTTTTTGTTGTAGATTAATAAAGTGCTAATTAAATTTTATTCTGGTGTTTTATTTTTACTAATATTATAACCTTATATATAATGAACCTATTATATATTAAAATTTTTTAACTGTAATAATTACAATTCAAATATAATTAGAGTTTAGATATAAACTACAAACATAGATAATAACAAAATTTTAAGAGCGGTTGATAAGAACTATTTTTGTAATTAAAAAAATAATCAAATTCAAGAATAATTCACCGAGGAAAATCGTGTTCTATCATGTTTAAAAAATATGACTATAAATTTTTGCTTAGTCACACCACAGTAAGGTAATATGATATTTCTCCGAACTCTTCTTAGCATAAAAATTGTGTTTACAATATAAATTATTGCTTATTCATTATATCGTGTTACAATCTACTAAAAAACAAGCTAGAATTACATGCGGTGTCATATTACACCACAGTAAACATTTTTTATTTATAATATTGCGAAATATTATTAATCAGACCTGTAGTAGAATGGTTAGGTGGGGAGGAACAAGTTTCATGTTTAAAAATATAACGTAATAATTTTCTAAAGCTGGTTCTAGAAAAAAACATATGACTCATTTACATTGTTATCTTAATTATATATATATAGAACGCCGAATGTAACTTCCTTTAGTATTCATTTAACTTTTATCGAGTGCACTTGTGTTTTATTCAATTGTGAGGTTGTTACACCGATTTGATATTTTCCATTTAACCTGGTAAGAATGAGTATGTTTCCTCAGTAAGTAGCTCCCTTCATCTATTTGATGAACTCGATACATTTGTTTGCGAGATCTCGCGGTGGTCGCGTATGAAACTATAACCGATCATGAGTCGTCCCTAAGTAAGGGCAGTATCTCGCTATCCCTTGCAGTTAGAGCCGTTTTGACGTTATTTTCAACACCCTACACCCTGGTAACCCTCTTGCAGGCGTCTGGTACCCCTTACAGGTCTCGGGTACCTTCTTGTAAACCTCTGGTATCCCCTTGCAGACACCTCAACCCTTTCGGGATTATATTTAGCATCAATACTTTACGTTAACATAATTTATTCAAACACTTTTTCTTTTTACATATTTATTTACGTTAACATGTGAATTTATATCTTCCTACTTATCAGTTGAAGAGACAGGTCATTTCAGGAGTTTACCCAAATACGTTAGGCAGTCTATTGACTGTGGTGCTCGGTCCAAAGAGACATTCGACACCCTAATGTTTCGGCAGAAACCTACTGACGTTGGGGAAGCTTCATTGCTTTTAAGAGCTAACTCCATATGAAATCTTCCTAGCTGGGAGAGCCGTCTACTTTGAGCCTCTGTGAAGTGCCTTTGAATTTCAAGTGGTCTTTATGACTATAAATCATTTGACGGTAGACTCGTCCATGTTCCGAATTGCCTACATCGAGCCTCGTGAGTAGTACCTTTGAATTTCGATGGGCTTAACAGCTATAAATAATTAGAGGTGGCAAACAATGGAACTTCAACTATTCCTTCTTCTCCTTTTGAATCCATATCGTGTTCTATCATGTTTAAAAAAAATTACGTAATAATTTTCTAAAGCTGGTTCTAGAAAAAACATATTACTCATTTACATTGCTATCTTAATTATATACGTATAGCAAGCCGGATGTAACTTCCTTCAGTTTTCATTTAACTTTTGTCGAGTGCACTTGTGTTTTATTCTATTGTGAGGTTATGTTTCGGTGGCCCCACTAGGGGGGGCGTGTGTGGTGATGTTTCCGAGGCAGCTTCAGAGGGCCCCACAAGGGTGCTTTAGGGGTGTGTGGTTTCGGGGGGCCCCACAAGGGGCCCTCCATCTTGTAAGTATTTTTTCTTTTTTGCTTTTCAAACTTACCCTCATCCTCCATTTTGTTTTCTAATGTCCTTTTAGCTTGATCTAGTATTTTTTCTCTTTTGGTTTTCAAACTTACCCTCATCCGCCATTTTGTTTTCTAATGTCCTTTTGGCTTGATCCATTTTTGCCTAACTCCTCCTTCCGCCATTTTCTTTTTATTCGCCATTTTGTTTTTTTCTTTTTGATTGAACCTCGTATAACAGTGTGGAGGAGGAGGAGGTTGTTACGTATCCCTATGACGTTATCAGAGTATGACGTCATTGGGTCGTGATGAGATTGTGGCGTTAGTATGTCATTGGGTAGTGACGTCATTGTGACGTCAGTATGACGCCAATGGGTTGGGTTGTGACGTCAGTTATGACGTCATGGCGGTGGCGGAGGCTCCAGAATCGGCAAATCCCTTCTACTAAATTGTGCCCATTTTGAGAACTTAAACAATTAAGTCTGATGACGCTCAGGTTGAAGCGAAACGATCGTTGCAGTGTCAATTAAAAAGTGAAATCCATTAAAATTTGTTTTATTTTATCCTGATAATAGTTAAACAATTAATTTTGTCAACTTCTAGTTTTTAAATTTAGTCATCGTCTTTGTTTGTACATTACAATAACACTTCATTTTAACACTAGGTTTTTTGTTCATTCATTAGAATTTTATAATTTAAAAATAGTAAAGAAAATTTTCAAGAAAATGGTTAAAATTCTTGAAAATTTTCTTATCCGAATAATAAGTTGCATATCATTATATTCACGGAAAAAGTTTTTTTTTAATATGTAAATAAAATATATGACGCTATTTAAGAAGAAAAATTAGTTGGGCTTGCATTAAAATAGAGAACTCAAAAAAAAACGAATGCTACCATGTGATCCCAAATATTATATGAACCATCCTTTTTATGAGAAACTTTTTAATTAAATTGTTCATTCAAGAGGCAAGCGATATACAGTACTTTTTCCCCACCCTTTTTTATACCTCTTTTTTACCTTTTTTCAGATTCTATGTTATTTTTTTTCATTGTTTTCATATATTTATTTATGTTAGAAAATGTATAAGGTCTAATATGAGTGCAAATTCTGTATGAAAGGTTTCGTTTATTTGATGTTTAAATGAACCTTGTATGTAAACACGTTTTCTCAATGAACCTGGATCACAAGCACATGTCTCTGTGGAATAACTAGCATTTTCCCGATAAACAAAAACAAACATGACTAAAGAGAATGAAAACTTAAAGAATATTATTCCGATTAGAGATTACCCGAATATTAGGTTTAATTAATGACCAGTTAAATGTTATTAATCACATTGTTTCTGTGTTTCTGTCATGCGCGAACTTTAAAGTTGTTTGACAAGAATCTCACTACCGTTACCCGTGGAAAAAAGTTGAAGCTTAGAATAAGGTAAGGTTGCATATACAAACAGGGCTCTCCGTTTATGCCGATAATTAATTATCATTGATTTTATTGTGATTAATTGATTTAATTGTCACCCCCGAGGTAGACACCGTTATAAAGTTAAACTGAAGATTTCTCTGTAGTACATATATAAATTATTAGTTATACGAGAATAAAATTAAAAATGTAAGTGATAATTTGACTGAAATGAATAATTAATCATTTAAAATAAATTTTAAAAATATGAAGGCAACTCGTAATGTAAGTTCCGTTTGGCTATTAAAAAAACACCAATCCATGAAGAGGTTTTTTATTATATACAACTTAAAGCGACTACTTTCGGCTATTTTTCTACATAGTTGTCATTAAGAGTGAGACATCTGTCATAGGGATCAACCAGCTTTTTAATGCCCTCTTCATAGAACTCTGCCGCCTGTGAACTAAACCATGCTGTCCCGCACCTCTTCATCGCTCTCTAACCGTTGGCTCCCAAGACATTTCTTCAAGTTAGGGAAGATATGGTAGTCACTAGGAGCCAAATCAGGGCTGTAGGGAAAATTCTCAAACACTTCCTACTTAAAACTGTCCAGCAAGCCTACCGTGTGAGCGGCGGTATGTGGGCAGGCGTTATGAAGATAAACGATGCGCGAACTTCACGTCGCTTGTTCTGAATAGCTCTTCTGAGCTTCTTGAATTTCACAAAAGACTTCATTCAGTGTTTATTGTGGCCTCTCGTTCCATAAAATCTACAAGAAGGAGTCATGGCCTTTGTCTTTTCTCGCAAATAATGTTTGACGGCACTTTAAAGATTTCCTCGGGGACGAGTTAAAGCGACCTCACTTCACTGACCGTAATTTCGTCTCAACATTTATATAGGCTCCTCACCTGTTACAATATGCCTGAGGAAATCTTCACCTTCAATATCGTAACGTGTCAGAAAAGTTATTGCCGATCATCTTTCTTTTATGGTCTTCGGTAAGTTGTAAGACCCATCGTGAACAAAATTTGTGATAAATTACAAAACTGTAAATGAAATTTGAGGGAAAAAGGCAATCAGTTCTATGAGTGCGAATCGTCGATTTTCACGAATTTTTTCTTCAACATTATCCACAAGTTCGTTCGTCACAACTATTGATCTTCCACTCTGTTCTTCATCATGGACATTAGTTCCTCCTTCTCGAAAACTACGGCTCCAGCTTCTAACCATACTGTCACTCGTAACATTTTCACCATAAACAGAATAAAGTTCACGATGAATCTCAATAGCCTTCATGTTCTCTGCACACAGAAATTGGATAGCAGAACGCAATTCACAATCGGTGGGATTTTCGATTTCAGGAGCCATTGTAAACGACCAAAATAGCACGGAAGCATGTCCGAACGATCCTTTTACTAGCACTGTCAGATTCACATTGAACTGGACTACACTCTTCTGCTAACTTGACGAAAACGGAACTTAATTTACGATACGCCCACGTATTTATAAATATTATAACCTTTATTTAACCAAATTTACCTTAACTAACATTTGTACAAGATGACCAAAAATTGAATGGACAATAATTTTACAAACTATAAATATTAATGAAAGATTAAAATGTTAGCTTTCATTCGTATCTCATATTCATGTTTTTATATTGTTAAAAGAAATAAAGAATTTTGTGTATATAACAAAACTATTGTGATGACTTATACATCTACGCGTCGCGCGTCATACCTCTGGCATTTTCTCGAACGTTCTGCATGCATCGAGAAAATATAAGCCACGATATTAAAGCCGTCGAAGAAGGGATTGGACCATTCCATATCGAATCATCACGGATTAAAGTTACATAAATATAAATACATAAATGTGCTTATTGTTGTTAATAGTTAGTTTTATATTGTTATACGTTTTATTATTAATATAGTGTGTGTCTAAAGTTATCGATAGTTTTATTTATGAACCCGGAAAGACAAACTTTACAGTGGTGCAGGTGTGTGGTTTAATAAATAACGCATTAAGTAGACAATTAAGTGTTAATTAAGTATTCGTTTAAATAAATATACAGTGCGAAAAGATTTTAAATATCGTCATGGCTAATAGAATAAAACTGACGGAATTAAAAGTGACTGATTTAAAACGAGAATTAGAGGAGAGAGCTGAGGATACAACTGGCAAAAAGGCAATTCTCCAGCAACGGCTTCGCAATGTGTTGATCCAAGAAGGCGAAGATCCAGAGAATTATGTCTTTCAAGTTCCAGGCGGAGATGCTGATGTGAATTCGCTGTTGATGAATATGGAACAACGATTAATAGAGAATGCGCAAATTCAAATCCAACAAATGGAGCAGAAGAATCTGGATAGTGCAAAAACATGGAACAACGATTAATAGACAATTCGCAAACTCTAGAACAACGTCTAATCAACTTTCAAGCCTAGATGTAATAAAGGAACCTAGAAACCGCTAGAATCCTCGAGAAGAATCTGGAAAAGAAATTACTAGAAAATTCTAGAAACTTCGAAAAAAGTCTGGAACAAGTGGAGGAAGTTCTAGAACAGCGATTAGCGGAAAAATCAGAAGCGTTAAAGGAAGAGGTTTTCATAGCTATAGAAGAGAAAATTGGAGAACATTCTAGACTTTTAGAGGCAATAATGACTCAGATGAAATTATCCGCTACCACGAGTCATTCTGATCCCAAACAGATCAACGACAAGTCTTAGCGCGGCCCATCGAAATAAAAGAAGAACCTGACTATTTCGAAAACCAGAAACAAACCACCAACCTTTGATGTAAAGACGTCATGGGCGACATACCTGGCACAATTCGAAGCGGCCGCAGAAGCAAACGCATGGTTTCTGTCGAGAAGGCGACTGCTTTAATCATAGCATTGAGGGGTGCTAGTGATATTTTGCAGACATTGCCTCCTGAGGAACGTAAAGATTATTCTCAACTCATTAAACGCTTGGAGATGAGATATGGCCATGCGCATTTGGAGCAAGTATACCATATCCAACTGAAGAATCGATCACAGAAGAAAGGTGAAAATCTTCAGGAATTTGAGGAAGATATTGCTCGTCTAGTTCGACTTGCATATCCGATGGCACCAGATAATTTCATGGAACACCTAGCTGTCCAGACGTTCATAGATGGTCTCCGGGATATTTATACGCAGCAAGCATTAAGGTTGGCACGACCGAAAACCTTGATCGATGCTTTGGCGCACGCGCTTGTGTTTGAGACTGCAAAACAAGCCTCTCGGAACCATGCTCGTGTCTGCACTGTTGACAAACAGGAAAATGAGGAGTACATGGAGCAGGTGGTCAGTAAAGCTCTAAACCAGATCAAATCAAATAAAAGAGTACTGCAATGCTGGAATTGTGGAGAGATTGGTCACGATCGGAGTAAATGTGGTAAGGTGGCCCAGAAAGAATCGTCTGAGCAGCAGGAAAACTAAAGCGGGTCGACGAGCGGAGGCAATCATCGATCCAGCATCAAGAAGCCCCAAGGAGGCCTGGCCGAGTCGCATCCTTGCAACATCAATCCAACGACCTGTATGTGGACGCTATTATGGAAAGAAGAACCTATGCTTGCTTGCTAGATACTGGATCGACGAAAGCCATCGTACGACCCGATTTAATTTCCAGGAACAAAGAATTACTTTCTAGCAAATGGAGACTTAGGACAGCTACTGGAGAAGCAGCTTCTGTGGCGGGTGAAGTAGATGTCAATTTTATCATAGGACCAACATCTATCCGACATCATGTTCTCGTAGCCGACATAGAAGAAGAAATAATCTTGGGAGTAGACATTATGAACACCTACGGCTTCCACTTAAACATGAAAGAAGGCACTTTAGAAATAAATAATGAGCAATTGTTTCTTCATGGGAAAAATTGTGGGAGTATACACGTAATTACAGTAGAGAATGTTGTTCTAGATGCAAGAAGTGAGACATTTTTGACGGCATGTATGGAAGGTAATTATTTGGACGGAAATGTTACAATGTTGGAACCAAAGGCTGATGATGACGAAGTGGGTCGAGGAATAGTAGTTGCCAAAATGCTAGTTAAGACTCAGAAGACTGTACCGATAAGACCGATAAGGGTAATGAATGTGAACTATTACCCTGTTTCATTGAATAAGGGTACTATTTTGGGGTGGTGTTCGTTAGTGTCGGCCGTCGTCCATCGTATAGAGGCAAAGAAGAATGAATTCGTGCAGGTTCCTGAGAAATTGTTCAAGATAATCGACTCAGCCTGTCAAGGATTGAGCAAGAAGGAACAAAGCCAAGTTAAGGACCTAATCAAACATTATGAAGACGTCTTTGAAATTGAAACTGGTACGAAAGGAAGAACCAATATTGTAATTCACAAAATAAATACCGGCGATGCAAGTCTAATTCGACAAGGACCAAGAAGGTTACCACTGGCAAAACGTGAGGAAGCCGAGCAGATTATCCAAGATATAGAAGGCCAAGGAGTAATTGAACCATCGAATAGTCCATGGGCTTCACCAGTTGTCCTTGTCAGGAAGAAGGATGGATCTACCAGATTATGTGTGGACTATCGTCGTTTGAATAGTGTGACCAAAAAGGACAGCTATCCTCTCCCAAGAATAGACGATACGCTAGACACCTTGGCAGGAGCAACATGGTTCTCCACTCTCGACTTAAAGAGCGGTTATTGGCAAATGGGAATGGATCCCAATGACAAAGAGAAGACTGCCTTCAGACTCTGGCAATTTACAGTCATGCCATTTGGACTGTGTAACGCCCCAGCTACTTTTGAGCGACTCATGGACACTGTACTGAGGGAACTCTCTTGTAATACCTGCCTGATATATCTCGATGATGTGATTGTGGTAGCGAAGACCTTTGAAGATCACATGAAAAATTTGGAAGTAGTATTCCAGAGGTTGCGAGATGCCAACCTGAGATTAAGCCCAAAGAAGTGTCACCTTTTCCGCAAGAAGGTAAATTACCTTTTACACGTGGTTTCCGGAAAAGGAGTTGCTGTGAATCCAGAAAAAGTAAAAGCTGTGGAAAAATGGCCTGTACCCAGAGACAAACATCAGCTAAGAAGCTTTTTGGGATTATGCACGTATTATCGACGCTACGTTCCTGGATTCTCTAACATTGCAAAACCACTTACTCGCCTAACAGAAAATCGAGCATTCATTTGGAACAAGGAATGCCAAGCGGCCTTTGAATTGTTAAAAGGTACGTTGATCAGTGCATGTGTTTTAAACTATCCACTGCCATCTGGGAGGTTTGTTCTGGATACGGATGCTAGTAACGTCGGGATTGGTGGCGTGCTCTCTCAAATCCAAGATGGACAAGAAAAGGTCATTGGGTACTTCAGCAAGACCCTGTCCAAACCAGAGAGGAACTACTGCGTAACCAGGAGAGAATTATTGGCAGTAGTTAAGGCCATTGAGCATTTTCACAAGTACCTGTATGGGCAGAAGTTCCTGATCCGCACTGATCATGCCACCTTAAAGTGATTCTTACAATTTAACAATCCCGAGGTTCAAGTAGCTAGATGGATTGAGAGGCTACAGGAGTATGATTTCGACATTGAACACATACAGGCCTCAAACATCAAAATGCAGATGCCCTCGCCGGAAGGCCCTGTCCAGAAGACTCTCGACATTGCAACCGAATCTAAGACAAATCGACCAATGCAGATGCCCTCTCCGGAAGGCCCTGTCCAGAAGACTGTCGACATTGCAACCGAATCGAAGACAAATCGACCAACGCTCTTCGAACCACCGTGGTTGATGACCAATGGCAACCTGACAATTTGCTCGCAGATCAAGAAGCTGATCCGGATCTTGCAGCCTTCAGGGCTTCAGAGAAATGAGCAATGACCGACCTGGAAATAAATTGCTTTCCATTCGCGAGAATTGAAGTCATACTGGGCACAATGGGATTCCTTAACCATGAAAGACGATCTCCTGAGACGTGAGGTCGAAAATCACGATGGAAGCGAGCAGAAGATGCAAATGGTGGTTCCCAGAAAAAGAATATCAGAGGTATTGCGAGAACTTCATAACGGTGCTTCTGGGGGACATTTTGGAGTCCATAAAGCACTGGAGAAGTTGCGCCAGAAATTTTACCGGGTCGATTGTTCACGAGATGTGAAAGAATGGTGTCGGAAGTGTGCTAATTGCGCCGGAAGCAATGGTCCCCAGACGCGTCGACGTGCACCCACGCGCCAATACAATGTAGGGAGGCCCATTTGAAAGGATCGCCATAGATGCCGCTGGCCCTTTTCCAGAAAGTGACAAAGGAATGGCAGATGGGATGGTAGAGCCAATGAACAAGACCATGATCAGATATTTATCCAAAGTGGTCTCCGAACACCAGAGAGATTGGGACGAACATTTACCATTATTCCTAATGGCGTATCGGGCCTCTGTTCAAGAGACAACTGGCCAATCACCAGGAAACGTGCTATTCGGGAGGGAACTCCGATTGCCCTGTGATTTAAAGTTTGGGAGCAAGCCTGGCGAAGATCTTGCCGGAGAAGATTATGTCAGCATGCTTAGACGAAGACTAGATAATATCCATGAACAAGTCAGACATGATATCCAAGATGCTAGTGACAGAATGAAGGAGAGCTACGACATCAACGCCGAGAAGAGTGGTTACCGTGAAGGCGACCAGGTTATATAAGGGTTTGGTTATATAATCCACAACGTCGACGGGACCTATCTCCAAAATTTCAAAAGAATTGAGAGGGGCCATACGAGGTGTTGAAGCGGATTAAAGATGTAATATACCGCATCAGGCGAACACCTCATACTAAGCCAAGAGTCGTACATTTTAATCGGTTAGCCCCATACTCTGGAGACAATAATGACGAAGCCGCTGACTTGCGCCGATTGGATAGCCAATACCAGGAACTAACCTTCGAGGACTTGATGGGAGAGTATTCTGGTTCGAGAAAACTCGATTTGGGGTGACCATCTAGAAACAGCAACATTTCTTTACGGTGCCGGTGCCGGTGCCAGACTACACGCTTGCTCATTGCGAACCTGCGAATTGCCAAAGTAATTGCCAGGGAATTTAAAGAGAGATTTGGCAGAATCGAAAAATTAAGGCAGCCAGGACCAGCAATTGGGAAGAGTCTTCAAATAACAAATGAAGAACAGCTCATATTTTATTTGGTCACGAAAGAACTGTCAAGCCTGAAGCCAACCTATCGTGCCTTATGGGAGGCCCTGGCCCACTTACGCGAACAAATGTTACAACAAGACATTCTGAAATTAGCAGTTCCAAAATTTGGTTGTGGATTGGACCGCCTAGACTGGAGAATTGTAAGGAGCATGTTGGAAGTAATCTTCCGACATACTGGTATGGAAATTCTGATAAGCAGTTACCGGCTTGAATATTCCTGTCCATCGAGGCAAGATAAGACCGTAGACTGTTATCTCGATATGACGTCACAATGTAACAAAGTCCCTACCTGTCGATTTCGCCATCGGTTGAGGGAACCGAAGCATGTCTTCAAACTTCATTCTTAAAAAGGGGGCAATGTGATGACTCATCGATCCACGCGTCGCGCGTCATACCTCTGGCATTTTCTCGAGCGTTCTGCATGCATCGATAAAATATAAGCCACGATATAAAAGCCGTCGAAGAAAGGATTGGACCATTCCATATCGAATCATCGCGGATTAATCGCGCTTATTGTTGTTAATAGTTAGTTTTATATTGTTATACGTTTTATTATTAATATAGTGTGCGTCTAAAGTTATTGTTAGTTTTATTTATGAACCCGAAAAGACAAACTTTACACTATTATTTAAATTAATTAAAAAATCATTCTGTATTGTTCAGATATGGAATATGTATTTTGAATAAAAGCAGTACTACAATAATATAAGTTCTAAGTTCTTCTTTGGGGTAAGATTCTGCATGTGGAGAAGGTTCTTACCTTTAACTATTCAACGTTCCAATGAGGTTATTGAAGCGTATGGCAGCTGGAGATACTTATGGTACGCCTTGTATTGTGATAAACTCCTCCATTATAGTATTTTATGTAATTAGCATTTAATGATGCTATTAAGACACGAGTATGAGGATTGCGACAAGAGCTAAAAGCGAGTGTCGTAGAGAATACGAGTGTCTTAGTAGTCATTAAATGCGAATTTCGAACATTATTTTTTTCTACGACCAGCTATAATAACGAAAAAAATTGCGTTTGATATTTAAAATTTATTTATTTCAAATTACAACTATGTTCAATATGGTTATATCTAACGAAATGTTGTGCAAAGTATTACATATGAACAAGACACATAAATGTCAAATAATCAAAGTTTAGAACTATTATTTTTCGTTTGTGATTACTTTTTTTTAAATAAACAGTAGGACAACGACAGAGGCAATAGAGTAGGTGACTGATATAGAGTGATATATCAAAATTTAGATTTGTCAAATGCTCATGGCAATAGTTGTTATTGCCCGAATATTGTTGTTACTTTTTGTATGCTTCAATGACAAGCCCAGAGACCTGTATCGTAATGAAGTATCTAAATCGTAATGAATCTCATTAGAGTACAAGTAGTAAATATCTAATAAATCAATTAGAACAAGCGTATAGAAAAGCGATTTTCAGCAATTAAAGTGTTTTCTTGGTACTTTAACTATTTCTAACACAGGACTTAAAGTTAATTATTTATTCTTCATTCATTTTTTTATTAAGCTATATAAACTACTCTCACTTATGCTACGTTTTGGCCTCTAGTGAAAGAAATGTCATAAAATGTTTACAGATTATTTATAAAGACTTCATAAATCAATGTCCCAAAAACAGATATCACAATTAGTTTGTTAATTAATAAAATACGCGGTTATATTTTGGGATTTCACGTAATAATGATCATTTTAAATCAATACATTGTACTTTTTGCAATTTAGTACTTATTTTTCTGGAGCATTATATATTATAATATATATTTACAGAATTAATATGCAATCATAATATAAGTATACAATAAATACTTTTTTTTACAAAAAATCGCTAAATATTAACCAATATTGGCGTATATTTATTTTTATGTACTTTTGCATTATGACAGTAAATAAATAAATGTATTCTAATTTCACACCTGTGTTTAAGTTTTACAACAAAATCCATTAAGAATTTTAACATCGCATCGTAAAACTTATTTTTTATGATTCACGTACGCCTTGTATATAAAGAACAGGAAATATTATTCAAATTACAAATACAAAGAGACATTCAAATGTTTGTCCGGAAAGTTTAAATTTTAGCTATAAAATTCAAATCATCTATAACTATAACATCTATAAATAACGCAAATAGGGTTTAAACTTGTTTTTCATCCCTTGAGATATATATTTCTAAAGTAATTTTCTATATCATTAATTATTTGGGTAAAATACTATACTATGAATGTATTAACTTTTATAAACGTTTTATTACTAAATAAAACGAAATTAAATTTACGGCTACGCATTTAATTTTGTAAGCCTACTCTTAGTAAGATGCAAATCAAAGGATCCCTTGGCAATAATTTGCATTTAGGGCAAGGCCCTGAAGTAAAATTTATTAGAAAAGCAACAGATCTGCTAATTTCTCTACAGGAGGGTCAAGAATATTAGCTGTTAAAAGCTTTTACATACAAAGCACATCGGAATTATTCTAAACTAATTTAAAAGAAGCCTAAAAATGACAATATTATTATTTAGTATTTGCGATACTAATGAAACAAATTATATTCATAAAATATATAACGTACAAAAACTTAAATACAAGGTATGTGTTCTCTTAATATTGAACATAATAAACAAAATTTTATTTTTGGAAATTTACGTTTTACTTTTAAATTTTACTAAACGAGTTTTTATAACTTTTCCATGTTTTCGTCATTTATCTCTCTCTTGAAACCATCAGCAGCTTTTTTAAGTAAAATTAAGCATATTGGTCATAACTTATGTTTCGTTAGAATAAAGGAAAACCATTGTATATTATCTAAATACTACATCAAATATCCAAAAAATTATGCTTCGCAAACGCGATAGTTCTTTTGGCTGACTGGAAAGAAATTAACGCCAGTTTGAAGCAATTAAGTACTGTATTCGCTTCATAGTTAGTGTTTACACTGGTAGAGAAAATTTAAAAGCCCGTCTCATGCGAAGTAATATCCGTTATTCGCTTTCTGAATACAAGGAACGTAAAACCTATTGAAATGAACCACCAAATTTATGAAATCGCAGCCGTAGTATTGCATTGTGTATGTTTGTCATTGGGGCGATACCCTTCCTTGGCAGAAACTTGAATACGTGATCATGTAATTCCATCACATAGTGGTGCTTCTCGTGACCGAAACTTTCGTGGTACAAATCTTCATTCTCGTTGGAACTGCCAGTTGGAACCGCTTTGTCTCGGCTAACGCCTTGTTCTCGATAGTGAGTCCCATGCCTTGGAGACCGTGGATAGGCAGTCTGGGAGCTTATCAGTTCTTAGACACCTTTATGATCGACTCGGAGGCTCAATAACATCGTTCCACTTGCGTCTCTAAGTTCTGCCAGGGCATCCTTTACTTGTTGCGATAGAAGAACATACTCTACCTTGCACGTGCTACGTGGTCTCCAGAGCTCAATGGCACCGTTTTCTCATCAGATTCTTCTCCCATATCAAGTCCTTGATCGCCCTGACTGTGTACGTTCTGGTATCTTGAACGACAGTCGCATTCATAATGTATCGAGCGCTATCACATATGCGATCGGAGAGCGTTACATCACCACTTCTTGTTGCTCCGCGGTATCGATTATCGTGATGGTGCTCTGCCACATGGACCTTGAGGGCGGGCCACGAGAAGATCCTTCGAACTAGCGACTTCCAGTTAATTGTTGCTATCCAGATAATAATGCTGTCTAGACCGATATTCGTATTTTCTACTACTCCGTGAAGCGATCATTTGATGTTATGCTTGCGGATTTTTTTTGTGCAGTTCGGTTGATTTCGCACTTGCGGCAAGTGGTCGGCAGGCTTTTTGCCATATTTCTTCTTTGACGCTTTTCCATCTAGCGTATGTGCGTGAATGCATTCTAGATGTGGAAGGTGCTAGATGTTGAAAGTGCTCAGCGTCATGGTATTCAGTACCGCAGTGTTAGTTGTCGCAGTGGTCGCAGTGGATGGCGAGATGCGCAACTTAACTCAACGCGCTTGTTGCGTGCTCCTGCATTTGTAGCATTTATTGAAGAAATGCTTTCCCGCGCACTTATCGCACTACAGTGTTGTATGGCACTTTTGCCGTATAGCTAAATCGGTGGCACTGTGCCTTAACTTCTTTGTTGATTTTCTTGGCCTCTACTGTGATACTGTGACCGCACACATATTTCGTCTCGTACACCTTCTTATAGGTGTCTGTTTTCTCCAACTGCACGACTACCAACGGCATTAGTATTTTCTCCTGCCCTTTTGCCACCCGCCTGCAAGACCGAATCGTCAAACCTTGTTCTGCCAGATCTTCTATGACTTCTTCTTCAATAGCGTCTTCTGAAATACCTCCTAACACCACCATGAGGGCGTTGGCTTCCTTAAGTACATGTGTGTGCCACTAAAGCTTTGCTTACTCCATCGCTCTCACTAGTTTTCTGTATTTGTCAACTGATGGCGCCTGGACTCTGATGCCAACGTTGTTGTATACGGACTTTTCCAGTAGTATACCTCTTCTGAGAAATTCTGTGCGAAGTATTTGTATTATTTAATTAATATGATTTATCCTTTAAAATCTATTTAATAGACTTATTTTAATTAAATTTATGAATATTATATATTAAGTAACTAATCCATGTTCCTATAATACAAGTAAATTCAATATTTAAATGTCAATATTATTTTAAATAGTGTATGCAAATAAGCATACTCCCTAACTTTGGTGGTACAGTTATGAATGACCATAAAAGAATACTGATATTTTACATCCAAAATAAATCGAAATGTCTAATTCAAACATGTGTTTTAGTTTGTCGTTACATAAAAAACTGTACATACTCTCAAATAAAAGAAGTCTGGACACATTTACAAATACACATTAATTTTCCGTCTTGTAAATTATTCCCTTCTAATTTCTGCCGTTAACCACGTGTCCGTTGTAAATTATTTTTTAATGTATGTTAGAGCACCATACCATTCATATTATCCCTCTTAATGAGATAAACTGTTATAAAACTCAACCAATTACTATAAGGGGAAAGTTGAAATCCATCTTCCATATCATTCAAACACGTAAAAATGTTCTTGTATTTACACGTGGAAAAGTAGAAAACTAATTCGAATTTTGAGATAGACGTAAGACTAATATCTTTTTATTTTAATTTATTATCTGTTTACATAGCTTAATAAACTTCATTAAATTTATTTGACATTAACCTTTATTTAAAAAAAACACATTGCTCTAATTGTACGAAATGTTCTTAATATTTCCGACACCTTTGTGTTTAAGGCAGTAAGTTTTAATATACAGAAGCTATATTTTATAAGCAAAGGAACGGCGATAGTAAGTAAGCATACGATAAAGGAGGAAAGTAAATATTCAAAGCTTTCCCGTCCTTTACATTGAATATTCATGAGTAGTCCTGAGGTAGTATGCAGTTTTTGCGTTATTCTGTAATTTAATTAATGCCCAACTGTGCTTTCGCATGCAATCGTGATATTGATTTATATCTCGTTTACCTAGAACTATCTTAGTTGAACCTATTTCTAAGATAAAGTATATGAACGGAAAATGCGTTTCTATAAATCAAGCATTTTTCAAAAAATGCAATCTTATTGTTAGTAAATTTCTCTATAATATATTTCCATTATTCAACCAAAAAAGGAACCCAAATTTGTTCAATACTAGCTGACCCGACAGACGTTGTACTGTCCAAATTTCAATAAATTTGTTTGTGATCGCTTTGTGAAAGCTATTGAAAAGTAAAAGCAAATGTAATTTTATTTTAATTTAGGCTGGAATACGTTTTTCCAGATTTTTCTCCAGATCTTCCAGATTTTTTTTCAATGGAAAACATTCAATGAGTTATTTCCATTCCAGAAGCATAACGAACAAAGCAAAAGAAGAGAAGTATCGTTGATGTTAATTATCTCCGAGTATATCTTTAAATCATCCGCTTATGCTAAAACTGGATAGCTGATTGTAGCCAGCAGATCGTTAATAAACAACACAAAAAGAAGTGGTCTCAAGTTTGAACCCTGAGGCACACCAGATTTTGCAATGTATTCAAATGAGCGAAAGCCGTTGTAAGATACATAACAATTTCGATTTTTTAAGTACGAATTCGCAAAATTTAAAGAAAATGGCGCACAGCCAAAGGAGCAAAGTTAAGAAAGTACGGCATTGTGACTTATAGTGTCAAATGCATGCGAAAAATCTGTTATGATCGAAATTATCATTTTTGCAGTTTGTTCGAATTTTTCAACTTTTCTTTGTAATTGCTCCGAATTTTTTTTCCTGAAAACTTTTCCAGGACCATAACGAACAAAACGAAAAGAAGAATTACATATATCCGTCCTTAGAATCATTAGTTATGGTCTTGAGTTCATATAAAAATCCCATAGAAAAAAGCACTTTCAGTTTTTTACGAATTTCCAATTTTCCGAGGAATTTTTCTTTCCTTAAAAACCCTATTGGGACTATTACGAATATTTTTTAAAAAAAATTTAAGCCAAGCCGGTCCAGCCGTTCTCAAATAATGCGCTTACCAACGAACAAAATTCAAATTTTATATATATAGGTTCATGTAATTTCACATATTGTTAATTCTTTAATATTTGCCGATAAAATTTGGAAAAGAAAAACAACCCTCCCTATAACATAAGGAACACATAATATATATATATATATATATAGTAAACCTAACCAGTAGGCGATTAAAGGTAAGGTAAGGTATATTTCTCTTATTTCTCTTGCCCGGGAAAAATCCCGGGCAAGAGATCTATAGGAAGAAGACGGAATTCATGGCTGAAGAACCTTAGGGACTGGTTTGGATGTAATAATAATGAACTGTTTAGAGCTGCGGTTTCAAAAGTAAGAATTGCTATGATAATTGCCAACCTTCGAAGCGGAGACGGCACTTAAAGAAGAAGAAGGTATATTATTTCAAAATATATGTATTTAAAATACTCTACATGTTTCGGCAGTTCGCCTTTATCAAGAGAATACAAAATATAAATGACAGGATATAAATGTTTACCATATCATACCGAGGTCACGAAGTTATTATATTTATAGCTTTAGCTTTAGCTTTAGGTCTGTTTTACTTTAGTATGTATATATTTAAAATATTCTCACATCTTTCGGAAAATAATGCCTTTTTCAAAGAATTTTAAATTATTAAAAAAAAAATTTATAATTTAAAAATCTTTGAAAAATTAATTATTTGCCGAAACATGTAGTAATAAAATATGTTATCATATCTACCTTACAGTTTTTGAATTAAGTATGAATATCAGATCTATGCAGTTTCGCGTCTGGTCCTAACAACTGAAACCTAGCTCTTTCCCAAATAATGACGCCTAATGCCATGAACTGTCCGTGTACAAATGCCTATACTTCCACTAACTTCGCAAATAATTATTCGTTTGTCGTGCTTAAACAGGAGCAATACTAATGTCGTTTACTAAATTTTGCCATCCGCTACAGGCTTCATTTTCTAAGAATTTTCTACCATCTTTAAATTAATTCGCCCATTTCGATTCTGCGGACGCATTCCCAGAACACAGTAATCATTACCATACCAATGGGTCGAACTGATCCTACTTTAAGGTTTTCGCCACTCCTTACTAGCATTTGTTGCTGAGTTCGGTTAAAAGTAGGGATCGACATTTCATTAACATTTATTATTAGTCGCCACAACGACCTAATAGCTTTTGAAGTTAAGGAATCCGATCAGAAACTGCACAAATCTGACACTCATCAGATTTGTGCAATTTCTAATCGAATTACAACGGCCAAAGTACCCAATGAGCTAAAACCTTGCTCACACCCAAATAATAAATACACCGCTACAAGGATATTAGTGTCGTTTACTTCAATAGCTTACCGTCCACTATGAGATTATGTTCTAAGTATCTTCTACCAACTTTAACTCAATTAAATCAGCAATAGGCAGTACTTTTCGATTATTCAGCTGACTTCCCAAATACTCCATATAATTGTTGAATGATTTTTGGGTGTTTTAACACCTTTTGATTTTGATAGAAAAAGATATTGGCTCTGACAATTTCCAACGCCCTCCATAGTAGCTAAATTAACCCTTAAAAGCACGTCTGTATTGGCTAAGCTGTTGAAGCATGTTGATTCGGATCGAATACGATCTTGGTAAAATCTATCAAGACTTGTCTGTACCCGAAAGCATTTGTCGTTTGTCCCGTATTATGTAATTTCCGAACTTTGAAATTATTTTTCGTACCATATATTGGACACCTATTTCTTTTAAACTCAGATATCTACTAACATTATAAATTTAAATTACGTCTTTAATTTGTAATATCTTGATACACACTGAGAAAACCACAAAGAATTCAAACTATATAAGTACGTGATGGGCAAATGTATGGAACCATGTAAATATCTGTTAAATTGTAATAAAATTTTAGAAACGAAAATTGGGGGTTCTCTCTTCCTTAATTCTTTCAACCAAATATTGCAAATTTCTAGGTCGGATAAAACTCACTTTCTGTTTTAGGTAACCCCACAAGAAGTAAATTAGAGGATTGAAATCAGGAGAATGTGCGGGCCATTCAATTTTGTCTCTCCTCCCAATCCATCTGTGGCCAAAGTTCGATCTAGATCTCGAATTTCCGTTTCTAAAATTTTCTTACAATATCTTTTTTAATTTAACGGATATTTACATAGTTCCACTCATTTACCCATCACATGGCGTAGTTGAAAGTAGATATTTAAAAGTAAGGATCGCCTTCAAATTCATACACATATACATATACGTATATGTATAACAATTTTCAAGAATACTGGTAGGGATGGCTTTCACTCATGTAGTGGAGTATGCTGAGAGTAAGCTGAGATGACGTTCGTTGTTCGCATCTCGATGCGTGCATCTGAGCAAACTCTCGCAAAAAACTAAAATAAATTTTGCACATTTCATTTAGAATTTTGTTTCGTATTTTTATAGGAATTTTATTTAGTTTTCATTAATAATTTTATTTTAGTTACAATTTTTAAAAAGTTTTGATTCAGTTCAATATTCCCGCATACATACATCAATTATTATAATATCGGCTGCAATTCTTTAAAGCAAATCTGCACATCCACACTTCTGCCGTACTAAACACATATTAAATACTGACGAATGTATCCCCACTATTGTATCTAAATTACGCCTACGGGCATTAGAGTCACATGTACTTGTAAATATGCGTGTGCTAGTGTGTGTAATATGCTTCATAATTTCCCCTGTTACTTCAGGCTTATAAATCCTTACTTCGCAAAATACAAAAATTGTTCAATTACAATTTTCATTTATACGAAGAAAGCATCTGATACACTATCCAAGCCAAATTTGAATAAAAACTTGGAAAGAATAGAAATAATAAACAATGAAAAAATAAGACCGTGCCTAGGAGAAAAAACCGGCAAAAGTTGCAAATACTTTTCAAACCAACGAATTACCTACATACATGTATACATGCATGCACATACATAATGCTATGGATTTTTCCCCTATAAATAGTAAAAATTTATTTAAAAATGAATGTAATATTATTTTTGGATATCTGTGTATATTCGTTTGTATTTATGTGTATGCAAAAAACTAGTTTTATTCGAGGTCATCTTTATGCTAAATCGATTTGACCTTTAGACACAAGTTAACAGTTAGACAAGAAGTACGTCATTTTATTTAGAATATAGATAATTATCTTTTGAAAGTAAATTCGGGTTGTATTTGATTTATTATAGTTGATGTATTTGTATTTCAATTTCCCGAACTATTTTACGAGTTTGTAGTCTCGTAATTTTGAATATTTTATAACGTTTCTCGTCAAGGTGTCTCATTATATGTTTTACGTAAGTAATATATTTCTATATTTAAAAAAAGATATCTTTTTAAATTGAAAGAGTTGAATATTGTATTTTTCTATTGTATTAATATTGTCGTATTGAGATTTAGTCTTAATTATTTGATATAGATAACAAAGAAGATTTTTAACATTTCTAAGTAAAAAACTGTAAATGTAAAATTTTGTACGTTGGTATTTCAAGGGCATTTTTTCTTGGACATGTTAGTGCGCATGTTTTTTTAGAGTTCTGTTCGAGCTGTCAAGATAGTTTATTTATATTGTTCTCTGGGGAGAAATTAGAAATATTCTTTGTGATTTTTTATTTTTAATTTGTTCGGCTGTCCAAAGGTTTTTGAACGCATGCTGCGGTCATTTCCGTGCGTTATTTTTATCTTTATAATATTGTTAAATGATGCAGTAACTCTATAAAGATTTTTTTTTCTATTTTTTTATTTTTGTATTAAATTTTCATTTAAATTTTATATTGTGTTTATTATTGAATTGACCTTTCAACAGTTTTATAAGTAACTTAAAGATATAATTATAACATTTGTCAATACTCTTTTACTGGCGCCTTATAAATTTGTAGAAGATACAACCACGTTTCCAGTTGGAACCCTGAGAGGAAAGCGGTTCCATTTTTTGGAAATAAACCGACTGAATATCCTAGCTGGATAGATTTGTCGTGAATGGTGATATAAAAAATATCAAAACCACAGTTCATAGCAATATGTAGATCCAGAATATGGGTACTACATGTCACCACGTATGTACTATAATTTAACTGAAAGTAGCAAAAGATTTATGTACATACTCCAATAACAGATCCATTATGTTTTGGATGAAAGAAGCAATAAAATTCAAGGAATCTTAACATGTAGTTATTTTCATTATATAAATCAAAAACTAAGCTACTATAACTAAAATACTGTAGTACCCCCATATCCGCGGGGGTTTGGTTCTGTGGTCTTCCGCGGATACTGAAAACCGCGGATAGTAGCGAACGCTTTATTTTGGAGTACAATATGAAATATGAAGCAAAGTTAAAACAATGAAACAAGAAAAAATAAGTTATATAATATTTATTTAAAATAAATAAATAATAAATAAATAAATATTCTTGTGCTGTGGCACAAATAGAATTTAAGTTTAATAAATATATAAATTCATACATATGTACATATAGTACATATTTACATACACAACAAGAAAATATTCAACAAGAAAAACTTTATCATCGTGAGCTACATATTCATTCATCTTCCTCCAAGTCCAAGTTAGCAGTCGATTGTTTACTTAGATCCGAAGCAAACAATGTTGATGGCTGTTCATTATCGACAGTTTTGTCGACTTTTTCAAAGAACATTGTTATTGGTAGTTGTCGTTTTTGTCTTTTCATTTCAATAAACAAATCCTCCAAAGGTTTCAAGGCTTCTGTTATAGTGCGAGTAATTTTTATACTGCGTTCCATTATTGGATCATATTCTACTATCTGTTCTTTTAATGTTTGAACAGTTCGAAATATCGCTGAAATTTTTTCAAGCGTCCATGCTGGCGGTTCTTGTTGGCCCTCATCCTCATCGTCACTCGCTTCTGGAGAAGATTTCACAAAGTTTTCCAATTCCTCGTTGGTGAATACTTGATCCTCTTCGTTTATGTAATCACTGAGTTCCTCTTGGGTTATATCGTTAAATCCTTCTTCATCTATTTTCTGTGCTATGTTAAATATCGTTGTTAGATGTGAATTAATATCATGTGTCTTCAGAACTAAGAACGATGTCATTCCACAGATTTTTCCAACATGCTATTGTCGTTTCTGACTTTAATTCCTCCATCACTCCTTTGATAAATAGAATTGCGTCAGCAATTGTAAATGACTTCCAGCATTCCATGAGCCCGATATCAGAGCATTCGTTAGCCATTGTATACAGCATTTCGAAAACCTGTCGAATATATATGGCTTTAAAGCATCTAATGACACCTTGATCAAGGGGCTGAAGCAATGAGGTCGTGTTAGGTGGTAAGAAAAGCACTTAAACATTTTTATCTTCTGTGCCTAGTGACACAGGATGCCCAGGAGCATTATCTAGTATCAGCAGCACTTTAAATGGTAATTCTTCCTTTTCCAAATATCTTTTCACTTCCGCAATAAAGCATTGATGAAACCATTGTGTAAATAGAACAGCCGTTACCCACGCCTTTCGATTTGATTGCCAAAACACAGGCAGGCAAGCTTTATCTTTGTATTTAAGAGCACGTGGATTCTGTGATCGGTAAACAAGTCCGGGTTTAATCATATGACCAGCTGCATTTGTACAAAATATCAAGGTAAGTCTATCCTTAATTGCTTTAAAGCCTGGTGCACTCTTTGCAGTCTTATGAATATAAGTCCGTTGAGGCATTTTTTCCACATAAGACCAGTCTCATCGCAGTTAAAAACTTGCTTAGGATGATAATTCTTTTCTGCAATAATTTGTTTAAATTTTTCTGGATACAGGGCAGCAGCTACGTGATCAGCCGACGCAGATTCCCCTGTCATTTTTATATTTTTTAGATTAAACAGAGTTTTAAATCTATGCAGCCACCCACTACTTGCTGTGAATGATTTTCCTTCCTCTTCAGTATAATCTTGGGTCTGCATATCTTCATATAAAACCAACGCCTTTTGTTGTAGCACTTTGCCATCGATAGGAATATGTTTTCTTGTCATATCTTCCACCCATAAATTTAAGGCATTTTCTACCTTAAGTAACACTTTATTACGTATTGTGGTTGCATCTTTTGCAGTTTGGGGTGCACTAGAAAAACTAGCTCGAATCTTTTCTTTGTTTTTTAACACTTCTCGTATCGAAGATTCGTTTTTATTGTATATTTTAGCAACAGTTGCAATAGATTTTTTTCTATTTCAATCATATTAATGATTTTTATTTTTTCACTAATAGTGAGCATTTCACGTTTTCTTTTTAGTTTAGAAGCCATTTTAAAATGATTTTCAAATTTACTTGCTTTATTTAAAAACTATTGCAAGCACTGTCTTGTCCGATAATTCGAATAGTACTAAACTCATAGTTAACAGGAGCGTTTATATGTATAAGTAAAAGCGAGTGGCACCTTAGCATGTTCCAACTTGTTTAACTTATCATAAGAGAGCGCCGAATTCAGGGGATGACTCATATATACGACGATATATCGACAAATGCTCCTATAACTTGTATATTTATTGATATAACGCGTTTTCTGCTCATCATAGGTAAATCGCGGATGACTGAAACCGCGGATACGGAGTTAGCGGATAACGGGGTACTACTGTATATCAAAATAGAATACTTACGGTTTATATGACAATATTATTTTATGAGTATATATGCGAATTAATTTAATTTAAATAATTACCGACACTATACCTTGGCGACAAATTAATGATATATACAATAGCATTTCTTAAGCTGTTGTATACGTTTATCGTTTCATATATATTATATTTATGTTCGGGGTCTGATTTATATTTAACAACACGCCTTTTTTTATAATATTCGTACAATGTTCTTCAAATGTCTAAAACCCTTGTTTTTCAATATATTTAAAAGAGTATTACCTGCATGCGCAGAAATGTTATTATTCCTTTCCGTTATTCCCTTTCATTGAGAATTTACCGAGGTGATCGCTATCGTCGCCCGGGGCGAGTTCCTTGTTCGGCGTCCTGTAGATCCACCAGAATGGACCAGCAAGCAATTTCACCCTTTCGATTTCAACCATATGGATGTTCCCATCTTCAGGTAGGTTAGTTACCTAATTCGTCTAACTAACTTTTGAGTATTATTTGTATTTGTATTTGAGTTTGTTTTGCGTGTCACTTTGTAAGAAAATTATTAGCAAAGTATAGAACTCACAAAAGGCAGATGATTTGGATGAGCGCGACATAATACGTCAAGTTAATCAAGATAGAATATGAATTCGTTTATTTGAGCATATCAGTATAACGATAATACAACGAAAATTACGAGAATATAAATTGGCTAGGCATGTGTAAGAGTAAAGTCGCTACTTGGGAAAAGTACGATTATTGAAAGATCTATAAAGCATCTTCTGAAAGCTCATATGTGGAGGCATTTTCATTGGAAAACCTGAAAGTTTTCGTGCAGCAAAAGTAGCAATTAGTCGAATGATCCGTTTATTCATGCCAAATTATAGGTCTTGTAGATGGCATAGCGCTTTCGTTACCGTTTGATCAACCCCTCAGAGGAACAGCAAAGCGTGGCTTTGCTGTTACCGCAGCACGCTAGGAGCCCATAGCTTGTCTTGATGTTCAATAGTTAAGCCAAAATAATGAAAATATAACTTTTCTATTAAAGATGTAATATTCCTCTTATGCCGGTGGGTAGTGAATTCTCCATATACATAAGAGAAACTGTTTGAATTATTTATACATGTAAACAATATTATGAAATAAGAAGACGTTCATCTATCATAAACCGACTTACATTGAATCAAACGAGCCGTGTGTAGCTCTTTATATACCCACACAGCCATATATCTACCAATTCTCAATTTGATTGGTTCCAGTTGGTAAAAAAATTGGCATGGTTTCAGTGCTCTGTCGTAGGAAACATTCAAGGATATGTTCAGACTCAATGTTATACAAAACAATACTTTTAGTAGTATCTTTCTTACATAAAAATGACTTCGAAATTTTGTAAAATTTAATGCGTTTTTTCCTGAGTAAATTTTAAATCAGTTTCAGAATCAGCATGACAAAAGACATAAACTACACGTATTGGTGTAAGAAAACCAGTTTGGTTTTTGACATACCATAACATAAATAACCAGCGTTATTTATGTTATGGTGTGTTAAGAAGATTAATACTCGTAGGCGGTTAGTAGGATTGAGCACTTGAGTTTACGCCTTGTGATGGGTCGAATCATTCGAGTGGTTGCGTTGATTACTTACTCCTTCTGCATATTTTTCGTAAAATGTTTTTATTTTGTCGTTCATTGATTTTATTTTGAGTCAATGGGTAATCACATTAAAGGGACATACTAAGGGCAAGAAGTCTTGATAATCATGTGGAGTATTTTGAAATAAGATGTTGCCTGTACTTGTTCTTTATTACATTTTTGGGTTTATAGTGGTTGATTGATGTTTTAATTAAAGTAGTCGCGCCTAATAATAAGGTCTTTGTTGATAAATTAAGTTTCACAATGTCAATGCTATGATTAACAATATAAAACTTAATATCTTTCTTGCAAATTGACAGCTCGCTGGCATTCCAAACAGCTATTCTTAAGAAATATTTTGGTGAGTTTAGTGACTACGAAAGTAAGAGGTTTTAGTGTAGCTTTTAGTAAGAGGAATCATTGATGGCTTGCAGAACGTTAACATTTTCTAATACAATGCAATGTTTCCTGCTGTTCCTTGTTGTGGCTTGTTAATCATCGGTATATAACTTAATCCCTTTTGGTTTTGGTTTGATTTTGAGTTTACTTGAAAGGTATACAGTTTTTAACGAAGCCAGTGATATGTTTTGCTTTGCAATTCTTTGTATATTCTGCAACATTTGTAATTTTCAGGATAATTGGCTTCACAGAGACGCATTTTACATTGGTAGATTTTCTCTCCTGATTTCTGATTGATCACATGATCTCCCATATCGTGGTATAAGATGAGAATATTTTTCAACGTACCCATATGGTTGAGAATTTTACATTGTGGTTTTTTCGATACTTCTTTTTTAAGTGTGTTAATTTTTCATAATTCAAAATTTTATTTTGTAATCGTTTTTCGCCATTGCTTCAAACAAACTTGTAAGTGAAGGGGAACTTGAGGGGTATTAACAGCGTTAGTTTGGACTGTGCTATTTTCGCATTTTATATCAGTTTTATCAGCTTCTTCGTCATGCAATCCTTCGAACCAATTTGATGCCAATGTAAGAGGATTTAATCAGTAGTCTTGAATTTTTCTTTGTTTTGTCGATCTTTTTTCTGGACTGCTTCCATTCGTTTTTTTACGCTTCTCGACCGTATTCTATTGCGCTACTTCATTTATTTGACTTTATAAGGTTGGAAAATTTGTTCGATATTGAATTTGTAGTGTGGGCTGATAGGAGGGTGTAGAAAAAACTAATGGGTAGCATCAATATTTTTGATTAATGACACATGAAACTGTGAAGCGCATGCCACTGACAAAGTTGCGATACATCCAGGATATATTTTTAATGTATATATTTGATTGTTTAATATCTGATTTGGCTGCAACGACGGTGTCATCGTAATTAAATATATTCGAAGGGAAAACTTATTGCTACATAATAAAATAAAATTAATTTTATTTACTGCTGCGTTAGGAAAAGCTTGCGACACTACAGGAACACTTCGTTTTTACCGCAGCATTTTTTATCTTGACTACGGAACATAAATAAACACATACGTAGCCTACGATATTCAGTTGTAAGCTGAACTAATAAAAATAAAGGAAAAATATGGTTAATAGTAGGTATTATTCCTCCAGACATAGTATATAGAAAAATGTATTTCGTAATCTCCCTATAATCTGGGTGCAGAAAAATGTATACTATTTATAAAATAAAAAAAATAAGTCTAAACATCTAAAGGGATTCCTCCAATTTTAATTTAAAGTACATAGTTTGAAATATGAATTATACTTATATATATGTATATATATATATATGAATATTTATATCTACCAAATAATTTGTAAATCCTTTTTTACTGTGAATTCTTTTGACGCTTCTCGTATTATTTTATCTGTTCTTCGAAGGGTGTTTTCGCTTAATTTTTTAACTTTTTCTTTCTCACATCCAACTTCTTCCTTCGAATAGAAGCAAATGTTTGTTTTTAATCAAATAATATCAAATGCAAACTTACGTTCTAGGGGCTACCCAGAATTTCTCCGAATGTGAAAAAAACAAAATACTCTCTTGGAAGATCTATGAAGCGTCTTCTGAAAACTCGTGTGTGGAAGCATTTCAGTATACATCTCTTTGAATGTTTTCACCGAAAATTTAAAGTTGCTAGAAATATGAGTAAAATTTCTATAAACTATAATACTCAATTCCATCAACAGAATAATAGTTTGGTAATGATATTTTGCTTCGGATTCTATAAAGTAATAATAATTTAAACAATGTTATATGTAAATCTGGAAACGACCATCTCTGTCCGTCACTAGAAACGAATCAACTTGAAAATGCGTGGCTGTTGTTAAGGTTTAAGATACGAGGGAAATATGCTTTCACAATTTTTAATAAAAGAAAATTTGTAGCCAAAGGATTATAATTAAAGCAATTGGTATAATCTAGCACTCGTTATTCATGTATTATACTCAAAAGTTATTTGAGATTATGCTAAAATGGTCTTAACCGATATAAGCCAGCGATTGTGACAGACGTAGGAAATTGGGCGCAAAAATAATCCATTTACCTGCATGTCCAAAAAGTTATGTTAGGTCTGTAGGTAAATTAGACGCGAGCTTTTCTTTAATGACATTAACATTAATCGAATTGTAAATGATCCTGTCATTAACATTAACTAATCGATTATAAATGGTCCGAATATGCAAAACCAAAATTAGTTTGATTCCGTGTTTTCCTAATTTAGTTTATTTATTTTCTTGATAGCGAAAAGACCTGAATACACTACTATGTTTTCTTAGTTTAGTTCTCTTTTTGTGTCAGTGATAAAAAGTGAACGTGGAAAGAATTTGCTATTATACGAAAATTTCACATTTTCCAAGGACAAAGTGTTGAAAAGTGGTGAAACGTCGTGGAAATGTTGCCAAAAATGAGTGCATTGTAAAGCCAAAATTTACACGGTTAATAACCTAGTCACAAGAGAGACCGATATTCACAACCATGAAACAGACGGACAAAAGGTAACAAGAAAAGTATTTTCAAATACTTGCAAGAGAAAAGCTGAAGAAGACATTCCGAAAGGCCTTCAAAAATTATTAGCAATGCACTAGCATCCCATTTACCACCATCTCTCACAACTATTGATGTCGGTTACATTAGACGAAACATTTATAAGTGTCGACGAAAGATACTACAAGGTCCAGTGCGTAAAAACAAAGAAGAAGTGCATGGAGCTCTCGGTGCATATAGTGAAATGCTATTAACCAATAAAAATGAACATTTTTGTTTATTAACGACATAAAAAATAATATTGTTGTGTTTACATGTGAAACAAACATTTATATTTAACAGAAATGGATCAAATCTACATGGACGGCACATTTTCCTTTTGTCCTAGGTATTTCTTTCAATTTTTCACAATACATTGACTGCAAAATGGCCACTATATTCCCTTAGTTTTTTGTTTGTTACCGAGTAAGACTACAAAACTTGTTTTTCTTTATTAAAGTTCAATATATATGAAAAATATCATCGCATGTTTAATCCAAATAAAGTTTTTGTAAATTTTGAAAAGGCCGTACACATAGCATTACTCAATGTTTGGCCTGATGTTGAAATTAATGGTTGCCGGTTTCACTTACACCAAGCATGGTACAGAAAGATAAAGTTGATTGGATTAGGCTCAGAATATGAATCAAAAAGTGAAATTGGCAACGGCTAAAAAACACATTGGGATTAACCTACTTAAACCCAGATGTAGTAGGGGATTGTTTTGTGTTCGATATGATGTCGTATAAGCCACACAATGATTTGTTCGATAAATATTGTGATTATTTGTTAGGTACATACATTATTGAAAATGCAGTATTTCCCCCTTCTATGTGGACAGAAGAAAGTGCTTCGGTAACAAGAACTAATTGTTGTGAGTCATTTCATGCAAAATTCAATTCCTCATTGTACGCAACGTATCCCTCTATAGATGTCTTTATGAAAAAGATAAAAGAGTGCCAAATTGATACATATATTAAAATACAGCGTTTGCATGTTACTGGGAGACTTAAAGATAAAAAGGTAACAGCTAAATTAGCATCGCTTGGTAATCTTGTGGATAGATATAAGAGATATAATAGATTAGGAGAAATAAGCAGACTACATTACCTGAAATGTACTTCATATTTATAATATATATAATGTGTCACTGTAATAGTATGTGTATGCATATTTCGAAATGTGTGTTTTTTTAAATAAACTACAAAATGTAGTTTAAAAATACTTGCGCCCAGTTTACTTGTTCATGTTATGGGCCAGGTAAGCTTCGCGCCCAAATTACCACCGCCGATTGTCACATAATTCTTTACTAGTTTATTACCTAGTAAAGTCAAAAAATCTTACAAGACACCATTGCCTTATTTCGTTAGTGTCTCACCTCAAAAGTCTTGAATCGTTGTTGTATTGTGTGCGGTTTTGTTTGTATGTATTTCTCTGTCTCGCCTACAAAAAATTCTAAGCTTTTGGACAGAATCATATATTCAAAACATCTTTGTAATTAGTGCGATGTATAATATCACGATGTTGTGTAAGGTTTTCCACATTGTTTTGCGTCGATGTAGTAATCCGAAGCGTTTTTATATACGCGTTGCCCCATGCCCCGACACGCTTTTTCCCTCCATTAGATCCAAATAAAAAGCGTCCGAAAATCAGCTTTAGGCAGAACGTCGTCATCTTTATGATGACTAAGTTGTCTTCCTTAATCCTGGTATTTAGCGTAAAGGTGCAACTATATGTTGTAATAACAATAGCCATCACGACACCTAAATTGACAGAACTCCCACTTTTGCACGTAATTCGATGTAAAGCGTCTCTGAACGATAAGAGCAAACTCTTACCGTCTGGAGAAGACCGTAATTTATTTTTTTCCCGTGTTATTGCGTGAAACAAGTCTTGTTTCCAGTTTACAATTGCCACACTTGTTAAACTCACATAATTTTTAATTCCATATTATTTTCCACATAATATGTTTGTAAATACTAATACCGATTTAACTTGTATTTATAATATTTATAATGTTAATTTTCTTAACCCTATTTGCCCGTTCAAATTCCTTCATTATTTGAATAATTAAAGAATTAGATTCTATCGTTACTGTGCCACTGAAGCACATGATCAGCTATTCAAATAGTTCGAATAGTTTGCTTTTCCTTTTATTTCATACAAATCTTCATTACATAATAATTTGTATTTATATTTGTATGTTAAGATCCAGGAAGCAAATAATTGTAAATAAATACCTTAATGTTTTCTTCTAAACAAACAAGATCAAATTAAGTTATAACTGACTCAACTATCCTCAATATTTGTTTTAATGATACATTTCACTAATTCCTGGTTCGATTTTTAATTTTTGGTCATGTTATATCACTGTGATCTAAAAGTATTGAAACTGGTTCATTTAATCCGACTGAGTTAATTCAGTCGGACTATATATTTTTTTTCTTATGTTAGTAGCACTGTCTAAGATATCAATAAAATCACAATGTACATATACGTTAGATCGCTCATATATGTAAAGTTGTATTTTTTTTGCTCCCCGTCTATTTTCGTAAAATTTAGATAGAAAAAAATCAGATTAAATAAAAATAGTGTAAAAAATCAAACTAACTGTCTGTAACTCGTATACTCGTATAGAACATTTCGTTCTATGGAAATATTGGTATACGGATGAAATTTAATGCTGTTTTAGCCTAAAAGTGCATTTTTTACATGATTTTTTTTTTTAATTAATTTTTTGCAATTTTTAAACGCCGGAAAATTGATTCTGGAAAGCTATTTTGTAGAAAGAAAATTGAATATAGATTTATCTAAAAATATATATATTTAAAAATATTAATTTTAAGCCAGTCTCAAAATTAGAAAAAAATTATTTTTTTAAAATTTTTAGTTTATTATTAGGTAAACAAAATTTTAAATCATATGTTTTTCTTTTGTATTTTATTCTTTATAATGTATTTTTTCAACAAAATGAAATGGAATTCTTTCTGTAATTATTTTCTCGACCTTAGGTAACTACCTACGGCGCAGGCGCAGCGATAGCAATAGGAAGATTGTCGAAAACAGGTCGAAACCGATAGTCATATCGCACAATAGTATGGGTGCTTCTATTTATTGTATATGCCCTTAGTCAGTGGAGACGGCGTGGGTGACTAAATAAAAGATGGTAGGTAGCGCCACTCAGTTTTACTTACGGTAGCTCAAATCTGGGATCGCGCGGTTGTAGGCTCATACGCATACAGACTACTAAAAGCAAAATCGAAACGGCGAAATACTCCACAGGATACGCGCAATCTGAAAATAAAAGTGAATGGCCACGTTCAAAGTTCAAACTTGCTAAAGAAATCAAAAAGTAAAGAAAAGGCTAGAAAACAGTTAATTCGTATATTAACAAAATTTTAACAAAAACAACGATATAAAAAGGTAGGCAATTGCAACCATAAAACATTTGTTTGTATCTTGTTAAAAAATATGATCACTCTGTACATAAAAATTTTAAAATTTAGACGTTACAAAAGAGTGATTTATATAAAAGAACCTAAGCATAATATGTAATGAAAGCACATTACTAAATATCTCATGAAATAGAAAACGGGTATATATATTAATTAAATAATTACGCAATAAAAAAGAAATTCCGAAGATTACTCTAGATTTACAGTTTAAATAAAAGCCTTTTCTATAGATCCGTATAAATAACCGTATAGTATAATACATTCAGATTATACACATAACAAATTATTTTATGAGAAATTCAAAAATTTTAATCAAATATATTTCCAGAATTTTATTGACTTTATCGTCAGTGCATCTGCACCAGAACGTATAGTTTTTATACAAGTCTCGCAACGCCGACAGCAAATTCACACAAACAGAGCTGGTAAACAAAAATAATTAAGGTTTCAACATGACAAGAGACCAACGGCAATAAGATATATTACTTTAAAATATTACGTACCAAAATAATTCGAAAATTTAGTATAAATTCCAAATACAATAAAAAGAATAATATTACGTTAGAAATAAATTCATTAACCACCAAAGCTAATTATAAATATAATTTAAATCATAACTAAATTTCAAATACCTTATAAAAATATATTACATTACACAATTCCTGCAAATATGAATGAATATTAAATTCGATACGTTAATTAAATTTAGATTAAATAGGTAACTTATAATTAAATTAACAGATCGGCAATTATGAGTAATTAAATTTCATAACGTTAAATTAGTTTTAGAAGTAACAACAATTATAGCGTTAAAAAAAGTCATACGAGTTACTCTGATTCTACGGCACGTGCACAGGAAATTCTGCGCCAATCGGTATCCACAGCCATTCAACCAAAAACTGGATTTAAATAGACATTCAGGCCTCAGAAGTTTGCAACTTTACGTCTTCTTCTCCATTAATTGACACTGGAGAATCCTATTCGTCGGTAGTTGCAGGCTAAGATGTAAGGTGAATTTTTGTTTTTGCAAGAGAAGTTTTAATAAATCCGGAGCTCCGGAATGCCTCAATAAAATATTGACAGAAAAAAATTTCCCCTTTTAAGCTTCTTAACTCTAAAATCGGTAAACGGCAATTTTATACAATACTTCACGTGCTACGTAAGCGATTAATACTCAAGGTCGTAGTATTCGTGAATTTTAAACTTCCTCTTAATCGAAGACACACACTACTACTCTAAACTGGATTCGTTAAACGCCTCTAGTCGAATGATCTACACGCCGGATGCAATTGAAAACGGCAGGGGGCGATACGGTTACAATGATACATGATTAAGTTAGCATTGAAATGAAAAGAAAAATGGTAGAAAACTTAAATGCTGCTGGACACCCACGAAGAATAAATTTGGCAGTAAACAAAATCATATCAAAATTGTAGTAATTTGTTATTAATAACTAATATTGCACATTCGGGAGCAGACGCAGCGTCGGAGTGGAAGGGGCTTGAGTTGCACGCGCATGTATTATATGTACATACATGCGCGGGCAACCCTAGTTCCGTCCTAGTTCCGCTCCGACGCTACATCTGCTCCTGAATATGCATCCTTAGTAATAACACATATTTTTTTTATTTTATACAATTCTAAATCAAGAAATCACCGGTATAAGCAAGAACTTTTTGCCTACCGATCCTGCGAATGTGAAGAAAACGAGAACTACAATGCTGCGTAAGTAATGATTAAAAATGTGTTAATTGTTAATGATCTAGTAGAGCGTGGAGTAGCTTTAATGACTAGATTTAATACTGTTCTAGCGGATCAGGAGCAACAGAAATAGTATATTCTTCATGCGTTGGACCAACATTATAAACAAATATCAATTTAAAGCTACTGTAAAACAAAATCCATTGAATATTTAACTAAAAATTAAGAAAAAGGTCTAGAAAATTGAACGATTTACGCTGGATTTTTCACTTTTTTGTTTTGTTGAAAGGAATACTCGCATGTAAATATGTATACGGATTTATTTACTACGAGATTAATACACTTGATACAGGAGATACATAACAATTGCTAAGTTATTTCTCGTTTGTACGTTAAAGACCAAGACATGTTATGTCTTGCCTTGGTGAACTTTTCGAATGAATGTTCCTTACATTACTTTTCCTGGGTGAAATGGTCCCCATCCCTGTGAAAGGGAGTTGGGGTAAATAACGGTTCATACTAGATATTGCAACAATATCTCTCAGATGCATTGATTACGTATTTGTCAAACTTAGATTGAGAATAAATGATTATTGCAATATCTTTACAAAGTATAATAACATGACCGTAATAAAATGTATCGATAAAAACAATTTCTCTTATGACCCATGGTTATAATACGCATTTATTTTATGGCAATAAGCGGCTCGGACTTTCAAAGTAAGCTACATAAATTCCCATCTGCTAAGTTTAGGGGATAATTACCTTCGAAGGTTTTGTAGTATAAAAGCTGTAATATAAATATTAACGAGATTTGCATGCCTTATTCTAAAATAATTCTAGTTAAATGCTTTTGTGCACAGCGGTTGATATTATATGGATATGTATACGAATATACAGGTGCGTCCAAAAGAAACATACATTAAATCATATGATAGTAATAAAGAAAAACTAAAAGTAAAGAAAAAATAAGATAGAAACAAAACCTTATTATAAATATTTCCGGGAAACCGGAACATGCCGGCCCCCTTGAAAGGTATTAAATACATTTCAAAGTTCAAAATGTAATAGAGTTCAATCTCATGCATTGCGTAGAGGCAAAACGCACAGTTGTTTGATGGCACGTTTAGTTACACAATCCGCTTTTTTTACGGTCACAACTCTCACTATACCGTCCTGTCCTGGGTGAAGTTCTTGCACTCGGCCAAGCTTCCATCGCAAAGGGGGCTGATTAGTTTCACGAAGCAATACTAAACTTCCAATATGAATAAGTTCCGTGGAATGCTAAGACCACCTAGATCTTGTTTGTAGTTCCGTTACATATTCTTTGCTCCAACGGGCCCAAAAATGTTGATACATCCGTTGCAGATGTTGATAATGTGATAGACGATTCTCGCTGACTTCTAATAAGTTTGTCTCCGGAATACAAGTTATAGGTCTACCAATCAGAAAGTGAGCGGGAGTGAGAGGATTTAAATCAGTAGGGTCATCAGATAAAGGTGATAAGGGTCGAGAGATTAGGATGGCCTCTATTTGTGTTTAATAATGTGCAAAAATCTTTAAATGAAGAGAATTATTGCCAACGACTCGCTTTAAATGTGATTTCACAGACTTAATTCCGGCCTCCCATAATCCTCCAAAATGAGGTGAGCGCGGAGGAATGAAATGCCACGTTATACCCTCCTCACACGTCGAATTAACAATACATTGCCGGGAATCCTTATTATTTAAAAATTTATAAATTTCTTTCAATTCTCCCATTGCGCCAATGAAATTAGTAGCATTATCGGAGTATAAGTTTCCCGGCTTACCGCGTCGGGATATGAAGCGTCTTAGTGTAGACAAGAAGGCCTGGGTTGTCAAGTCGCTTACTAGTTCTAGGTGTATTGCCTTTGTAGCTAAACAAATAAATAAACATACGTACCCCTTGATAAATTTAGTATTGCGATACTTCTTTTCCTTTAATAGAAAAGGCCCGGCATAATCTATGCCACAGTTAAAAAATACAGGTTGTGGCGAAACGCGGTAACTTGGTAAATTTCCCATTATGTGTTGCGGTTGCTGAGGATTAGTTTTAAAACAAGTAATGCAGCGTCGTACTATTTTTTTTGTTAAGCAAGTACCTGAAATAGGCCAGTATCGCTGCCGAAGTGAATACAAAACCCCTCGCGGTCCGCAATGCAGAAGTCTCAAATGCTCATTAGTTATTATTAATTCGGTTAACATGTGATTTTTAGGCAATATAATGGGATGTTTTTTGTCAAAGTTGAACTCCGATTGTTTAATTCGGCCACCGACACGCATTATGTTGTCGCTATCAAAGAAGGGATTAAGTGTTAATAGATTTCCCTTAAATGTATGATAGCTTCGCTCTTTAAGTGCTCTTATTTCGAAAGAGAAACACTCCTTCTGAGCAATTGTTATTAAACAGATTATGGCTAATTGTAATTCTCTTATGGTCAATGGGCCATAATTTCGACTTGCGACATTTGTTTGACAATTAGATTGAAAACGCAGACACCAAGCTATTACCCTTTGAAGTTTATTCAAAGAAGAAAATTTGTAAAATATATCGCTTTCAACCAATTGCGCTGATAGGGTTACTTGTTTTCGAGCTTCAGGAAGTTTTGCATCATTTGTTAATGAATGTTGATTGGAATAAATGAAGTCCTTGCTAGATAGCCAATTAGGACACTGCCACCAAAGTGACGACTTCGCTAAACTCGCGGGTTCAGTGCCACGGGATACCAAATCCGCGGGGTTGTCAGGTGAATTAACATGAAACCACTCCTTCGATTCGGTATAATTTTGACTTTCAGCAACGCGGTTAGCTACAAATGTTTGCCAGCGCGAAGGATGAGAATTGATCCAATGGAGTACGATTGTAGAATCCGACCAAAACCAACGAGAATTAAAATGAATACTTGATGCTTCGTTAACCCTTCTAAACAGTCTGACAAGCAAAACCGCGGCACAAAGTTCTAGTCGCGGAAGGGTTATTTGCCGCAAAGGAGCAACCCGAGACTTAGCACAAAGTAAATTGACAGTGACATCACCTGATGCATTTGTAGACCGTACGTAAATACAAGCTCCGTAAGCCCTTTCGGAAGCATCAGCGAAGCCGTGGCATTGTATGATTTGTATGTTAAATTGTAGTACGTAACGAGGTATACAATGTTTACCAAGCTAGGCAATTGATTCAAGTATTTAGCCCATTGATGGTGTACATCCTGCGGTACTGACTCATCTCACGACAATCGGCACTGCCATACTTGCTGAATAATTAGTTTAGCTACTACGATTATTGGGCCTAATAACCCTAAAGGATCAAATAGTTTTGCCGTAATGGAGAGTATGTTTCTTTTTGAGACGTGTTTTTGCTCTTTTAAATTCATTATATCGTATTTAAAAACATCTAAAACAGGAGACCACGAGATGCCTAATGTTTTCATTTCTGAATCTTCCCCCAAGTTTACTAACTTTAGATTGTCAGAATTTCCCGAACTGTCCTGAAAATTGCAGACCCATTTTCGTAAATTAAAACCCGCAGAGCTTAGAATTAAAGTGAGTTTGTTTTTTAATTCATTAATAAGCCCTTTCGGAAGCATCAGCGAAGCCGTGGCATTGTATGATTTGTATGTTAAATTGTAGTACGTAACGAGGTATACAATGTTTACCAAGCTAGGCAATTGATTCAAGTATTTAGCCCATTGATGGTGTACATCCTGCGGTACTGACTCATCTCACGACAATCGGCACTGCCATACTTGCTGAATAATTAGTTTAGCTACTACGATTATTGGGCCTAATAACCCTAAAGGATCAAATAGTTTTGCCGTAATGGAGAGTATGTTTCTTTTTGAGACGTGTTTTTGCTCTTTTAAATTCATTATATCGTATTTAAAAACATCTAAAACAGGAGACCACGAGATGCCTAATGTTTTCATTTCTGAATCTTCCCCCAAGTTTACTAACTTTAGATTGTCAGAATTTCCCGAACTGTCCTGAAAATTGCAGACCCATTTTCGTAAATTAAAACCCGCAGAGCTTAGAATTAAAGTGAGTTTGTTTTTTAATTCATTAATTTCACGAATGGACTCAGCGCCGGTTAATAAGTCGTCAACGTAAAAATCATTGTTAATAATCTCGCAAACGTTAGGGTATTGAGAGGCAAATTCGATTGCTAATTGTTTGAGACATCTGGTTGCTAAAAAGGACGCCGATGCTGTGCCGTGCGTGACTGTTTGCAATTCGTAACATTTTAAGTGATCGGAAGGTTTTGTTCTCCAGAGAATCCTGTGATATTTGTGATCAGATTCGCTTATTAAAACCTGCCAATACATTTTTTCTACGTCCGCGGTTATTGCGTAAGAGTGTCGCCTAAAGCGTAAAAGTACAGTAAACAGATCGTTTTGAAGTACCGGGCCGTCATTAAGTGAAAGACCTGTTGTTGTCGGCGCGGAACCATCGAATACTATTCGCGTTTTTGTGGTGGTGCTAGATGCCTTAATTACGGGCTGATGTGGAAAATAATAGGCTGACTGATCCAGTGAGGTTTCTCTTACTAGCTTCATATGGCCCAATGATTCGTATTCGTTCATAAATTTAATGTATTCAGATCGCAGTTCGGTGTCACGATTTAAACGCCTTCCTATTGAATAAAAACGTTTCACGACTAGTTGTCGCGAACTACCCAAGTTACGCTTATCCGGTGTAAATGGAATACTTACAACAAATTTACCTGAAATATTGTCGCGCCTGAAAGTGTTAATAAAATGTGTTTCATAATTGTCGTCTTTGGCATAAGAATTACTGTTTGTTTGATCGCAATTTTCTAATAACCAAAATTTTTCTACTTGTTTCTCTAAATTGACACTCAGATTGCAAGTGAAGTTGTTATTGCGGTTTGACGGAAGCGGTAGCGGTCCCGATATTACCCAACCTAACTTTGTCTTGTGTAAAATAGGTTGATTTGTGCCAAGTTTGATTTGACCTACACATAATAACTTCCAAAATACACCCACGCCAAGTAATATATCGATGTTACCCTCTCGATTGAATGTAGGATCGGCTAATTTAATGTTACTCGGAATATTTAATAAAGAAATATCGAACGAACAGTTGGGCAGATTTTCAGTGATTTCTGAAATTACTAGACAATCTAGTTCAATCTCAAATGCATTATCTAATGATCGTACAAGTAAATCTGTTTTTTGCGTTAAATTTATAGCTGCTTGATTGATGCCTAATACTGTTGACTGCATACGGGTACATGACAGTTTAAGTTTGTTGCATACGTCACTAGTAATGAAATTAGATTGCGATCCGCTATCTAACAAGGCTCTACATTTTATCCATGAACCATTTAATTCTTTAATAAAAACACAAGCAGTTGATAATAATATTTGCGATGACCGCCTTGATACTGAGTGGTTGACTATACTTATTTCGGCTGTATTTTGATTGGAAGAAGTTGGTTCGGGATTAGCATTTTGTTGCGGTTCGATATGGATAAGTGTATGATGCCTTTTATTGCATTGTTTACAAGACGACTTAGATTTACAGTTATTCATTAGGTGCCCCTTTCTAAGGCAATTTAAACATAGTTGTTTTCTCTTTACCTCAGAAATTCTTTCATTAACAAAAAGCTTCATGATTGCATTGCATGCAGTAATAAAGTGATCGGAATTACAAAATGAACATTTAACTATACGTTCGATCAGTGTAAGGCTATTTGTCTTGTTTGCTTGAGCCTTCACAGCTTGATTGTAATTATTTGGCCGTATTGTCTCAAGCAAATTACATCGGTTAGTTAAAAATTCGCAAAGTCTTCTAAAGAGGGCGTTTCATTAGTCTTGTTAGCTACTGAAGCTTCCCATTCGCGTTTGGATTGTAAATCTAATTTGCTTGACATTAGATAAATGATTAAAGCATCCCATGATTTTACCGGTTGATCTAAATTTTCTAAAGCTCGCAAATGCTTTAACATATCGTCTAATAATTCACGAAGGGATGTATATGATTCGCGACTAATAACCCTTAAGTTGAATAACGCATGAATATGATTGTAGATTATTAATCGTTTGTTTTCAAACCTTTTGTTTAATAAGTCCCAAGCAATGTTGTAATTGTTTTCTGACGTCTCTAAGGATTGTATAACGTGTGCGGCGTCACCCTTTAAAGACATGTGTAAGTAATGAAATTTTTGTATGTCGTTTATAGATTTATTCGTATGTATTAAGCTTTTAAAGGTATCGCGGAAGTTATACCATTTTTCATATGTACCATCAAATTGAGGGAGGTTGATTGACGGCAATATTACATTTTTCGTGGCGCTAGTTTCGTTATTTGAAGGTTGTGATTGTTGAATATCATATTGTTTTAGTAGAGCGCGAGCAGAACCTAAAATCTGATAATATTGTGTTTCGAACTCCTCGCGTTCATTCTCTTGAGTAGAGACATTTTCTACCAACCCATCGATTTCATCTTGAATATTATTGAATGCATCCCAAAGTTTTGAAAAGTTTTCAATGCGAGCTTCTAATTCTGAATAAGTATTGATAGTTAGTGTTAGTGTGTTTATATTCGCTAAATTATTTGAAAAACGTTTCATTTGGCTCTTTACGCCGCCACGTTTTCGCACTAAATTCTCGTAATTTGCCATGTTTGTAGCAAATAGAAGGCCAATAAAAGGGTATGGTATGGATAATATGAGTGCACTTACTGATTGTTTGTTGTTAGCGATGACACGATTGGATCCAATCTGATGCTGCCCGGTGTCCTAAGAAGATGCGTACTTCTAATGTCTCGATTGATTGATGCTGACACCTTTGGATCGATTGTGATGCTGCCCCGTGTCGTATCTGGTTGTCGTTTGTTGTTTTTATAAAAATAAAAACATCCGGCTCTTGAAGGACCATGAACGATTTACGCTGGATTTTCCACTTTTTTGTTTTGTTGAAAGGAATACTCGCATGTAAATTTGTATACGTATTTATTTACTACGAGATTAATACACTTGATACAGGAGATACATAACAATTGCTAAGTTATTTCTCGTTTGTACGTTAAAGACCAAGACATGTTATGTCTTGCCTTGGTGAACTTTTCGAATGAATGTTCCTCACATTACTTTTCCTGGGTGAAATGGTCCCCACCCCTGTGAAAGGGGGTCGGGGTAAGTAACGGTTCATACTAGATATTGCAACTATATCTCTCAGATGCATTGATTACGTATTTGTCAAACTTAAATTGAGAATAAATGATTATTGCAATATCTTTACAAAGTATAATAACATGACCGTAATAAAATGTATCGATACAAACAATTTCTCTTATGACCCATGGTTATAATACTCATTTATTTTATGGCAATAAGCGGCTCGGACTTTCAAAGTAAGCTACATAAATTCCCATCTGCTAAGTTTAGGGGATAATTACCTTCGAAGGTTTTGTAGTATAAACGCTGTAATATAAATATTAACGAGATTTGCATGCCTTATTCTAAAATAATTCTAGTTAAATGCTTTTGTGCACAACGGTTGATATTATATGGATATGTATACGAATATACAGGTGCGTCCAAAAGAAACATACATTAAATCATATGATAGTAATAAAGAAAAACTAAAAGTAAAGAAAAAATAAGGTAGAAACAAAACCTTATTATAAATATTTCCGGGAAACCGGAACAAAAATAATTAAAAAAAAAAGAATTCCATTGTCATTTTGTGTGTAAAAAATACCTTATAAAGAATATAAACATCGAAAATAAAATATGCCATTTAAAATTATGTTTACCTAATAATAAAGTCAAAATTTAAAAAAATATATTTTCTCTTATAACTTTGAGACTGGCTATCTCGTACACCTTAAAAATTAATATTTTCAATATTTTTTTTTATAAATCTCATATTCAATTTTCTACAAAACAGCCTTTCCAGAATACATTTTCCGGACATTTAAAAATTGCAAAAAATTAATTTAAGGAAAACGTCATCCAAATTTTTTTTAATCAGCATAACTAAACGAAATGTTCTAGTTATTCTGAACAAAAATTGGCTCTAGACTATCAACAACAAATTCAATATTACACGAGTTACGGACAGTTAAAGCGATTTTCCCGTCTCAAAGTCTATTTTGTAAACTTTAATTAAAAACCGGCTAAGTTTTTCCACTACACAGTCCCATTTCTTTTAATCTTATTTCTTTTACCCATTTTACAAAAATGGTCAGGGAGCAAAAAAAATTACAACTTTGCACTTTTCATATATCTTATGGGCAGTCTAATATACATAATAATTAACGACTCCAAGTAAAAATAAATAAAACAAGTAGAAATCTTTTAATATCTAGGATTCGCAAGTGAGAACAATGGAAAAATTGACACAGAAGTCTACATAATTAAAAACACAGACAGAATGTTCAATGTAATGATGGCACTTATATTATCTGGAAGCTTATTATAGCACTTTACTATATCTCATTACATTTTCTTCCTCACAGATTGTATTAACAATAGATGTCACTTAATTTTATCTATTATTATTAAACTATTCATTTACGATCAAAATTTTCAAATGACCTGCTAAATCTCATAGTGTTTCTAATTTTATAATCGACCTTATTTGGCGTCGACCAGTAAACAAATTGGTAACAGAAATGGCTCAACAGGAAACTCTTTAAAAGATTGTGCATAGGATTAGCAAATCTAAGATGAATATGAGAAAGTAGGCTACATTTATCTGGATCAACTTCATATAATTGTGAAGAGAAATGTATCACATATATGGATGTTCATTGGCTTCCGTGACATGTGAGAAATAGGATGTGAAAAAAGAGAAACTTATTAATATTGCCAAATAATGGTTTAACATTAAAATTTTGATATTAAAAACCCTTGGATAATTATACTTGAAAATTTCTTGATTGTGTTACATGCAGTCAATATTACAATATTTGCACTAACTTGTATAGATTACCTTCTAATTCTTTTTTACTTTAATATTTGTGGACTGATTTATTACAATATCAGCGGTATTTATATAGGAAATATATATTTCTGTATTAGTTATGACAAGAGAAGCATAAATAAACTATTTATAAAGTAATTAAATCTGCAACTGCCAAGACTGGAAAAAATGCAGAAATAAATTAAATTGAAATCACCTTAGTTTATCTTATTTGGAATTAGTGTAATAGCTTTTGCCATTCTTTCATTAAACTTTTATTCCCGCCACTTTGTATTTTCTTTTTTAGTTTACAAAGCTAACAGAAATTAAACTTTTAAGAAAGCCACCATTGTACATTGAAAATTCTTTGTTTGAATCTTATTTCGTTCGCAAAGTCTGTACTTAAAAAAAATACAGTATCTAGAAAGGGACATTTTTGTTGTTTTTTTAAGATAAAATTGCCATCTTTCCATTTATACTTAAATATGAAATTCACGCAATTACTTGTCTTTTCAGGGGAAATGCATTTAGAAAATGAACTTGCAATGCTATTACTTCAAAACTACATATAGGTGTCCTTGAAATAAAAAAACAACGTCAGAAAATAGAAAGATTAAATTATATAGAATATATGAGGGGGTATTGATATATTCTTAGCCTAACTATTGAAACAATTTAAAGTTGGGACTAACGAATATTTTATGATTCAACATAGTCTCCTCTTAAATTAATACACTTAATACGGCGACCCTTCAACGCCTTTAAACCTTCTAAAAAATTATTCTTGGTCTCCAAACCAGCCCTCCACAGCTTTCATTACCTCTTCGTTGCACAAAAAAATGACGTCCTTTTAAATTTTTTTTCAGTCGAGGGAACAGATAATAAATAGCCTGAGGAGGATAAGTCTGGGGAATAGGGCTGGTGTTCTAGTAATTCGAGTCTTATAACCCGAATTGTATTCATAGTAATGCGCGATTTGTGTGCACTGACATTGTCCTGCAAAAACAATATATCTTTCGCTAACATGCCACGCCTTGTTTCCTTAATTTTCTCTTTCAGGGTGGTTATTAATTTAGAAGAAGACTCTCCAGTAATAAGTCAGACCCTTTTCTAGGTAATCGATTGAAATTATTCCACGAATAACTCAAAGAACTGAAGCAAGAACTTTTCCAGTGGATTTTTGAACTCAAAGCTTCTTAGGCCTTGGAGAACCATGATGCTTCCACTCCATCGATTACTATTTTTTATTTTTGGGTAGGAAAAAAGGACCTATTTTCATCCATAGTTACAAGACGGTTCAAAAAACTGGATCTCCTTCAAAACGGGCACAAATTAACCGTGATGCTTTCACTCTTACTAGTTAGTGTTTGGCGTTCAAACATTTAGGAATCTATTTTGCAGAATTTTTTTTTGATATCTAAATCATCATAAACTATATTATGAACGCGTTCATATGAAATCTTTATTGCTTCAGCTATATGTTTCAACCCAATTTGAAGGTCTGATAATATAATGTCATGATCTGCGCCAATATTTTCGGGGGTGGACACCGAAATCGGTCTTCCTGGTCGCTTCTCATCTTCAACGGAAAGTTTTCCTCTTTGCAACGACGCAATCCAATTTTTGACAGTCGCATATGATGAGCATCGATCGCCAAATGTGTTAACTATATCTTCGTAAATTTCCTTACCACCTAACCTCTTCAAATACAAGTATTTGATTATGCCTCGATACTCTAATTTATCGATTTTCACATTTGCATTCGACGTGCTTCCTTCTAAATTTACTGCACAGCAATACTTCTACTTCTTGACGTAAGGTTTTACAGTGACACTTTTAAAATGTCATTGTTTCTTACCATTATAACAAGATTTTGTTTTGTTCAAGGCAATGGCCTAGGTTAACTGGATATCAATACCCCCTCGTATACCCTAAATATTTTCCTTAAATTCTCACTCATAAGCAAGAATAAAAAAGTCACTTCACTCTGTGATGGACTATATTATTAAAGACGATATTTAGAAAGAATAGATTTATTATTGTCCATTTGGGTTTAAGTTGTCGATGGTTACGTACGTTCGATACAATTTACATTTAAGTCTTCGACTAAAGATAGATCACAATGTTATCTTTTAGTTTATATAAACATAAACATAGCATTCAATAGCGGTATTTTTATAGACATTCTAAATCCATTATATTTGTTACTTCTCGTAACAAAAAAAAACATTTAGGTAATACTCGTAATACACATTTTTTAATTTTTTTAATAGCTAATTTGAATGCTTTAATAGGTGATTTTGTACATGGTTATTGACCTTAGCATACAATAATGTAATAGTCTTCTTCTTCTTCTTCTTCTGTTTTGGATTGGACGCCAGCACGTCCAGGCACTTGAGCACACTGCTCTTTGTACTATCCCCAATAGATCCCTCAGTTCCACTCTGTTAGTCTTGTGTCCTCTATAAAAGCCACTATCCTCCTCAGGAAGAAAGTTTGAGTACACTCGAAGGATCCAATATATCTCCCCCGATATATTTCTGTCTGAGTTCCTGCTGTTTTTCACATCTCCTACACCAGGACTCGCTAACCAAGCCCATGCTGTGCAGATGCTTTCTTAAAGGACAATGTCCGGTTATTAACCCGGTAATTATTTTAATTTCTTTTTTGTTACTACGAATTAGGTTGGCTGAAAACTTTCCGTCCAGCTCCCTTAGTAGTGTTTTGGTATGGAGTTGACCTTCCGTTAACCTCTATTTGTTTTTATGTTCTTTTTCTAGCCATAACCAGATCTCCCTTTTAGCGGAATCCTTAGCGATTCCACATACAAGTTCTGGTCCTATGAAGTTCCTATTAGTACCTTCTTTGGCCAGTTCGTCGGCTATCTCATTGCCTTTAATTCTCTCATATCCTGGCACCCATATCAGCGACACAATATGGTCTTGTGCCAGTTTATTGAGGACCTGTTTACAATATTTCACCAGCTTAATATGGGAAAATCGGAATCTTTGTCTAAAATACTTTCAAAATTTTCTATTACACATTCATTTTTTTCACTTTCTACAACGCATAGCTGTGCGTGAACATCATTCATAATTTCAATAGAATCCACGAACGGCATGGAAACATTTTGTAATTTTTCTATTCCCTCCACATTTCCGAACTAATTGTTCTGAATAGTTTGTAAATCTGCTTTAACTTCGCCATCGTAAAAGTTTGACTGGCTTACATATTTTCAATCCAAGATAAGGATAGAAAATCGGATTAAATTTTCAATGATGTTGCCGGTCTCGTTAGTCTCTGTTTTCTACTTACTGTTATTCTTTCAACGCAAGAGTTTTTGTGTAGTTTTCTATATTTTTGCATAAGTACACGTGTTGTAAAAATTAATAGTATTAAGGTCTGTCTATGTCCATCTAATTATTCCAAATGAGTATTTACTGAGTGGATATTGCGAAAGCGTTAGATTTTTAGTCTTTACATGTGTGTGGTTTATGTTTTTATTTTGATGAAAGACAAAGTATTTGTAATTATCTTGTTCTTCTATAAAGTCCATTTCAATAGTATTTAGTGTTTCTTTTGTAACAGGCCGTTTCAATTTTCCCTTTTTCAATGTGCAGTGTTTTGCATTTGCTTATTCCAAACTCTATCTTAATATCGGAGGTGATTTCTTCTGTGATCTTTATTATTATTATTACTATTTCAATGCGCTATATTATGCTGTTTAATTTTAAAGGCCCTTTTGTTTCAGTTCATGATCGTGGAAGAAATCAACCTGAGACAAAGCAATAGGTATTCAAAGTAATGGATAACTAGTGGAAGTAGGACAATTTCACGTAATAAATAATCACGTCCACATGGTTCCAAGAAATAAAACAATATGGTTTTCGTGGGATATTTAGTTATAAAAATAAATTGGTTAGTAAATTTATTGATTAAATTTTTGTGAAAATTCTTTCTTTGGAGACTGTAATTAAGTAAAAACTCAAAAATGGTATAAAACCTCTTACCACAATTAATAATCGTATCCTAAATACGTATTTCGACAAGTAAGTTGTCATCATTAGTAGGTAAAACCACTAATCAAAGTGCAGAGCATGGGGCACAGTAAAGCTGATACAAAGACACTCGCACTACTTTACAAAGTGTCCACACACTCAATGTATTGTATAACACGTCCGCGTATAACACACTCATATATGTATTATGTGCGCGTTCCTTTGTGTCAGCTTTACTGTGCCCCATGTTCTACACTTTGATTAGTGGTTTTACCTACTGATGATGGCAATCTAGTTGTCTAAAGACTCATTTAATATCCGATTATTAATTGTGGTAAGGGATTTCATACCATTTTTGAATTGAGCTTTTAATTAATGCACTTTATTCTTTAAATTTTGTTGATTGGAAAAAAATTTCATCGAACATGAATGTCATTGACTGCATCTGTTTATTCGATGTACAAAAAGAATTGTGAACTCACTTAAATGAGTACATAAATTCAACACCTATTATTTCAATTTTCGCAACAATTTAGTGTAGATATATTTTCTAGAAAATTTATATAATACTAACGAGAAAATGAATTACCTGTATATCTTAAATACTAAATATTCTTTAGACTAATTATTATACATATAACCCTATCAAATATTATTTCCAAAAACCATGTTGTTAAACGAAATAAATTACTAATCTTTATCTAATCTTCTTAAACATAAAGAGCAAACCAGCCTATGAAAATAAACTTTACGGAAAAAAGCTGTTATTTAATAATTTTAATAAGTCCCTCTTCACAATGAGTGTGTAATCCGAGGAAAGCAGTATAATTAGAGCATGGTACTAATCCGTATCATAAATTTGGCTGTTATCGTAAATATTCTGTTCGTGGTCTAAACTTTGGCAATTTAACCGCCAGCAGACCAATACAAACTTTAGTTTTATTTTTTTCTGTACAAATCATTGAAGTTAAAATTTTATGAATTATTAAAAACTTCTAAAATTAAAATTATTTTAAATTTTGTCAGTTGTTTACTAAAACTGGTTTGGAAAGTATTAGCATCTAAATAATTTTATTTCCTATGAATAACTTACGACGTTTCGTCACATCCAAAATATAATTATTATGCATTTTGTAATTAAAAAGTTTAAATTCCTAACGTAACATTTTATCAAAAAAGTTTCATCTAACTAATATGCTTTCAGTATAAAAATTAAAGGGAGATTATAAAGTTTAATTAAAAAATTCGTGTGCTATGACATTAATTACAAACTTTATTACGTCAATACATTAGAATGTGCTAATAACAACATATTTGAATTCATACACTGAGAGAAAAAAACTGTTAAACCAATACTTTATACGTTAATTCAACAGAGAAAAATGTTTTATTATGTACCATGCAATATCGTTGTTCATTAAACATTAAGAATTTTAATAAATATTTGTTACTGAAAGAAAAAGAATATCATCTAAAACCAATGTTTCAATAATATTTCATTAAATACACGATATGCATTATTAGTTCACGCTTATTCAATATTTACTATGCTTGTTACAATAGAATCTAATTTTATTTTATCAGAAGTTGTAAATTGAAGCTAATAAGAATTAATTCAGTTGACCATATTAAACTATCATTTTATGTGTTTTAGATGAGGGTAGCAAACTATGTTTGTAAAAACTACAAACCACACTTTTATATCAACATTTTAAAAGATATTGAAACAAAAATTTATCCTCTTAAAAATCAAGTTTAGTGCTATTTACAGTTTAGCAGTTCAAAATAATTCAGTTGAAGCTAAATACTGCACTGTGGATAAAATGTTTTATTAAATCAGAGGAGCAGCATTAGCTTAATATTTTTCTGCTTAAATTTAATGCGTTCAATGAATGTCTAGAAAGTAACACTTCAATATGCTATCTCTCAGTGTACAGTGACATCAACGTTAAATAATATTCAATGAAAATGTTTCTGAAATTCATCAAGACCACAAAAAGGTATAAATTGCTTTAGTATAAGTTTATTCCAAATTATAAGAATATAACTTTGAACGGCTCTAATGCTTTTATTGCACCACCTTCTGTGATGATAATTATTATACCTGGTCTCCTTATTGAAGGGGTACGGTTTACGTATTGTTTACGTATTACGTATTGAGCGGTCAGGTAGTTATTGTCGCAGGTGGTGAAATAAAAGCATTAGAGCTGTTCAAAGTTATATTCTTATAATTTGAAATAAACTTATACTTACATGGTATTTGTATATATTTTAATCTATAAAAGAATAAAGGAATAAAAAAAAAAGGAAAACCCACAAATATAAGTATTTACTAACAAATCGGAGACTGTGGCTTTTAAGTGAATAAAATAAAATTAAAAATCCCTTACGACAATAGAATTTAATGATTCTAAATACGTATTTCTACAACCACGTTGTCATCTTCAGTAGAAAAAACAGTGTAACACTTGAACGCACAAAAACACTTACAGAAGGATTGTTCTAAACGTCTTCTAGCTTAACACTATAATCTTCAATCTTAAATGCTACAAAAATTACCTACATTTTGGTAAACCCCACCTATTCATGCAAGAGCATTAACCCATTATTTGTAAATTCTATAGAAAAACCGTTTAGAAATATTATAAAAGGCGACCGTAATTTAACATACATTAAGAATCCAATTATGAAACTAATCCTTAAATAATGTTGAAATATAAATTTGGAAATTAATGTTGAGTCGGAATATTTTAATGGCAAATATTGTAATGAAACGAATTTAAAAATAAATTCCAAGAATTCGAATATTTTTGATGGTTTTCCTATTTTTCTTGCTTTAATAACATCTAACTGTCAATTAACTCAAATAAAGAAGAACCTGGTATTGGACCAAAATCTGCGTTAATTACGTTATTCCTATTTTCAAAAATAAAAATGCTCTCAAAACTATCTAATTCGCGGGGGCGCGTGTCATATGTTACGTTGTGATCTGATTCAAGAATACGTCGGGCAACACTTGATTTTTCCGGTCTATTGAATCTAATATGCGAAACATGTTCTTTATAACGAGTTAGAATCGAACGTTTTGTTTGGCCGACATATTTTTTATCACAATCCTTACAATTTATTTCATAGATTCCAGATTTATTGTTTACCTCAACCTTGTCTTTCGCGTTGCCTAAGAGAGATTTTAGGGAGTTATTCGACCGAAATGCTACTTGAACATTATACTGTTTAAAGGTTTTACTTAAATTTTTCGTAGTTTCGTGAAACGGCAAACTAATACATTTTTTGTTCGAATCAATTTGAGGTAGCAAACATGTGGAATCCTGAATTGTCTTTCTTACTTTATGTTTTCTAACTAGCTTGTTTATTATTTCTGAATCGAAACCGTTGTAACTCGCGATTTTCTTAATTAAAGTTAATTCCTTTTCATATCTATCCTTTGTCAATGGCATGCTTAACAAACGATTGATAAGAAAATTGAAAGAGGCACTCTTGTGCTGAAAAGTATGGTTTGAATCTGCGGTTATAAATCTGTTGACGTTGGTTTCTTTTCGGTAAATATCAAACTCTAAGTTTTTGTCATTCCTAATTACTAAGGTATCTAAAAATGGCAAACCTCCGTTGTTTTCCTTTTCAACCGTGAATTTAATACTGGGAAATTTTGAATTTAATTCTGTTACAAAATAATCTAAGTCGCACTCATTGGTATCAAAAATTGCAAACACATCGTCTACATACCCGACCCATATGTTTGGAAAATATTTGGCTGACTTTTTAAACTCAATCTCAAAGTGAGTCATAAATAAATTCGCGATAAATGGAGATAAGCAATTACCCATGGCTGTACCCTGTTGCTGTTCAAAGAACTTGCCTTGGAATTGGAAGCAATTTTGAGCCATACAAAGGCTTGTTAACTGCAAATATTCATTTATTTTTTCCTTTTCAACGTCATTGCTATGAAGTAATTCAAACAAATATTTTAACGTTTCTGGGATAGGTATTGAAGGAAACAAGGACGTTACATCGAATGAAACCAAAATGTCACCATCTTCCAGTCGACAATCTTTAACTTTCTTAATAAATTCTAAAGAATTATTGACCGATAAACTAACTGGTTTTTCTGGTAAATTTCTGAATTCATTCATTAACCATTTTGAAATCAAATAAGTCGGTGAGTCAATACCAGCAACAATAGGTCTCATCGACTTATCTGGTTTGTGGATTTTAGGTAAGCAATATAAACTAGGCACTAACGGATTTGCACAGAGGTTGGAATTAGTTATTAAGTTTGGACAATTTTTAACGCGGCTTTAGTTTTACTTATCATTTTGGGTAATGGGTTCTTATTCAGTTCTACATAAGGCCCTAAGGCCATAAGGCGTAAGTATTTACATTAGATACCAGCGTAGATCAACGAATTCGATAACTTCTAACATAAATAACGATCACTTCCTAAATATTACTATTTATATACGAAAATGTACGGTATATTTAAGGTAATTTAATTTATATTCATTTCATAATACTTATAGTACAACAGTAACGTTCATTTTTGAGACTAAGTGCATTTGTTATTCTACTGACTAATAAAAGTAAACAGGTCTAAGCCCAGTTAGCAGTAAATATCCAAGATGGCATGCCGATGACCTGGCTCTTGCATGCCAGAGTAAGACCATAGAGGGAACTAATAAAATACTTTCAGAGGACCTGTCCGTGCTGGGAAAATACTTCGTCGACTGGAGACTAATCCCGAATATGAATAAAACAGAAGAGTCATGCTTTCACTTCAATAGTAAACAACCACGTCTAGAGCCGCAAATCTACTTCAATAACAACTTGCTACGCTATAATCCTCACCCAAAATATTGATAATACTCGGTAGCTGAATACTGCGCTCCAGTCCGGCTAAACAGCTACCACGCAAAGAAAATCGATATCAAACTTAATGAGACCGTGGGAATAATTAGCGGTTGTTTAAGAAGTACACTTCGACCCTGGCTCCCTGTTCCAAGTCATATTGTACCTCCCACCATCCAATGACAGGAAAGGTTGGTAAGAGAATGTAATAAAATAATATCGAATCTCCACTTTCCAGTACACAGTGATTTTCCTGATGCCGGCCGATCGAGACCGAAGTCTAGACAACTTATAGCAGAAGATTTCAACCCAAATGATAGATGGAGAGCGTATTGGGAAACGTTGAAACCCGCTCAAGCGGCCCATGTCATCGATCCTACAGTATCCTTACCAGGAGTGGAACTGCCTCGCCATGATTGGAAGGCACTCAATAGAATAAAAATGTCCTAAGGAATTTTTCGTCACTCATTCTAAGTCAGTCCTCTAAATGGAGACTGACTTAGACACCAGTTTATGAAAGTGTGTTCGAAAACAGTCTATAGGAATAAGATAAATGATCTACTCTTTGACAAAGTTTTTGAGTTTGGCTGATCTGTTCTATCCTAACCCTTATTACGTTTTAAATGTAGCATTTCCTTAACTTAACTAATCCCTTACTTAATTCTAATACCCACTGTATATTATGTTCCTCGTTTGAAAGTATCTAATGTCATTCCCTTAATAGTGACCCTTCCGTAAGAATTTTTAATTACTTTGTTTACTTCGTATAGCTTACGTACTATTTCCTAATATCTTCCATTATCAGTTAACTGCCTACGTAACACGTTTCATAATTCCATGTACTTATAACTAATTGACCCAGTCAAGATATTCTAAATATCTTCCGATTAATTTGTTTTGTTCCGTATCACTTAAAAGCTATTATGTAAATTACATCTTCTTAATGGACATATTTTGTTTATAACAAACTTCCGTTTATGTCCTTTAATATTCCCTCCGCTTTTGTACCTCGTTATAATCCCTTGTATTAGTGTTTACCATTGTTTAAATGTTTCTTTTAGGGCTTTTCTATTTCGTTGTTCCTTTACTTTTTTCGGTACCACCTAATAATCACTCTGATATTGATTTCATGTTTCTTTAAACAGGCTGATTGGTAAGAATACCATTTTTCTTATCTAATAATAATGCTGAATAATCTACCTCGCCACTTCGGAACCTCGTGTTTGAATTTACGATCTATATCACCACCGCTTTTGTGTTTGATATATCTGATTTCAAATCTTTTTTTCTGTACTATACTTCTTTGATTGTGTGTTCAAAAGATTGTCTTTTGAATTAATTTTTATTAGTGAATAGCCCTTCAGGAGCTATTAACTAATCAAAATTGTAAGAAAAAGAAATTAAATAGAAAATTAAAAATAGAGTTAAGATTAAATTTTTATAATATCTATGTACTTCAGATTCCATTTTAAGCTTTTTGCCAATTGCCAAATTTACCAAATCTACTAGTGTTGAATTAGTTGTAACAAGAACAGAAATTTTATGTAGAAACTCTGATAATCTATCGATCGACAGGCAATTTCTACTTTGTTTGCACTTCATATACGAGGGGAACACTGAACATTTTTAGAAAATCAAACAAGCATTAGTTTTAAAAAAATTAAATGAATTTATAGTTTTTCAAAATATTCCCCCTCTAACACCAATACATTTTTGCATTCGATGAAACCAGTTCTTAAAGCAATGATGCCACTCTTCTGAGGCACTTCGGAAACCAGGTTGTTATAATGTTCCACTGATTCATCTGATGGCTCGGGGTGGTTCACATAGGGAGTGCAAAATTTCAAAATTAAAAAGTGTAATACAAAAACGCTTACCCAATCCTTATAGATTTCACCGACGTACTGTTCCAGACAGGTACTGTTCATTGTAGAGTTTGCTTTGAGGGAATAGTAAATATTACACTACACAGTTTAATTACATCTGACGATAAACGAAGTCCATTTTACGTGTCTTTGACTTGCAGAACAGTTCTATCACTTTTTCATTAAAGTTTGGGAGATCATTTATACATTCTTTTTCACAAGATAACATAGTAAGGGCATTTAATCTCTCTTCTTTCATTGTATTTCTCAGGAAAGTTTTTATTCTCTTCAGCCGTGAAAACTGGCGTTCCGCTTCGGACGTTGTCATTGGGATTGTAATGACAATTTTTAAAAGCGTAACAACTTCATTAAAGGTGTCCCTTAATCCACCCAGCAGAAGACCTAGCAGACCTACAGCACCGACTTCTATATTTTGCCTAAATTCTTCTCTAGAATATAGAACGCTTAATTCAGTTCGTAGTCTGCTTTCATTGAGGCATGGATAAAATTTTACTGCTTCTTTAAGGCAATCTTCCGGAAATTTTTTTTTGAAAAGAGAAGAACTGTTTAAAAGAAATTAAGTTTGCTAATATTAAGTGCCCTGTATACCGAAATCTAGTTTTTATTTCTAGCAAAATAATGTCGCACACTTCAATAGTTTCCCTCCTTTTTTGGCTACCATCAGTTACTCTTCGCGCTTTGATGGTCGAGGAGTCAGTTCTGGGTCATTTTGTTTAACCAACTGATTATCCTCCTCTAAAATTCGCAAATTGGCACCAGCTTGATTAATGGTAGTTTGTAAACTAGCTTCTCCCTCGATTTGTTCTAGAGCTTCAATTATTTCTTCTCGGTGCTCATATATTGTATTCACTGTCCAAGAATTGAAGTTCCATCTTATTTTTGAAGAACGAGGTAAGCTATTCCTCTTAAGGAATTCTTCCAATCTCGCAGCTCGTTGTGGTGTAGTGGAGAAAAATATACATAATCCCGTCAGATTGGCAAAAAAAAATATGCAATTACTACTGCTCGATGTAGCATGTGACATAATTAGATTTGTCTGATGTGCATAAAAATGTACAAAATTAGCCCTTGGATACTGGTCTTGGACATGTCTTTGCACGCCGTTAATAGCACCACTCATGACTGCTGCTCCATCATAGCTCTGTGCAATCAGTTTTTCTGGGTCATCAACAAGCAAACTAATTTCGTTAAGGATGGAGGCAGATAAAGAATTAGCATCATGTCCACTAGGCAGAAGAAATTTCCAAAATCTTTCGACCGGTCTCGCGTTCACAATATATCTTAAAACAACCACCAACTGAAACTGATTGGACACATCTGTAGTTTCATCAGCTATCACAGATATGAAGTCGGTTGCTTTAATTTCACTGGCAACTTGTTCATGATACACGTTCAACATTGCATCAATTAGCTCATTCTGTATCGTTTTTAATAATCCCTTAAAGCCGGTGCTGCTTCGATGTGATCTCTGAGCGTTTTATCCAATTCTGCCGTAAAATTGATCAATTCCCGAAAAATGCCCTTGTTATTCGACGTTTACTGTTCATCATGACCCCGAAGTTCCAGTTCAAACGCGTGACAAAATCTAATGCAATTTATTATTAAATTTAACACATGCCTATTTTTTGTTACCTTTTCATTGTGTCGTTGAATTGCTTTTCTATATGATGAATCTAAAACATTCTGAATGTTATTTTTTCCTAACATTCTTAGACTAAATATATTTTTCAAATGCCCTTCGGAATTTTCATGTTTAATAATTTTAGCACTAAGATGAATTAAGTCTCTTATTCCGTTCTTTGACCAAGACGGTTCACCAGCAAACAAAAGACACAGAAAACAAAACAAAGTATTTTTAATTTCACACCCACAAATCCAGTTATTTTTCTGATAAATATCCATTTTAAATTTTCTTATAACGTCTTTACCTTTAACAGAATGTTGATTTTCTAAATATAATTGAGGCATCGGCCGTTTAAGATTTTTACTTCGATTTTTTCATCATACGTTAACCGCGAAAACGCGTTGTTCTCTAAAGCATAGACGGAATTCATTTTACAACGGCCGTGAGCAGACTGGACCACTTGCTCAGACGCTATGTATTATACGACATTGAAGTAGGGCAAAATACCCCCACCTTCCCACCTTCAATGTAATGTTAATGGCTTAACGGAGCAACAGTTGGGCTTTGCTTATTATATCTGTGACGATGATCGGTGCATGTACGTTGTTAGCGTGCCACGTTCCTCGTAAATAACTATGAATACATAATATACATAATAAATAAATACTTTCACAGTTAGGCGCCGCTTGGTTTGTTTTGTTTCATAATTCCAGAGGGTGCAATTGCTCACTTGCTCTCATTAGCCGCCACTGCGTAAAAGTGATTCCACGCATTTTATCTTTAAAATTTTTGGAACCGAAAAGAAATCACAAAGTGCTAAGTTAGGGCTGTAAGGGACGGTCCATGGTGCTGACGTTTAGGGCATCCAGATAATCAATTGTTAGTTTTACTTTATGCGATTATGTAAAATCTATCGACAACAAAGTTTTGTCACGTGTAACTGTTGATAAAAAATGTTTTTGATTTGACTCATACCAATTCCCAACGTCTCCGCAATAAATTCATATGATGTCCGTCAATCTACCTCAAGCATTGCTCGAATAGAGGAAATATTCCTTCAAGAAATTCATCACTAAGAAAAAACCGATCTCTTTTGAATTCGTTATACCAATTATAAATTATTCCCTTAAATGATGCTTCTTCGCCAAATGCATTTCTAAGCGGATCTTCACATTGTTTAGTTTAATGACGATTTAAAATCGTAAAAAATCATAGACCAGAAATGTTCTCTAGTCGAATTCAATTTTGGGTGAACACAAAATATTTAAATTATGATAATTAACAAACTATTAGAACAAAATGAACAAACTACACGGCAATCAATTCGCAAAACATTGAAAAGAAGCCGTCAGATAAAAACAATTTTCATTTTTTTAGAAACATGGCCATTCTATTTTTTTTCCTTCGTATAATCGTAAATTTTATAAATAAACAGAACCTTTCTTGCTTAACTTGGAGTGCTATTTTATAAGTAATTTGTCGCAAGTAATTAATTATTTAATTTTAATATATTACCAATCGCATTATTTTTTTAATAAAGACTGATTGCTTTAATTACACTGCACCATTCTCTTGTTTTGTTTATTAATATTTATTTTGTTATTACCCTTTCATTGAGAATTTATTTGAGGTGATCGTTATACGTCGCCAGGAGCGAGTTCCTTATTTTCTCGTCCCGATCTATATTCACGATGCCGCACATAATTTTATTTGATAAAATAACTACCGACGCACCGTCTTAATTATTAGCTGGCAACTTTATTCTATTGATTTCGACCGTTTAGGCAATCACACATTCAGGTATGTAACTTACCTAATTCGACCAACTCCTAGGGTAATCTTTTATTTGTACGTAATTGATTTTGTTTTGCATGTCAGCCTGTACCATCTGATTATTATCTTTTTCGATCGTTTCAAAATACTTTGATGGAGAAAAATTTCTTTACTTCCATAATTAATTTCGAAAGCATGTTTATTTTTTACCTCAAAACCTACTAAATTTTACACGAATCAACAAGCTATCTGATAAATGGCAACAAGTAATAGACAAATAATGGCGCATATAACATAGATTATGACTTATTTTTTTATTGACAAATATAATTATTTTACAGAAACGGAAATTATTTGTGATTCAACCTAGTACTTCACACTAATTTTAAATTTAAGCAACCTCCACAAAACTGCGCCTTTACTGGGTCTATTCATTTTCTACACTACATACATATTGCTGTGTAATTTGATTCTAAAATGGACTCCAATTATCAAACGTGAATCGTCACACACACATATTTATTATATACACACACAAGCTTATGGATTTTATAGTTTTTCCAAAATGGTAATATTTAAAAAAGGAATGTGCTATTTCATATTCATGTGACGAGAATATACCCTACCATATGAGATACTTAATATCACACAATTTGTTTTATTTGAAACTACTTAATGAAGATTTTTAATTATGAGTCCGAAACCCAGATATCTTTAAATACTTGTGAGCCCTTTCTCTCCTTGCGATAAAAGATGTCTGTGTTATTTCTTCTGCCTTTAAAAACAGAAATTAGAATTAATTCGCGATTAGTCAATAATCCATATAAAATTATGCTATATGCTCTCACGAGCAATAGCTCCGCGCCCGTGTACTCAACGTAATACCTACTTACGATTTACCAACTTACCCCAATAACATGACTGCCCCGGAGACCTTCGGCTAAAGACCAAACTCAGTTTAGAGGCGAGCGGAGGGAGAGTTCTTTTAATGTAGGCGCCACCATGTTTAAACTCTTTAGCCTTTACAGTGAACATAGACACTGCCGACGGTAACTTGACTAAATCATAGGTATCTAGCTTTAAACAAAAGAATAAAACCGGAATTCGAAATGCCCCAAAACATTGATTTGTTATTAACAAAATGTGGAAATTAACGTATTTACAGTAAACTTGATCTTAAGAATGCTTTTTGGTTTATAAATTTAGAACCAGAATCACGAAAGTACTATGGATTTTTAGTGAGCGGTATCGTTTACCAATTCAGAGTTTGTCCATTTGGTCTAAAGACTTCTCCAGCTGCTCTTATACGATTTTTACATCGCATATTAGACAGATATGACGAATTTGCCTTACATTACTTAGACGACATTATAATATATTCTGAAAGTATAGAACAACACATAACACACCTTAATATCATTTTAAACCTATCTAATTGCCAATTCTTTAGAAACGAAATCAATTACCTTGGATATATTATCAACAAAGATAACACTCTATTAGATCCTGCACGTTTAGATGAAATTAAGAGTTATACCAGGCCAAAAGTTTAAAAACTCTACGAGGTTTCTTAGGCGTTTTAAACTATTACGGAAATTTGTCTCCAACTACACTGAAAAAACTTTACCCTTATTAGATTTACTCAAGAAAGGTAAGAAATGGATTTGGACCACGGAATGTGAGAGATGTTTTGTCCAATTAAAGGAAAATTTTATTGAAAACCTTAAATTACACCATCCAGACTTTACTTTACAATTTATCGTCCGAACAGACGTATCGCATCAGACCATCGCAGCAGAATTGATACAAATTAGAGACAACCTAGAGATACCTATTTATTTTATATCACGAACACATAAGGTTTGTGAAACAAGATATACGATATCCGAAAAAGAGATACTAGCGATAGTATTTACTTTAACTAAATTAAGATACTATCTCATTGGCAAAGCTTTTGCACTTGAAACTGATCATAAAGCCTTGATCAATATAATGAGTTCCAAGCTGAATAATAGCAGAATATATAGGTGGACTCTACTCATACAACAGTGTGAATTTATCATAAAGTACAAACCTGGTAAGGAAATGATCGCTGCGGACGCTCTTACAAGACATGACGGGGATGTAAAGAGACAAAATATATGTATAAATCTAGTAAATTTACAAAGATAGGGTATCTTTTCTAAAAACAAAATCTTACAAATACAATCAGGCCAAGAATTCGAAGAAATCCGGAAATTTTTAATAAACGTAAGACAATACAAAGGCATGGAACTTAAAGATAATATAATTACCAAACAGATAGGGAAGAACATCGTATATGTCACTAATGAAACACACACAAGGGAAATAACGAATTATCTACACCAGAATTATACCCACATAGGGGCAAGAAAATTCTGGTTGCTTTTTAGAGTTTTTTTATTGTGTAAACGACGAAAGAATTATCAAGAGTGTAATTAATTGCGATGATCCAGGGAAAGAATCTAATAAATTCAGTATCTTTCTCATGCTCTAACGACATCTATTTATAATCAAAGATACTGCGTACTATCAGCTGGTAGAAGAATATTAAAAGTTCAAATTAAGGCACCCAATACATACATAATCTATCAGTTAAAGTACTATTATTTACTTATTATTATTTTATAGTTCGTCAGCATTTTTTCAATAGACGCCCGTACGTGGAGGCGTATCGTAACAATTATCGTTGTTATCAAAACAATAAAACAATAAATGTATAACAATAACAATAGAGAATTTGTTCACAACGAAGTAATCAACAACAAAATCCGCAATACCAAAAATAATAATGCAGACAAGAAATCTACACAGGGTTTCAAGCCACCAAAATTAATGAATACAAATAAAAAAATATCATTGATCAGTTTGATAATTACATTAACATAAATATATTTATTCTCCTTGAAAGAAAAGTAATGACGGGACATGAGTTAAAGACTCACCCAGTATAGTAAGTTAAATAAAAAACCAAATCGTTTACAATAAATGGTATAATAGGTTGAATTGACTTATAAACACAGAATAGCACTGACAAAATTAGACAAATCCCAAAATAGTTGATAAGATTTCAAAAAAAATAAGATCGACGTATCGAAATGATAGAGTACTAATTATAAACCAACTAGATCGAATAATAAGCTTAACTTAAAAGTTGCATAAATAATTTATCTAACAGATAAATCTCTCATCGAGATTTTACTACCAACAGTATATGCAGAGATTATTAAATATAACACAAAATTAATTGATCGTTGATAGTTTTTAGTTCTTAATCAAGAAAAATGGCACAAAGTAAATCTATAATTATTTTTATGACATTCTGTGATCTATATCATTATACTAAATGCTTCTGAATTTATATATATATATATATATAAGGTAAACTTAATAAGTCGGCGATTAAAGGTCTGGTTTACTTCAAAGTATATATATTTAAAACAACCCTACATGTTTCGGCAGTACGCCCTTGTCAAGGGAATACAAAATATAAATGACAGAATATAAATGTCAAATAATTAAGTTACTATGGTTTAAATTATTCAAAGATACATTCCAATAATAATAATAAATCATGCCTTAGTATTCCAAAAAATAGATATCAAGGTGTGAAAATATGTGTTGTTCGCTGCCAGAAGCTTGTGTCTCTTTCTGGGTATGAACCTGTGTGTAGGTTGCTGCTGGCAACTTGCGTCTCTCTCTGGGTGTGTGATTTTGTATTTGTGTGACCACGTAAGTGTATGGTTTTGTATGTTAGTGCGCTCGTGTGTGTGTTTAGTGACCGGTCGCGTAAATTTAGAGAGATCGGATAACCAGCCGTGGCGTAGGGCCGCCAACCCTTTCCCGGCAACTTCTTTACTTTTCCGAGCAGTACTTCGACGGCCCGACCCTCGCCCCAACGAGGCAAGGCGCAGACCAGCGAAGCGCACCCTGCACGGGGTTGCTCATCGCCAACCGAGGGAACACTCTTAGTGGCTACCTCAGTCGACGATGGTCACACTTTGTGCCATCTTAACAATTTCCGAAGAAGCGGGGGCAATGCACACACGTCGAACGTGTGTGTACTGTTAACAGCAGCCTAGCCAGGTTGCCGCCCAGGACCGGTCCTAGTAGTGTGTGCATTGCGCGGCGCCGTGATTTGCGCCGCGTAGCATGGTTCCTCACTCCTGCTGGAAAGGCGGAATGGCACCTGACTGCCCAACGGGCAGACCCCCCTAGAGTTTGGTAGCGCATATGCTAGGCTACAACCTAGTAGAGGACCACATCAGCACAAAACAGAAAACATGGAAAAGCAAGACATGAGTTATTATTGCGTATGCGCCCGTGGAGCGACTTAAGATGCAAAGCTGTCGGCATTCGCTCAAAACGAGAAGGAAAACCACGAAAACCTGCTCGGACAACTAGACAGGAATCAAAATACGGAACAATCAGCATGATAAGCAAAAGTATATGACATTTAAATGTAATTGATATTTAAATAACATAAGGTATATAACAAAAAAAATATATATATATATAATATGATGGTAAATTGTAGATCGTTACAAAATTAAGTTATAGTATATACTGCTTAAATTTTTTATATCATTTCTGTTGTTAATTGAATTTTTTTCCTGTTTAATACTAATCATTTCTTTAATTTGTCTTTTCATTGTGTGTTGTTCTTTATCAATTATCTGTGTGTTCTCAAAATGGACAACCAACACACAGGTTCATACCCAGAAAGAGACACAAGCTTCTGGCAGCGAACAACACATATTTTCACACCTTGCTATATATTTTTTGGAATACTAAGGCATGATTTATTATTATTATTGGAATGTATCTTTGAATAATTTAAACCATAGCAACTTAATTATTTGACATTTATATTCTGTCATTTATATTTTGTATTCCCTTGACAAAGGCGTACTGCCGAAACATGTAGGGTTGTTTTAAATATATATACTTTGAAGTAAACCAGACCTTTAATCGCCGACTTATTAAGTTTACCTTATCATACCAAGGTCACGAAGATATTATATATATATATATATATATATATATATATATATATATAAAATGTAATAAATGCCTTTATTAAAATGATAAATAATTGAGAATTACCAAAGTTAGAATGCCCCTGGCATAACATGAAGTATTTTATTTTATTTTAATTTGAATTTATATCGTATTATATTTAAATTATGTCAGATCGCGCCATCTATTTTGGAATAACATAAGTAGGGTTATCTATCATGTAGTTATTTACAATTTTAAATGTCAATTTATCTTCTAACTTATTGTTTATTATTTTGGATATTTAAATACCTTCATATTATTTTAAATTCACTTTAAATTAAAAATTCAAAACAACAATTCAAATTGGCCACGCCTTTTGCTTTTCGGCGGCAATTTTTCCAGGTAGTCATCGTGTTAAAATAAGGGAACGTGGTTTCGTAGGTAACAAAAAAAAAGAAGAATTAATTAAAAACAACCAAAGATGGTGAAGCGTCGCTTTTCAGATAATAAAAGCGATATCAAGATTTAAAAGGCGATTTCTAAGTTTAAAATCGCATTTAGAAGCTGAAAAATTAAGTATATTATCATTTAAAAATTTATATTACGTTGGAGTTATAAATTTACCTTTGATTACTAAGTGCATTTACAAGCAATTGATAACCCACATTAGACGAGTATCGAGCCAGTATCCTGTTACAATAATCCTTCTAATCCTTAATTTAATTTTATTATATATAAGCCATCCAGTTAACTATGCTGAACATCCTATTACCTGCCACTTTATCGGAAGATCTATACCTGTAACCAGTTCCGAATACCTCCCGATGGTCCCTATACCCAAAGCCAGAATACTTTCTGTTACGAGTTTTTCAGTGCTCATAGTTAAGGTAGAATTTACCCTATAAATAAAGCATTTTTTTGTATTATTATTATTGATCGTAGATAGTACAGCTTCACTAAATAATATATCACCTATTTGTATATTTAAATGTAGAATCACTGAGCTAGTATTTTTCAAAAACATATTGGTTGATAATTTAGACATGACTTACCTTAATTTTCCCTGAGATTAAGATATCATTAATAGAGAACAGATTCCATTTTGAGGTTAAATCATATCGATTTGCTTTGATTATTGTCTTAAATTCTTTCAATCCACCTAAAGGGAATTATTTATATTGACAATTTGTTTGGAAGCATATATATTATATCTACTTACCTCTGTTCGTGTTTTAACTTTATTTACATCTGAATAAGCTTATTTTCCATCATCATTCTAGCCGTTGTTTGTCAGTACTTGAGTACACATGCACTCAAGAATGTTATAGGGGGGGGGGGGAATTCATATTGTAACGTACTTTATTATTTGTATTATTTAAGTTTTTGTTTATTAAATTGAGTTAATCTGTTCTTAAAGTATTTTCTTTTCTTACATCTTTTAAATTATTATATTTATTGGCACCGCAACGTAGGTGCCTAGTTTTTTTTTAAATTTTTATAAAACAAGAACCCTAAACAATCTTAACTAGCTATTGTATTTGATAAGGAAAAGTGGCTTAATTATCAGATCAATAAGTTTGTTTTTATATAAGACCTATTTGCAAAAATAATTAAAAGATCATAGTCTCGAATAAGCATTTATTAAGATTAAATATACAAAGTTTTACTAAATTAAATTACAAAGACATACATAGATTGTTATATATATTAAAGGTGATATTCATTGTATTCTTTCTTTGTATCTTCACAAACACATCACAACTCACATAAACATGCCAAGGAAGTCAAGATCACAAGTAGCTGAGGAGAGAGGTGAGAGGACAGGTGCTGAAGAGGAAACTGACCAAATGGGGATCAAGATTTGGTGGGGATGGAGGCTCAAGGGCCAGTTTCTACTGTAAAAGGACCGGAAGTGGAAGTAGCAGCAGGTACTGCAAAAACTATTGCAAAGCCTGTCAGTTCTGCGTCTCCGGAAATTAGCAATGATGCTTTCGAAATGTGTGCAATGTTGAAAGAAAATAGAGCACAGATGAAGGAATTTCAAGAAAAGAATCAACTACAGGTGAAAGGTTTTCAAGAACAGATGGAAGGTTTTCAGGTACAGATGAATAAAAGACTAGATGACAGTAAGGAAGGCAATAAAGAACAAATGAAGGAATTTAAAGAAACTAATCAAAAGCAGATGGGGGAAATGAATAAAAAGTTAGATGAAAATAAAGAACGAATGTTAGAAGTAAACAAAAAACTGGATGCCCATCAAGCGGAAATCAATCAACAGTTGGCTACCACGCAAAATAGAATCAAAGAGATTGAGGACCGTTTAGACGCGAAACTGGACTCCCAATTACAACTAGTTAACATGGCGATCAGCAATAAAACCACACAGTTGCGAGAAGAATTACTAGACGCTCATGATAAGTTAAGGGGTGAAACTCAAAGCACTATTGAATCACTTAACACTAACTTGCAAGCTAAAATAGCTGTATGTGAGACGCAAAATAAAGTGTTAGAAGAAAAAGTTCTTTTGGAGGTGTCAGCGAACAAAGACCAGCAGCCAATGCGCGAAGTAGTTAATCAGCAGGTACGCGCCTTATTATCGAAGACTGATTTGCAAAGAAATAGAGAATTCGACAATATTAAAGAAACTAACTGCAACCAATTGAAGGAGATTCAATCGTAGTTGGAACGTCTTAAACAGAATGCCAGCAATATAATAAGTATGCCTAATCTCAACTTATTAAATAGTGGTATTAAGGTAGAAAACCTTATCCATTTTGATGGGGACAAATCTGCGATACACCCGATGATTTATCTGAAGAACACTCTCAGATATATCGAGGACTTAATGGACACAAAAACAAAAATGATCGTCATACGTGCTACACTCACACAATCGGCCGCAGAATGGTTCCAGCGGATTGAAGATAATTGTGAAAGCGTAGAACATTTCGTCGCTTTGTTCAAACGAAATTACTGGAATGAGAGTCAGCAGGACCAGGTAAAGGCCAAATTACTTACGGGTAAATATCGTCTAGGAAATTTATCCCGAGAAGCCTATGAAACGCGTATATATAACACCAGCAAATATGTACACGAGTTGCAGGAATCGACAATCGTACGCCAGATTCTGAATCATTTTATCTTCACGAACACACACGCTATCATATGCCAAAACATAACGGATATGGATTCACTGATTGATATATTACGCAAGCTAGATAATCATGAGGCCAACACACAAACTAGAACAAGTACACCATCCCGAAATTTCCCACCAAGAACCAATTTTGCTAACCAGAACCAGGGTTACCAGCCCAGCCCGTACGTGCCGAATTTCCAACAGACACTACAGGTATACAATCACAACTTTACAAATAACAAACCACCTCACACACATCCACACAATCAGCAGAATGGTCATCCTCTTGGTAATAATGCTTATAATAGACATAACGGTTTTAACAACAATCGCTCAAACAATAATAACCCCCGACCGTCTTATCTAAATCAAAATAACAATTATCCTGACAACGCCGGCTACAATTCTAGTAAGAATTACAGACCGAGCGCACCGCCCAAAAGACGGGAATTAAATAACGTTAATAAAGATACTTCGTTTCTAGAAGAAAACAAGGACGGCACAGGTTCTATACAAAAAAAAAAACGCCGATTTCTCAAGACGAGAGATATCGGGACCCTCAACCGAGCACTTCCCGAGTTTAAAGGAGTCTCAACATGTACAAACCTTTGTAAATAGTTTAGTAAATAAGTTAAGTTTTAATGAATATACAGTTTTATTAAGACCCACAAGAATTTTTAACAACAGACGAAGGTAATTCGATAATATCGACTAATACGTCTACCGTTTATAAACATTACTATTACGAACATTAAATTCACAACATTAATTGATTCTGGAGCTGAAATAACGTTGATCAATGAAGAGAATGCAAAGAAAATCAAGGAATATGAAGAAAGTATAATTAAAATTAAAAGAACTGATATAGTGACGGCAAATAAAAAGAAAATGGGCTCTATTAACCGATGTTTGAGTATTGAAGTTTCGATAAATATGAGAATTTATATCTTGCAATTCTTCGTTATTAAACAGTTACACTATGATTATATAATAGGAGTGGACAGTATGAAAAAGTTAGGAATGGTATTAAATTTTGAAGAAGGGAAAGTAAAGATTGGGAAAAATGAAATGAAGATGGATAAAGAAATAAATGTTTTAAGCATAGAAAGATATGCAGTTTATAAAGAAAAAGTATTGAATAGTCTAATAAATAATATTATATATGAAAATAATGTTGATGATATAAATATGGAAAGAGAGAACGGAGATGTGAATTGGAATGGTAATTTAGAAGAAGAGCAAGAGTTGGTTATAAAGGAAGATATGAGAGCTTATACGATAGTAACTAATGTAGAAGATATTATAAATATTATTGATAAACACGAAATAAATGATGTTAACATGAAACACGAATTAATAGAGATACTCAACCGCAACATACAATTAATTAATGAAGAAATTATATTTGCCAGAAACTATTCCACATTTCATTTTTATTTTTGGAATTTACTGCAAGTGAGAATTAATGAATATTAAATCACATTCTTACATGTAAATGTCGACTTATTTAATGCGTATAAATCTACAATCCGTCAAACTAAGTTTGTACTAGTATGCAGAACACACTCTTTCGCGACAACGAACTTCCTGGTGATTAGGTTAATTAAGAATTAAGAAATACTGAAAAAACAAGCCTATCAACGCGAGGAAACGTACAGACGACCGTTTCGTTCTAATTGGAACTTCTCAATGCACGGCATTCCCTTTCGATGACGACCTTGCTTTTTCATTTCTATACTTTCTGTATATATAGTTAACATTTGGAATTTACTGCAAGTGAGAATTAATGAATATTAAATCACATTCTTACATGTAAATGTCGACTTATTTAATGCGTATAAATCTACAATCCGTCAAACTAAGTTTGTACTAGTATGCAGAACACACTCTTTCGCGACAACGAACTTCCTGGTGATTAGGTTAATTAAGAATTAAGAAATACTGAAAAAACTAGCCTATCAACGCGAGGAAACGTACAGACGACCGTTTCGTTCTAATTGGAACTTCTCAATGCACGGCATTCCCTTTCGATGACGACCTTGCTTTTTCATTTCTATACTTTCTGTATATATAGTTAACATTTGGAATTTACTGCAAGTGAGAATTAATGAATATTAAATCACATTCTTACATGTAAATGTCGACTTATTTAATGCGTATAAATCTACAATCCGTCAAACTAAGTTTGTACTAGTATGCAGAACACACTCTTTCGCGACAACGAACTTCCTGGTGATTAGGTTAATTAAGAATTAAGAAATACTGAAAAAACAAGCCTATCAACGCGAGGAAACGTACAGACTATTCTGCATACTAGTACAAACTTAGTTTGACGGATTGTAGATTTATACGCATTAAATAAGTCGACATTTACATGTAAGAATGTGATTTAATATTCATTAATTCTCACTTGCAGTAAATTCCAAATGTTAACTATATATACAGAAAGTATAGAAATGAAAAAGCAAGGTCGTCATCGAAAGGGAATGCCGTGCATTGAGAAGTTCCAATTAGAACGAAACGGTCGTCTGTACGTTTCCTCGCGTTGATAGGCTTGTTTTTTCAGTATTTCTTAATTCTTAATTAACCTAATCACCAGGAAGTTCGTTGTCGCGAAAGAGTGTGTTCTGCATACTAGTACAAACTTAGTTTGACGGATTGTAGATTTATACGCATTAAATAAGTCGACATTTACATGTAAGAATGTGATTTAATATTCATTAATTCTCACTTGCAGTAAATTCCAAATGTTAACTATATATACAGAAAGTATAGAAATGAAAAAGCAAGGTCGTCATCGAAAGGGAATGCCGTGCATTGAGAAGTTCCAATTAGAACGAAACGGTCGTCTGTACGTTTCCTCGCGTTGATAGGCTTGTTTTTTCAGTATTTCTTAATTCTTAATTAACCTAATCACCAGGAAGTTCGTTGTCGCGAAAGAGTGTGTTCTGCATACTAGTACAAACTTAGTTTGACGGATTGTAGATTTATACGCATTAAATAAGTCGACATTTACATGTAAGAATGTGATTTAATATTCATTAATTCTCACTTGCAGTAAATTCCAAATGTTAACTATATATACAGAAAGTATAGAAATGAAAAAGCAAGGTCGTCATCGAAAGGGAATGCCGTGCATTGAGAAGTTCCAATTAGAACGAAACGGTCGTCTGTACGTTTCCTCGCGTTGATAGGCTTGTTTTTTCAGTATTTCTTAATTCTTAATTAACCTAATCACCAGGAAGTTCGTTGTCGCGAAAGAGTGTGTTCTGCATACTAGTACAAACTTAGTTTGACGGATTGTAGATTTATACGCATTAAATAAGTCGACATTTACATGTAAGAATGTGATTTAATATTCATTAATTCTCACTTGCAGTAAATTCCAAATGTTAACTATATATACAGAAAGTATAGAAATGAAAAAGCAAGGTCGTCATCGAAAGGGAATGCCGTGCATTGAGAAGTTCCAATTAGAACGAAACGGTCGTCTGTACGTTTCCTCGCGTTGATAGGCTTGTTTTTTCAGTATTTCTTAATTCATTTCATTTTTACATGATTTTTTCCATCATCATTCTAACCGTTGTTTGTCAGTACTTGAGTACACATGCACTCAAGAATGTTATAGGGGGGGCAAATTCATATTGTAACGTACTTTATTATTTGTATTATCTAAGTTTTTGTTTATTAAATTGAGTTAATCTGTTCTTAAAGTGGTTTCTTTTCTTACATCTTTTAAATTATTATAATATATATATATATATATATATATATATATATATATATATGACTTAAAGCTTATGGGTATAGACGATGGGATGGGATGAAACAAAATGAAGTTACAGGCCATGTGCTCGCAAAAATAAATCTTTTCTAATCCGTCTCCCCAGACGTCAAAACAACTTTGTAGACCGCTTTCCATTATAGTTTAATATAAACCAATATAACTATAATCCGGTAAGCGTGTAAAATCATTACGTTAATGAGTTATGCCAGAGAGATTCCTAGCGACACATGGACCTGTTGAGTTATTATTTTCACCAAACTATTCACATAACAAGAGGAGAGAAACATCACGTGTTCGCGCTTTATATAGAATCTGTTGTCTAGTTCGTGCAATAAACCAAATATAGATGGAAACGCCCATCAAGAAAAAGATAAAAATGAATATCGTAATTAACAAAGCATTAAGTAGATCGAAGAAACAAGACAAAACCTTTCTGAAACTACTGAAAGTCTAAATTAAATATCGTTAATAAGACAAAATTTATTAATGAACAAACAAAAGCTATTGAGCAGACTAATTAATCAAAGATGGTTCTGTTATACGAATATAATAAAGAAAATTCCAATTAAAGAAGTTACTACATGATAATTCTCAACAATTAATAAGACCCAAGCCAAAATTATAAAATTACATAAAAACAGTATATTAATGAAATCAAATACATATATGTATTTGCAATGACAGACATAGTCATCCATTTTGTTACTCATATTAACGCACACTTAAACGTCAAACACATCTAGCTTATAAACAAAACCCAAAACATAACCGAGAAATGGGTTAATTAACTATGAAAACCGTACAAAATTACGAATTGAATCGATGGTAATTTAGAAGACAATATTCAGCCTATTTTCTAATTAAAAATAGATTTCGAATAACCAACGCAAAATATCAAATGGTAGGAAGAAAATCTAAAATTCAACAGAGTTATGCTGTGACATAAATTCGTACTCCGAAGATATTTACAGTGGAATTAAGATATTAAATAATATGCTCGACATACAAGATGTGACTAAAGTTCTAGATTAAGTACGTATCAAAAATTCACTATTAAAGAAACAATAGAGCTATAAATGTCATTTCATTATTATAGATTAATTGAATTGAGACGGCATTTACTTGATGAAGATCCATAATTAAGAATAGAAATAAAACTACGGTTTTAATCTTCACTTTTACTCTTTATTCGTAAAACGACAATTGTTTCGCCAGCACAGTGGCTTCCTCAGGTGTTTACATCTAAACAGTACGTTACAAACGTACTGTTTAGATTTTGTAACGTACGGTTTAGATGTAAACACCTGAGGAAGCCACTGTGCTGGCGAAACAATTGTCGTTTTACGAATAAAGAGTAAAAGTGAAGATTAAAACCGTAGTTTTATTTCTATTCTTAATTATAGATTACAAAATCAAGGGATACAATATAACGAGCCATTGAAAAAATTCATAATTGGAGTAGACTGTGAAATTGGGTTGGTACTTTAACCACTTCCACATATTGACATTTATTATTTGACATTGAAACTATAAGTTTGTGTCAAATTTTTCAAATCTCTTATTAAGAAAATTGTTTGTGTTTAGATGTAAATGTACAACATTTTCAACAACTTCTGTAGCTATATGTAAATGTTGATTATGATTTCGATATTAAATAATTATTTGTTTTCTTTTTTGTTGTAGTATCATTTCAATGCCATAACCTTTTTTTACAATGAAACCAAATGAAACTGTCAAGCATCAAGTAATGTGTCATTATGTGGAAATGGTTAAAGTACCAACCCAATTTCACAGTCTACTCCAATTATGAATTTTTTCGATGGCTCGTTATAATAGCTCCTTATACTAAACGTGTAGAATATTAGTACAAGCAAAACGATTCTAAAGGTAGGGGGAATAAATAATAGTACATTGGAAATGCCTCGATGTACCTAGACAGTCAAAATTATAGGACAAGCAAAATGATATTTAAGGTAGGGTAATTTTAAGAATTTAATTTGGACAATTGGTTTACAATAAGATACGCTATACTGAAAAAATATAGCAGTCGAAATCGACACATCACAATTAGCAATCTTAAAATTTTAATATACGGCTGCAAAGTCTTGAACACATTTAATACATTATACTGACCTGTCAAGCTCATTATTGTACAAATTATCGAATTCTGCATGATACAGATCCATTCTTCGAAATAAAAATATGACATTAATTAATTAAATGAAATAATGTATAATTATAATTCTCTTTTAAACTAAGATGCACGAATTCTAAAACTGGTTTTATATAAAATTTACGACAATGTCTTCGACTATCAATGAAAATTTTAATCTCTGACTACTGCTTTCAATGAATTTTAAGAAAATTCTTTTTTCTATTTTGCGTTCGAAATGAACTCATTATGAAACCAAAAACAGTATCGAAATGAGCTCTATTTCGATACACTTTTTTTCATTTTTCAATGTTGGCGTTGTTCGAATACAGAAATAAATATCATTGCTGTCATATGATTTTAAGAATTTATGTACATTTGACAGATATGATATATATTCGTATTTTACACAAACAACGTATGTTGTATACAATTGACAACAACATATATATGTTTCCATGTCACTCATGTTTATATTTTTAAATGAAATATCAAGTAATGTTAACGAAAATTAATAAATAATATGAAATATAATATACTTCGCGGATAGCAAGATTTAAATTTGAAAATGTCAAGTATCAATGTGACCAACTGCATGCTTTATATAAAAATTAAACTCTGAACTTTCAAATTAAATAATTCCAATTAAGCAATTTATTAATGTAAAAAACGCAAAATAGAAAAAATAGTATAAAAAACTCGTTTCATAAGGCCTTTTGTCGCACTCGCTCTTTAGAAAACTCGCCGCAAGCGGCTCGTTTTCTAAACTGATCTCGTGCGGCAAAATGGTGCCTTATGAAACTCGTTTTTTAATATACTATTTTGAAACAATTTTCTATATATATGGCTGGTGAAGTCAATTCTTTTTCAAATATAAAATAAGTCCTCTTAGTCCCTTCTTTTAAGTTATCTTCTATATTTAAAAACTCTTGTTCTTAAATTCATTTAAGTTTTCTTAGTGCTTTCTTTAAATAATGTTTTATATTTTAGAACTTGTTCTTATTTCGATTTTTTATGTTTTTCTAACGAAATAAAATTCTCATAAGATGTATTTTCATTTTTACTTATTCTATCCTTATCTTATATGTCCAGTTCTTTGTACTTTTCTTATTTTTAACGTTTGTATGTTTCTCACTCACAGCCCGTATCTTTTTTCTCTACTAGTCGACTAGCTTCTTCTGACTTTCATTCGAAATGGCATCACGATCTGCGATTTGAATATAACCTCGAATTTCAAACATAGTTTGATAACTAGATTGTTTATTATGTATAAAAAAATATATATATATATATATATATATATATATATATATATATATATATATATATATACTGTGTCCATAAAGTATCGACACAAGCCCGTAATAAAGTTATTGTGCATTATTTGACAAAATGCAAAGATATATCGATTAATGTTTTTTGTTAGCTATAATTAGATGCTACCATTTTGTGTTTTCCGTCGACCTTGAATAAGTTATGACGTCATTGATATTTGTTTTAAATGTCAACCCCACTTTTTCTTTGTGGATTTTGAAAGCTTTAACAATTCTTAATCGATGTTGTAAAAATTTTGGTATGTTACATTAGACAATTTTTGAGTAAACTGTGTTGTAATTCTAAGTTTTGTTTTTGACATTTTCAGTATCAAATTTATAACAAATGCTCAAAATGTTTTCCTTCATTTTGTTGACAAAATCCTAAGCGATGATAAATTCCATTGCGCACATTCTGTAATATTTCGGGAGTGATTAGTCTGGTTTCGTAGATGATGCGTTGTCGCAAAACGTCCAAATTTTCCGGTTGTGTCGCATAGACTTTTCTAATGTAACACTAACACCAAAATGTTTAAATCATCGAATAAAGAATTGTAAAAGCTTTCAAAATCCATAAAAAAAAATGGGGTTGACATTTAAAAAAATTATCAATGACGTCATAACTTATTCAAGGTCGACGGAAAAAAACAAAATGGTAGCATCTAAATATAGCTAATAAAAAACATTAATCGACATATCTTTGCATTTTGTCAAATAATGCACAATAACGTTATTACGGGCTAGTGTCCATACTTTATGGACGCAGATGATTACTCAAAAATTTTCTAATGTAACATACCAAAATTTTTACATCATCGAATAAAGAATTGTAAAAGCTTTCAAAATCCACAAAAAAAAAATGGGGTTGACATTTAAAAAAATTATCAATGACGTCATAACTTATTCAAGATCGACGGAAAAAACAAAATTGTAGCATCTAAATATAGCTAATAAAAAACATTAGTCAATATATCTTTGCATTTTGTCAAATTATGCACAATAACGTTATTACGGGCTTGTGTCCATACTTTATGGACACAGTGTATGTATATATGGTAAATTCAATTTGTTGGCGATTTAAGGTCTGGTTTTACTTCATAATGTATATATTTAGAACAATCCTACATGTTTCGGCAAATGATGTATTTTTCAAGGAATATAAAATGTAAATGACAGTATATTAATGTCATACTTATACATTTGTAGTTGCCATGGATAGAATTATTAAGAATTATTAAGAATTATTAGAATTATTATTATTATATTAAGGTACATTCCAGTTTATTAATAATAAATTATGCCTTAGTATTCTAAAAACAAGACATGAGTTATTATTATGTATGCGCCAGTGGAACGACTTAAGATGTTAAGCTGTCGGCATTCGCCTTAAACGAGAAGGAAAACCACAAAAACCTACTCGGACAGCCAGTCAGGGATCAAAACACGGAACTGTCAGCATGATAAGCAAATGTATAAATATTTAAATAACATAAGATATATAATAATAGCAGCAATATATATTATGACGGTAAATTGCAGATCGTTACATATCGAGCTCTGTTTTGTATATTATAGCATCTTTTGAGGTATTATCATTAGCATTGATCCTTCTTTTGGTTAATTGTACATATTTTTAAACTAATTCCGTACTGTTCTTATAAGTAGGTATTACAAAATGTAAATTTTAAAACATCTATTATATCATGTATTATTTTATTACATTTATTAAGTTCTTATTTTCTTTTTAGGCTTTTCTAATTTGTTATGTATATATTATGTAGTACTATATATACCTGATTTTCTAAGATTTTAATGGAAATCTTTTATTTAAAATTTAACGTTGTCCATGACCGTCAAAACAAACAAGGTTTATTTATTGAAGAAATCTGCAAGATTTAAATGTTGATTATGAAATTTTGCTACCACTATAATGTTCTAAATATCCTTTTATGTTTTGCTGCGTATTGTATGATCTTAAATTCTAAATTTTAATATTTCTAGATTTAATTGTAAAAAAATAATAATCTATAAGACATTGAATATAAATTTATTAAGTATACGCAGATGTATTTTTCTAACATGATCTGTCTTGTTACATTTTAAACCTATTACAGAAAACAATAAAAAAGTCTCTATATATAATAAACATTAGAGTTGTTGTATCGATGCTCATTCAGGTTGCATTCAAAATTGACTCGTTTCAAATTTTTCACTGCTGTTTCGGCTCCATCTTATTTGTAATTTTGTTTTGTTTAGAAAGATACACAGCAATATATACATATACATTCTGTATCTGTACACATGGAAATACACCTCGTATTTTACCAACGTTTACTTCTGCCAAAGACATGTGTTTCTGTCTTACGACGTCACCAGTCTACCTAACGAGGTAAATGTTTAACGGTTCGCTTTAAGGAACAAATAGAAAATCTTGTTCTATCAGGTGGCAGCAAATAAACTCGTGACATCTGACGGACAAAAGAGACTATGTCGATAATAATAATACTAAATCAGTTTATAATAATCCTTTAGAAATATTATTAAACCAATATAAAATCTTTATAAAAAGTTTGCCTTTAATTAACTGCTTATTGAGTTTTAGTACATTTTCACAAATACAATCCTACTAATATGTATGGAGCCGCCTATAGATTTACATTTCATTACAATTTCGATTGAAAAGCACTGTACCTGAATTAAATCGGTAAAAACTATACTAATATCCGGAATCCTCCAGCTATTTAGTAACATAAATTGATATAAAGCATACAATTTTCGTATAACTTATTGTATGCGTTGTTTATAGTATGTAAAATAACTAAATAAAAAAATTTATTTGAGTGAAGTACAGAAAATCATTAAATTATGTAAGGAATATAAGAAGACTGAAAATTGTGAAATGTCTTCAAAAGATTACAAACAAATTTTAAACAACTTCAAATCGAAGGAGAACATCTTTAATTCTAGTGTAACTACACTAATTTCACCACAAACTATCAGGCAAAGACTTAATCAGTGCGGTTTAAGAGGAGGTTGTAAAGCTCGCTATCGTTAACAGAATGAAATAAAAGAAAACGACTTCAATGGACAAAAAGACATAAAAATTGTACGATTTTAAAATATTAAGCTAAGGTACTACATCACATGAAAGTATAATCGAGCTAAATTTTCTATCACTATAAGAAACTAACACTAATCACTATAAAAAAAGGGATGAGGGTTGATTTATTATGTACAATGTAAAAAGTAAAGTCACCCTCGTTACGTCGTGAGTAAAAGTTGTCCTTTTGTCTATCTTTTTGGAAACCTTGGAAGAATATCATCTTGAATGGATGTCCCTACAATGAAATTTAGAAGCATAAGTGTGGTATATGATTATGTCAGGCAGGAATGAAATATTCGTTTATGGGGGATAGAATGAGTTTAATGACTTATACATATATGCTATCATCAGTTTGAAGACCAAATGTTAATAAATCATTTACTGAAGAAGTTAGACTCACGTTTTTGTTTCAAGAGGATCATGCTTTAGCAGTTTTTAAAACATGATTTGAAAACCGAGAAATTAATCGTTTAAAGTGAGCACTGAAATCATTCTATTTAAATTCAATCGAACAGTTGTTGTAAGTTTTGAACGGGAATATTAGAAAACAGAATGTTTAATCGATAAAAGAAATAAAAATTAAAATCAGAGAAAAATGGCTAAAAATACTAAATAAAAATTTTGCAAAACTTATTGAATGTATATACGAAGAAGCAGTAAATACGGCTTATTTTTGAACACCTATCCAACATTAAACTAGTCTTCTCAAGCCGAAAGATGTATCTCAAAGTATATATAAGACTCTGTTGAAAGGTGTATCGTATTATAGGCATTATATAATTCTTAGGATTTTAATGAAATAATTGTTGTATTTTTCTTGACCTCTTTTGTCAATTCGGATATGAAGTAATAGTCCCTGCATTACTGCACATAAAAAAATCTCTTTGGTCAATAATAAAAGAAAATTAGAATATGAAACAGACATGTAAAAAATTTACATATCTTTAACTGTACACATGGACAATACATCTCGTATTTTCAGCATTTACTTCTGCTTAATACATATGTTCAAGCTAGTGAAGCAATGTGATACAAATGAAACAAATATTTATGACTAGATTTGTATCTGTATATACATTTCATTCAAATCATCTAAAAGATAAAACAAATTTCATCCTATAAGGTGGCACTTATTTCATAAGTGACATCTTACGGACGAAAGAGACTTTGCCGAAAAAGGCGACCTTTCGCTTGAATAGCTAAGCTATTACATAAGCGAAACAATACGTATAGGTGTAGTCCATTAACACGTGCCAGATGGCGGTAAATATACAAAAAGGTTGTGTTTATGTATAACAATACGTTATGCACGTATAAAGCATTTGTTACAATATGAAACAGACATATAAAAAATTTACATATCTGTAACTGTACACATGGACAATACATCTCGTATTTTCAGCATTTACTTCTGCTTAATACATATGTTTCTGCCATCTAGGCGTCATCAGTCAAGCTAGTGAAGCAATGTGATACAAATGAAACAAATCTTTATAATAGATTTGTAACTGTATATACATTTCATTGAAATCGCCTAAAAGATAAAACAAATTTCATCCTATAAGGTGGCACTTATTTCATAAGTGACATCTTACGGACGAAAGAGACTTTGCCGAAAAGGGCGACCCTTCGCTTGAATAGCTAAGCTATTACATAAGCGAAACAATACGTATAGGTGTAGTCCATGAACACGTGCCAGATGGCGGTAAATATACAAAAGGGTGTGTTTTGTATAACAATACGTTATGCACGTATAAAGCATTTGTTACAATATGAAACAGACATGTAAAAAATTTACATATCTGTAACTGTACACATGGACAATACATCTCGTATTTTCAGCATTTACTACTGCTTAATACATATGTTTCTGCCATCTAGGCCTCATCTAGGTTTCATTTGTATCACATTACTTCACTAGCTTGACTGATGACGCCTAGATGGCAGAATCATATTGCAGTGAATTTTTTCCCCGAAGAAAAATAATATTGAACAAACAGTGATTTTATTACATTCATTTAACTTGCACATTTATTTAATTATTGATTTATGTTTTAAAAATGTTTATATTTTTGAATTATTGTTATGACCGGGACTGTATAGTTATTATTGCATCAGAAGTTGTTCCGACTTGCGGTATTATTTTGAACTGGAGGTGTCCGATGTCCGCATATTTTGCTGGTTTAGAAAACAGAGATATCAAGTTCGTTGATTTGCACAGTCGGGGGTAAAAAACATAATTTTTTACTTTCATGTAGAATTGATTTAAAGTCGGGTTTATTTGATTTAGTGTGTTTTATGTGTATTTAAATTTCAAATACGTTTTTTACGAGTGGTGATGATCTCGTATTTTTGTTAATTCTTATTATATTTGATATCTCTCGTATTAGTTTTTTTTGTGTGTTTAAAAAGTGTTACGTCAATGTAAGTACTTTACACATTTGCTTTATATAAATTATATTCCTTTATAATCTTATAATTGTGTTTATTGGTAATTTTTCAGTATTAAGGTCATTTGTTTTAAAATATAGATGAATAAGGAAATTACGATATTTTTTTGAGGGAGTTTTTTTGTCACGATATTCTAGAAGTTTTTGAAAGTCAGGATTTTGGAAGGGAGATTTTTATACTTGTGTTAAGTTCGCACAAGTAAAGTAAATTACGAGTAGACGTTTAGTCTATTTACGTTTGAAGTTAGGGGTTTAATTTAGATTTTAAATTTGAGAATTTTTTTAACAATCTATTAGTTTTATATTTTTCTCGCGAATCACAGGAGGCTTTTCTCTGTGTGCGTGTTTTTTATCACACAGACTTTTTCCTCCAAGCTACTGTTATTCATGCTTTAGCTCTCTTTACATTTTGTATAGGGTTTTTCTTTTTTTTTTTTCTTTTAATAAACTTTGTAAAATCAAATTGAGATTTTTTTTTAATGCCACTTTGAATTTTTATTTTTCCACGTTCTTGCTCGTGCGAGAGCAAGACCTGAAGCAAGAAGTTTCAAGCAAGAAGAATTTCCGTCTGAGATAGTCCGGACTTTTGTTGTGAACTGATCTTATAAGCAAAAGCACAGTTCACTGCAATATGTATTAAGCAGAAGTATTAGCTATTCAAGCGAAAGGTCGTCTTTTACGGCAAAGTCTCTTTCGTCCGTAAGATGTCACTTATGAAATAAGTGCCACCTTATATAGGATGAAATTTGCTTTATCTTTTAGATGATTTCAATGAAATGTATATACAGATACAAATCTAGTCATAAAGATTTGTTTCATTTGTATCACATTGCTTCACTAGCTTTACTGATGACGCCTAGATGGCAGAAACATATGTATTAAGTAGAAGTAAATGCTGAAAATACGAGATGTATTGTCCATGTGTACAGTTACAGATATGTAAATTTTTTACATGTCTGTTTCATATTGTAACAAATGCTTTATACGTGCATAACGTATTGTTATACATAAACACATCCTTTTTGTAAATAAAAGAAAAGCTTAAAATTCGAAAGCACACAAATTCATCTTTGAAGAAATACAAACATGAAAAATTTTAGTTGATTATATGACCTTCACATATCAGGTTACATTTACCAGAATTTCAGGAGCATCTCAATATTAAAATAGAAATATTCAAACAATTTTACAAGCTATACAACTCTAAAAGTTATTTTGAAAATTGTAATTCTAAAGAAATATCAAGTCTATTCTACTACAATTTAAATGTTTCCATAAAACCCTTCAAATACACGTTTGAAAGGATTCTTAATGAACATATTTCCAATTCTCAACAAGAAAAGCGTAAGTAAATAAAATATATAAAATGAATATATAAAACACTTTCAGCACCACTGAAAACTTAACAATAAGATATACGTATAGCAAAAATTCTATAAATACTTTTTCCATCTTAAATCCTTTAGTCATTTCTATATTAATCTCCTAATACACGTTCCAAGTAACTTTCATATAAATAAAATACTAAGGATCTCATGAAACATTCACAAGCTCGATTACCGTGAAACATGGATTAAACACAGCAAGCGAGGCGATAAGTTGATGAGTAAGCTGTAATTCATGAAAATAAACGAGATCGCTGAATAAATTGAATTTACTCACGCAGTAACGGTCCAAAGATTTAGAATAAAAAATTGGTAAGGTTTCATTTGATTTTAAAATTCATCAATTTAGAATTACTATTTGATTATCACTGTGTTAAATTTATTATTGAAAGGACTGCTTTCAAAGATATCTGAAACTCTAAAATGTGTATGTAATTGCATATTTTAGTAATAACATAATTTTGAAAATAATAAATTTTCGTCATAACCTCAGACGCTTCTTAATTGAATAAAAACACGAAATTAAATTGTGTATATAGTACTTTACTTACTTAAATAAGTAAAGTTAAGTGTTGTTTTCTTTATCCCTTCTCACACTATACCCCTTCTTGCAGCTTCCTCTCTGAGTCCGTCATTTCATGTCTTCCTCCGCCTTCCCCTATACCTATTTCCCTGCCTTCGCGTTTCTTATGAGTATATTATCTAGCATTCCACACACCTCAATGCTACCCCTCTGCTATTTGAACATTTATGGGCTCCATCACAAGCTGTTGGCTGCATGTGTCGTTTTTCATTCTATCTCTTCTGGGTTCATTCTTATCTTTCATTAGAAATCGCATTTCCATTAAATTTATTCAAGGTGATTCAAAGGAACGGGAAATTTTCAAAAATCACAAAAAAGCGTATCAAAGGCTTGAAACCTTTGTTGCGCAACAACTATAGAGATTTCCAGAAATTATTGACACAGCCTGGTTTCAACAAGATGGTGCAACGTCATACACTGTAGTAATATCGATGGCAGCTGAACGCCAATTGTTTGGGGAACGTGTAATTTCAAGATATGATGACTTTCAATGGCCGCCCAGATCCGCTGATCCGTCGGCTTGTGATCTCTTTCCGAAGAGAAATTGCCGAAATTCCAGTTGAGATACTATGTCAAACAATGAACAATGTACCGAAGCGACTGCAGGAATGTTATTTAATTTCCAATATTTACCGTTTCTTTGAATCACCTTGTACATGGTTTGTGTTTTTCTGACGAAGTCCATATTTCACTGTAATATACTGTAAAGTTTGTCTTTTCGGGTTCTTAAATAAAACTAACAGTAACGTAGACACACACTATATTAATAATAAAGGGAAGGCGCCAGAGGTATGATACGTGACGTATCATTGGATGGGTCATCACAATATTACTGTTAGTCTAGCTACTTTATTAATTTCGTTTTATATATAAAAACGCTAATTTCATCATGTTGATTAATTTTCCTGTTTTTCCATTTTTGTGTTTATCTCTATTACTTTGAATTATCAATCCTAAATATTTACAGGTCTTCACTTGTTTTATTTGCTTTATACTCCGTTTTCCCCTTTTTTTCTCTGTCGACTAGCATGCTTTTAATTTTCCTAATATTTATCTTCATGTCCATTTCTGTCACTTCTGTATCTAACACATCTATCATTCGAGGGATAAACTAAATTCATTTAGAATAAGAAAATCTAATAGACTGTGAAAAACAATCATACAGTGTTTATTTAGAGCAACTCTTTACGTTGTTGAAGTTACGTCCATTATAACTCAGTTACTTATTTTTAAAAGTAAAATAAAATGGAATTAACCAGAGAGCACTTTCTAATCATAATTTATTATGATTTTAAAAGAGGTTTAAGCGCTTATGAGTGCAAAGAGAGTTTAGATTAGGTGTTTAGTGAACAAGCACCTTCCTTGGCTACAATTGACCGATGGCATAAGGAATTTGAACGCTAAAGAAATTCTGTTCAGCATCAGAAAGGAGCAGGGCGTCCTCCTACGGGTGTTACCGGCAAAAACATTTCTGCTGATAAAAAAATAATTGAAGAGGGCAATGCGGTAATAAAGCATGAACTCAAGATTGGATCCTCAGCTATTAAAACAATCATACACGATCACCTCCATTAAAAAAAGGTAAGTTGTTTTGTGCCGCATCACCTTTCTGACTTCCAAAAAGTAAGAGTTTGCCATGAAACTTTAAATTTCTTAAATAATGGCGGGCACCAATTTTTTTCCAAAATAGTGACAGGGGACGAAACTTATATTCCCTTTTTCGGCCTTCCTACCCACCAAGAGAGTCGTGTATGGATTCACGAAGATGAGGAAACTACAATGACTAAGAAGCAGCGAGCTATGAAAAAGGTTATGTATGCGGTATTCTTCAGAAGTACAGGCTTAGTAAGTGCAATTAAACTAGATGGACAAAAGACAGTTGCAGCTAAGTGATACACTGAAAAATGTTTGCCTGAAGTGTTCAGTAGAGTTCCAAACAAGGGAATTATAGTCCACCATGATAATGTATCGTCCCTATCGTAATTTTAACTCTTCCAGATTTTGGCTAGAGAAAATATAAAAGTAATAGAATATCCGCCGTACTCACCTGATTTAGCAATCTGTGACTTTTGGCTATTTTTTTGGATTAAACGCAATTTGCAGGGCAGAAGGTTTTCGTCCGAAGAAGAGATTTGATAGCGCAGTTCACGTTTATTTTGAAGGTATTCCAAAAGAAGACTGGTTGGGAGCTTTTAAACAGTGGAAAGAAAGAAGAATGGTCAAGTGTATCATTGCTGAAGAGAATTATTTTGAGCATATTTAAAATAAAATCCTAGAAAATATTAACCGTGTTTTTTATTCTCAGTAATTTCAGCTTCAGATTACGTAACAACGGTGATGTCGTCTGTAAACATTATCTCATTCCCTTATTTGTTTCACGTACCACTATCCTAATTTTAGAAATGTTATCATTTCCTTTGCTCTTTAATGGCTACATGCCTATAATAATATTAAAAATAATAGGAGACTAAGGTTTAACACTGGCCTTTGTCGCAAATTCTCTATACTCCTTGTTATTTGTTCTTTGATATTTTTGTTACACTTATAAATTGCTTTTATTATACGGTTTGTTTTTCTATAAATTGGCTCTTTCCTTGTCTTCTTACTCGACTAAACATATTTTCAAGATCTATAAAACGTATACGTACATCGTTGCTTTTGTTTAAAAATTCTTTACTGATTTGTCTTAAGATTTTAACTACTTCTCATGTTCCTAAAACTATTGGAGATCTTCTATTATGCTTTGAATTCTCTTTCTTCCTTTCTTCTATGTTACTAGTTTGTTTTTGTTTCTCTGGCATACTCGATTCGAATTCGGTCAGTTCTTCGAAATATTGTTTCCAGTTCTCCATTAATTTATCTTCAACTGTGATTACATTTCCGTCTTTATTATTTATATCTACGATTTCATGTTCTGTTTATTTTATGTTTTCCAAAATATTTTAATATGTCAGAAAATAGCTTTTGGTTTTCTCTCTAGTGTTTAGTCATCTTTACTCCAAATTTCATCGACGATTCCTCTTTAGCTTTTCTCGTTAGTTTTCACTTCTTTGCTCTTCCCTTATATTATTTTTAATAATCTTCCACTCTTTAAGTTTGTAGCCCTTAGTTTTCTCTTTAACTTTGTTTCTTCTTTTGACATTTTTGACTTATCTTTCTTTCTTCATGCACATTAATACCGGATAAATATCGGTACAAACTTCTCCCTATTTTGTTACTTTTACATTTCTAACAAACTTTTGTTTTTACTTTTTAATAGTCGACTTCACATTCTTTAAGATTCTACACTCATATATTTATGAATATCTTTATCTGTAAACTCAAACATACAGTACGTGCCAAAATATACGGTACTGGAGCAATACATACATTAGTTATTACTTATACATTTTTATTTCTATAGCATACATGTTCAAAATGTGGCCCGTGCGCTGTAGACACTGTTCATAACGGTCACGTAGATTTTCGAACATATTCGAGAAAACAGATTGCTGTAGATTCCTGAAAAACGAGATGATCTTCTCACGTAATGCATTCACAGTTCTGGATGCGTATGTACCGCTAAACACGATCTCAGTTAACATTCCAAATAGATAAACGTAAATAGTGCAAGATCAGAGATATGTGATGAGCAGCTGAAATCAGTCCCGCGGGATATGATACGTCCTTGAAAAGTGTCCTACAGCACTGCTATAGGCTGTTGATAGGACGGGGCTAGTCGCCCCGTCCTGTCACGACAAAACCTTCTGATATCCCGAATAAATAGCCCGAGCATCATGTTCCTCTAACGTTCTTGGCTAACAGTAAGAGGTATACCATCATTACCGTCAATTAAGTACAGACCAAATACACCGTGTGCTGACAGTGCATACCATATCGTCACACGCTCACTATGTAGCGGTTTTTGGACGATAAGGTCTGACCTCTCAAAACCAAGGAAGCGAGTTGTTGACTTTTTGATGCAACCCTCTAAGTGAATGTGACTTTCGTCAGAGAACCACGCATTACGCAAAAATCTGGCTCCTCGTACACCATAGCCAAAATTCGTCAACAATACACAACCCTGACATGCACACTTTGGTTTGTCAAGCTGAACTCGGTACAGAAATCCACTTACATCTTTAAACAATCGCCGAAGCGACGTATATTCGATTTCAAGGACGTTCGTCAAAGCCTTCGCTTAGGTGACTCCAAAACCTGATTGACGATAGGTCCATGATTCTTGTTTGCTTCCCTTCCGTTGGCACAACAATGCCAGTATCACGAAATTTCTTTACAATCGAAAGCATAACTGCTTAGCTTGGTACCGCTTTATAAAATTGTTGCACCCTGTTAGCCGTTTCCGTGCGAGCGAAAATAATGCTCCAAAAAAAGCACTTTTTCCTCCGTCGTGAGACACATTTTCAACTATAACCTCACAGCACAATGTTCTTTGCACTTCTATGAATACATAGCGCTGATACAATAATACGCCGGTAAGCAGACATGCGTATAAGATCAACCTGAAATCCAGTACTGTATATTTTCGCGCATACCGTATTTTTACACTCTTCCCCTATGCACAAGGGTAATTAGACATATAAACTATGGAGCAGTCACGTGCTGGTCAAAAAGGAAAAGGGAATTAGAGATGAAACCAAATTTATCACACATAGATAAATATACAAGCAGAAACAAGGTAAATACTCTACAGGAAAATAAAATGCCAAATACCTATAAGCCAAGTCTATGGCGCTGACTACCATAAGTTAATTGATGAACAAAAGGGAGATCCTATTACAAAGGAATCGAGTGATACCGTGGTTCAGAAATCTAACTTTGAAAAGAAATGTAATATAATCATATTAGGAAGCAGTGGAAAAAAGGCCCACCTGTCCAGGCGGAATCGATCTGATATAACGATGACTCTAAAATAGAACAATAATATAGACTTAAAGTAAAAACAATGGTCCGAGTGAGTCTAAGCAAAGATACTATATTATTTCAAGTGTAAATAAATCGCACCGCTGTAATTTTCTCCGACAGTCAAGTAGGTTAAAGGCACTGGATTCTGTGCAAGTTAAATCTAAACTTGTATGGGATTATTGTGTGTCTACCCTAAATGAACTCAGTAATCACAAGAAAGTGACATAAGCTTGGATCCCAGGAGATGGAGTATAATGAAAAGGCGGGCGTACTGGCTCGGCAGACCTCGTCTATAGCCTTCATAGGACCGGGGCCTTGGTTTAACATTTCAAAAACAAATCTCGAAATAGCCATGAAAAAGTGGGCTGCAAAGAGATCTAAGGAAAGATGCAAGAACTTCACAACCAAAACAGTTCCTTATGGAACATTTGCCCAAGTTGATAACGAACCTACTGAATACAGACAGAAAGTATGCTTAGATAGTTGTTTAGTTCAACAAACATATTTTGCTGTGTAGTTTGACTCTAATAAGTTCGGCTATAATTATATAAATGTAAATTGTTACACACGCATATATTTCTTTTGACTCTTTCAAAAAGTATAGCTCTCAGAGCTTTGCTTTCTAATTCTCTGCAGTTACAGAGGCCCCAAACTAGCATCCAATGTAAACTCGAAGAAATAATAGAACAAGATATCAGATAAAATTCACTTATTGTTTATACTTTCACTATATTTATAAATCATGAACTCAATATAACATCATAAATTATTTATTAACCTAAATAAAATTTTCATTATATAAAATTATGAGGATTATCAGGAGTACACACAAATATCTTTGAAGTCCTTTTCAGATTTTATAAATCTTTCAATAAACACACTTGCGTATCACCTTAGTCTAGGGGATCAAAAATCCTCCAAATACTAAGCTATGACACAAGGTGATTTATTTAATTCGATAAAAATATAAGCTTTATGGATCCTTTGAAATTACTGATATTCTTGTACAGAAAGGAGTATTATTCAATATTCATTTAGTGGAAAATAATCCCTGCCGCATGAAACATCTAACTCCACACTATATACATTATTTCTAATTCATGAATCTTTTATTACAAAACGAAACACAGATATCATTAGATCACTTAAGAAAAAAAGTCCCTCCTGCGTGTTCACTAAGATACCTTGTGTTATTATTCTGTTGTAAAACAGCAATTGTAATTAATTGATTATTTACTATCAATATACGCTTGAAATATTGATTCTAAATTTTTGAGCTTCAATGTTATCGTGCTTTGTGATTTATACAGACCTTTGTATTTCATGTAAATTATCGAACTTTCATAATATATCTTGTTCGATTTTCAAATACAAAAGAAATTAATAATTTGTATCAAAGTAACGTTGAAATAAAGAAAGTAAAATGTATACGCTTTGACAAATAATTATACTTAAAAATGTTTCAAAAATGAACAATTATGTACAAATTATATGATCAAAGTAAATTTTAGTTTAGTCAGAACCATTGCCCGTAATAAAATAGAATGCTTTTATATAGCCTCGGTAACGCTTCGAGTGTTTCCAACGTGAAAAAATCTTGTATAATGCCCTTTTTCAGATGTATACCCGCATTCAAAAACTTTCGTTCTTATATCAATTTTAAATGTTTTATTACACTTTGTAACCAATTGTATTTGGTTAACAGCGAAATATTATAATAGGGAATTTTCATTGGTTGTCGAGCCTGATATATTTTAAAATAAAAATTTCTTATTTTATCATATTTCTCCTTTCCTTTCCGTTTACAATATTCAATATCTTCTTCATGCATTTAACGCATTCTAAAAAACTATAAGTTCCACATCTCTATTTCTCCTTGTCCCGTTTACAATAGCCAATATCTTCTTCATGCGTCCAACGCATTCTGGAAAACTATTACTTCCACATCTAAAAGTAGGTCAACGATCTTCGCACTCTAGCGCGTTCTTTTGTACATCTTCCATATCTGTTTCTAGCGAACTGTATATTTTAAAATTTTCTAACCTCCAAATACACTAAATTCGTCATCTCGTTTTGGTTACGCAGTTGACAATATCTCCTTTATAGATATCATATACCATATAAAACATAGTAATGTCTTTTCGAACCTTATCAATATTATTGACTCCTGTTTGATGACTGATTATACCTGCTTTTTAGGTTTTATAAAGGTTAGATGCAATGCTTGATATTTATGAACGTAAGTACATTCAAATGTTATCAAAATACACCTTAAACAATATTTGCAATAGGTTACATTATTCATACTGTTAAATGTTAAGCTGTTGTTACATGTTGTTTCCGTCTATTTTCAAATAAACATTGACCATTCAAGGATTAATCGTATTACCAGGACTATAGCAAACAGTGGATACTTATTTGAGCGAAAAACTTATTAAACATACATTGGATATGAGTTTTTTCTATATTAAAAGTGATTTTAATGTCATTTAATTTTGTTAATTTTGTTAATTAATTTTGTTTCTAAATTTAACCTATAAATATTATTAAATCGTTACATAACCAATAACTTATTTACACTATACATTTGCAGATTACAGATGCATTCAAAACACAATCTATTTATCAGAATAATTGAAACATACATGAGTAGGTAAACCCCACCAGTTTTGTATAATACAAATGTATTTTTAATCATATAAAATATTATTAAAAATCTGGTGTGAAGAACACAAATACAGGTTCACTATTAATATGTTTTGTGAACGTGTCCGAACATATCCCTCCTCAGAGACGTAGATACGTATTTCGCCTTTCTACAGGCTCATCGGTACACCCCTGCTGGAGAAAGGATATCTTCAGACACATTCCCAAAAAAGAACCACATCGCCATATCACAGAAATTATCCAGACCGAGCGTAGAAGTAAATTCAGCGCTGCCTGTTGTCAGACAGTCGAAGTACCTCGCCCTGTCCACATAACCACATTGGTTATGTGGACAGGACATTTTCTTGTATTACCAGTCGCACCATAACCTATTGCCTATATTTTTCCCTATGATTTATTTCATTTCAGTATTTTTTTACTGTTATTATTTTCTCACAAATTATATCATATACCGTCTTATTTTAAAAATCTTGAATTAATACACGCATATTTAAAGTTAATTTTCAACATATCCGCACAGTACTGCTTAATATTGGTCAAGAAATAGCCAACGTTCTTATAATGTGACCGTCTTTTTCCAAATAATTCATATAGATTATGTCGTGCGTATTCCAAAACACCGTAGCAATAACCGTTCCGGCAGATAGTACTACTTTCATTTTCTTTGGTGTTCTTTCACCAAACAAAGTCTATTGTTTCAAATGTTATTTCATTTCTGGCTTAAAATGACGAAACCATGTTTGGTCCTCAATTGAATATCGCCGCAAAAACTTGCGCTTATATCGAGCCCGCCATATTGTTCTTTGATTTATTTAAAAATCTAAATCCGCCAAAAGTTAGTGCATATTAAAAAACCCAAAATGGACTTCGCGGATTCTCCAAGCGATTTTTGGATTTACAGAAAATTGCATTTATCGAAACTTTAAAAAATAAAATTTTAAAATGAAAAATACTTTTGACGAAATTTGGGAAACATTGGTTAGATATTCAATAAATGCGAAGCCAATACGATGTAATTTTTAATTTTTTTTATTATTTCAAATCTAAACATAGTTAATTTGTTTATATTTGTATTAAAAAATGAACTAAACTAGTACAATCTAATATTACAATAGAAATTTTTTATGAGAAAAGGAATTTTGTCACGTTATTTCACATTTTCGGTGCAGAGCCTTTTTGTCATGAAAACCCTCATTTTAAGTTTCAGCTTGTTTTATAATTTACGCTAAATAAATCTAACTTAACAATTAATACGAATACGCACTAGAAAAGTTAAACGCACTAGAAAGTTATAATAATATCATCGTTATATTTTACAAAAATTCGTAGGCAGTCACGGATATTGTTTTTTTAGTCAAATAGCTGCCGATGAAAATCCACATTTTCAAATAGAAGCACGTAATCAATACCATTTTAAAACGAATGTGTGGTGTGGAATCTTTAATAACCAAATATTTAGGCCATACTTTTTTAGAAATAATTTAAATTCAGGAAGACATTTGGAATTTTTACAAAATAAATTTTTCAACGAAATTGAAAATTGTTCCTGGAATTAAGAAGAAAAATGTATTTCCAACAAGTCCAGCTCACAGTAGCATCCATGTTAGAAATTACCTAAATGAGTTTTTTCCGGCATAATGGATAGGTCGGTTTTCTGAGAATCCGTGGCCACCACGGTCCACGGATCTGAAATCTTGTGATTTTTTCCTCGGGGAAAAAACAGGTATACAAAGCTTTACAAAGCTATACAAAGGCGTTTTTGCGGACACTGTACAAGAAAAAAACTTTTCATGTATCTCATTTTAGGTTTTCAAACATGCACAAACAACTGGTCGAAAACGATTTTTAAAAAACTCCACAATCAAAGTTTTGCCCATATGGTGCGAACAATATGGCGGACGCTGTATATATTTAAACATTACGTTAAAATTGTCAAGCGATTTCGTTTCTGGGCGTCTTTGTTTTTCCACGCTAAAATTAGTTCACCGAATAATTTTTTCGATATTGACAATTAACCACGTATAGCAAGCGCCAATTAAGTTGGCGCGGGGAGGGGGTGCACAGAAGACGTTTTTAAAAACGTCTACCCCCACTACGCAAGTAATTGTCAGAATACATTTGTCATTGACGTTTGACGGAACATAATATCTTTGCTAGGGGATCATAAAGTGATACACGCTCAGAGGATAGAATTATCTGACATTTGATGTAAAACCAAATACAAATCTCCCCACTACTTCTAATCCTGCGCGAAGTTACCCCTCCTCGCGCCAACTTAATTGGCGTTTGCTATACTTAAACGTTTTCGAAGCATGTGTAACAATAACCACTAATTGTTATATCTACTTGAACTTTTGTCAAAAACGTATTAATATTCAAAAGGACTTCATGCAAATATAAACGATCCAATCTAAAAGTGTATAATAATAGAAGAAATAAAAATTTTATTATTTAAGATTCAACGTTCGATTAACTGAAAATTAAGAAATCTTAAAAGAGATAGGTTTAATCAAGAAAGTAATGTAAATAATAAATAAAAGGTTTTATAAACATTAACATTGAAATACATATATAAAAATAAAATATTGAGTTGACGCATAAGTTCGTAGCGTCTTTATTGAATTCAAAATTTATTAATTTTGTACAAGCAAAATACAATAACTAATTATGCTGCATCGTTATTAAAGGAGATTCCTTCTATTTGATAGAAAGCGAAAAATATGTAAATTAACTGTAGCAAGATTATCAGAATAAGGCGAATGTGGAATGAACTCCCAATCAAATTCTTGAACGGTCGCTTTGTAATGTTGGCAGCATAAGGGCCGCGTTATCATGTTACAAAATGTCTTCCCGATCTTTCTTGAATTTCGGCCTCAAGACGACGAAGTTGTTACAGTAAATCTTAGCAGTGATGCTTGCATTCCTCATATTAGGCGTGAAACCACAACTCTGTAACAGAGATTATAAAATCACAAACAGATAAAACATATAGAAAACGTTCAGATATGCAAAGAACACGTCAACATAATGACGAAAAGAATTTTTATATTATATTAAAAAATTGAATTTATGTAAATTACATTTTAAAACCAAGGTAATAATATAAATTTTACCTTAAAAACATTGGAATCAAGGAGAAAAAAGAAGTAAAAATTAAAATTTAATTGATTCTAAACTATCAATACAAACGACACGAATTGTCGATGAATTTCCAATAAAATCTAAAATTGCCCTGATTCCTATTCTCATAAAGGCAACTACTTTTGCAATAGTGTCTCATTTTAAAATTGACCGACTGTATAGAAATACAGTCATTGAATCTACGCAATTGTACACACCTTAATTAAATTATTTGTACTAAAATTCTACATAAAATATATCTGAATGCGGATGCACTGACAAACCAACTCTAATTAAAACAGTCAAGCCATTACTAAGAATTATAAACGTTTAGTTTCGCCTTGTTCTGATAATCTTGCTACAGTTAATTTACATATTTTTCGCTTTCTATCAAATAGAAGGAATCTCCTTTAATAACGATGCAGCATAATTAGTTATTGTATTTTGCTTGTACAAAATTAATAAATTTTGAATTCAATAAAGACGCTACGAACTTATGGGTCAACTCAATATTTTATTTTTATATATGTATTTCAATGTTAATGTTTATAAAACCTTTTATTTATTATTTACATTACTTTCTTGATTAAACCTATCTCTTTTAAGATTTCTTAAATTCCAGTTAATCGAACGTTGAATCTTAAATAATAAAATTTTTATTTCTTCTATTTTCATATATTTTTAGATGGGATCGTTTATATTTGCATGAAGTCCTTTTGAATATTAATACGTTTTTGACAAAAGTTCAAGTAGATATAACAAATAGTGGTTATTGTTACATATGCTTCGAAAACGTTTAAGTACGTGGTTAATTGTCAATATCGAAAAAATTATTCGGTGAACTAATTTTAGCGTGGAAAAACAAAGACGCCCAAAAACGAAATCGCTTGACAATTTTAACGTAATGTTTAAATATATACAGCGCCCACCATATTGTTCGCACCACATAGGCAAAACTTTGATTGTGGAGTTTTTTAAAAATCGTTTTCGACCAGTTGTTTGTGCATGTTTGAAAACCTAAAATGAGATACATGAAAAGTTTTTTTCTTGTACAGTGTCCGCAAAAAACGCCTTTGTATAGCTTTGTAAAGCTTTGTATACCTGATTTTTCCCCGAGGAAAAAAATCACAAGATTTCAGATCCATGGACCGTGGTGGCCACGGATTCTCAGAAACCCGACCTATCCATTTTGCCGGAAAAAACTCATTTAGGTAATTTCTAACATGGATGCTACTGTGAGCTGGACTTGTTGGAAATACATTTTTCTTCTTAATTCCAGGAACAATTTTCAATTTCGTTGAAAAATTTATTTTGTAGAAATTCCAAATGTCTTCCTGAATTTAAATTATTTCTAAAAAGTATGGCCTAAATATTTGGTTATTAATATTCCACACCACACATTCGTTTTAAAATGGTATTGATTACGTGCTTCTATTTGAAAATGTGGATTTTCATCGGCAGCTATTTGACTAACAAAACAATATCCGTGGCTGCCTACGAATTTTTGTAAAATATGACGATGATATTATTATAACTTTCTAGTACGTTTAACTTTTCTAGTGCGTATTCACATTAATTGTTAAGTTAGATTTATTTAGCGTAAATTATAAAACAGGCTGAAACTTAAAATGAGGTTTTTCATGACAAAAAGGCTCTGCACCGAAAATGTGAAATAACGTGACAAAATTCCTTTTCTAATAAAAAATTTCTATTGTAATATTAGATTGTACTAGTTTAGTTCATTTTTTAATACAAATATAAATCCTGTAGAGCCTGTAGAAAGGCGAAATACGTATCTACGTCTCTGAGGAAGGATATGTTCGGACACGTTCACAAAACATATTAATAGTGAACCTGTATTTGTGTTTTTCACACCAGATTTTTAATAATATTTTATATGATTAAAAATAACTTTGTATTATACAAAACTGGTGGGGTTTACCTACTGTTGTATGTTTCAATTATTCTGATAAATAGATTGTGTTTTGAATGCATCTGTAATCTGCACATGTATAGTGTAAATAAGTTATTGGTTATGTAACGATTTAATAATATTTATAGGTTAAATTTAGAAACAAAATATTTAACAAATTTTGTTTCTAAATTAACAAAATTAACAAAATTAAATAAAATGACATTAAAATCACTTTTAATATAAAAAAAAACTCATATCCAATGTATGATTAATAAGTTTTTCTCTCAAATAAGTATCCACTGTTTGCTATAGTCCTGGTAATACGATTAATCCTTGAATGGTAAATTTTTATTTGAAAATAGACGGAAGCAACATGTAACAACAGCTTAACATTTAACAGTATGAATAATGTAACCTATTGCAAATATTGTTTAAGGTGTGTTTTGATAACATTTGAATGTACTTACGTTCATAAATATCAGAAAACGCGTGTCGAATTTCATTTCTAATAAAAAGTACATATAATACTACAAACAGATGCTCCGAAGGAAATACCCGTTCTAATTATACGTACCTAATATGAAAAAGGAGAATTTTTATCCATACAAAAGTACAAAAAGGTTTTAAATATATCTATACGTTAATTGCACGTATAACGCTTTTGTTTCATTGTGAAACAGACATGTAAATAATTTGCACATCTGTAACTGTATCATGGACAATACACCTCGTATTTTCGGCATTAACTTCTGCTTAAGACATATGTTTCATAATGAAACAAAAGCGTTATACGTGCAATTAACGTATAGATATATTTAAAACCTTTTTGTATATTTACCGCCATCTGGCTAGTTGTTAATGGACTACCTGTATTGTTTCGTTTCCTGTATGAGCATAGCTGGCCAAAACGAAAGGTCCCTTTTCCGGCAAAGTCTCTTTCGTCCGTCAGATGTCACTTATTAAATAAGTGCCACCTTACAGGATGAAATTTGCTTTATCTAGTAGGGATTTCGACTTAATGTTATATACAGATACAGATCTATTTATAAAGATTTGTATCATTTGTATACATTGCTTCACTAGCTTAACTGCCGACGCCAATAGATGGCAGAAACATATGTCTTAAGCAGAAGTTAATGCCGAAAATACGAGGTGTATTGTCCATGATACAGTTACAGATGTGTAAATTATTTACATGTCTGTTTCATAATCATACAAAAGTAACGAGTGTGCACATGTTCACGTATAATTTATACGCTTTATACACTTATTTTAGCTAAAATAACTTTATATCTATTTAAAATAAGATATAACTCATTTTTCTAGTTCTTGTTGAATTTAAATTTTGTGTGTTTAACTACAGTTTGCCGAAAAAGTAATGTCTCCCATCATCACTCCAATCTTAGTTCCTAAGGCTAAATAGCTTCCTTCTATATATTTTTTTTGTTCCACGCAGGTAGGTCTCTTCACGTTAGTAATGTCCATATATGAACCGATCCGCCTAAGAAGGTAGTATTCATGAACAAAAGGGAGACATTGCTTTTTCTGACAAACTGTACTCTTTGTTCCAAAGTATATTATATTTAAACCAAATAGATAAGATTTGTTTTTGACAAGTATCAATAAATACTTTGAATAAAATATAACGAACGCATTATAAATTAATTGAAATATGCAAATTTCTAACTCAAACAATTTTTAATTTTTCTAGTTCACAAAATATATACAGATATGTGTTATATACATATGTAAATGCATGGATATAAATAATGGTTTAATTTATTATATTAAATGATCTTTTGAGACGTAATACTAGAACAACATCCATTATTTATACACTAGCCGTATAAATCAACATCATGATCGTTTTATAGTCCGCAAAACGGAATATATCCTTACTAAATCAGTAATAGATCAGAAGTCTACCACAATCGTAATCTGGAATTAAAATCGGGCAGACGATTCCTACGCAAAATCTTGAATTTGAAGAGCCCATCTGATGGCGCCATGGTAAGTGGTATAAAGGCGTCGAAATGGGATCGATAGAGCTGACCCCCCCTGAATCTAGGCTAGTGCAGTCAGTACTACCGACTGCATTCGATACTACTCTACTCTATTCAACAATCAGACCCACACGTTTTTCAATATAAACACCCGCTTTTCTCTTTTGTATTTGTAACAATTCAATGCACTCACTTGCAAGTGAGCGTACGTCATATATGCAACAGTACTTTACAATCCATATTACAATTGGTTTTCCTTATATTGGCTCTCATAAATAGTGCAAATATTTACATTGTTAAATTTATTAATATAGACAAATTCAATAATATCCTCAATTCACTAACTGAACAAATTAATTAAAATATAAAGCTTGCCAAAAATCTATGTTAGTAATTATCGTTATAAATATACCAGTAGCGATTCCTGGTCAAATTTATAGAGAGGTCATACTGTATTTTAGGTAAAAAATGGAGTGTTTTAATGAATACATATATCTTAATTACTGATTAAATATTTTAAACAGATTTAAACTTGAAATTAATTCTTGGCTTTTTAACATCTATGAAATGATTTGTCACGCATTCATTAAAATTAAGTATTTTATTTATAAATTACTTTTCTATACTGCTATACACCTATTATAGACACCATCATAAAATGGCCAAAATAACAATCATCGACACACAAATATATACAGTTATAATAAAAATCGTATAAGACTGTGTTCAATTTTAATCTCAAAAAGCTTAAAGTTTTGAAAGAAATTGTTGGACAAAACAATCATAGACATGAAACATAGTATATATCTACAAAATTACAAAACAAAAGTATTTCTCTTAACTAAATAAAATTTAAATAAATATAAATATATTGTAAAATACAGTAAAACCCGTCAATTGCGGTCACCAAAAAAAGAAACAATATTGACCGTTATGGTGGCCGTAATTGTCAGATTTTTCGTCTTATAAATAAAATATATAATTTTTTTTTAATATTTTTTTCTTTATTTTATTAATCAAAGTAAATATTATATAAATACGCATATGTATACGAAAAACTAAAACTATTTCAATGTATGTAATATGTACAAAACATAGACTAGGTACATATTATGGATAATATATATGCTATGAATAATGGGTTTGATAATTTATTACACCAACATCCACAACTAGTTTTCCCAACTAGGTTTTCTCAGCCGGTGAATTTTCAAATCTGAGACCTCTAACTTCTCGGGTTTCACATAGGAAAGACGTGTCTAAAATATGAGTTGAGCGCCAGTACACTTGTACACAAAAATTTGATTTATCTATTTTATATAAGTTAAATTTGAACTAATCTCTCTTTAAGTTTCTTTTAAATATATTCTTTTATATAGGTATAAATTAATTAGCAATATTGGAATGAGTAAATAAAGCAAACACAGGTTAAAAATTAAAATAAATACTTTATATATAAATACAAAAATAAAAAAAATTAAAAAATATATCTTTGCAAAGTATAAAGATGCTGTATCATATAACAAAGATACTGAAGGTAAAAACATTCATTGACAATTGACCGCTAATTGAATGGAAAACATCCTCCTTAATGACTCCGAACAAAATTTATCTAAAATAATCAAGCTTTATAGTAGATTCTTCAAATCTGTATAATCAGATACTGATACGCGAACAAAAACTACGCATGTGCCTTGACACACAAAAAAAACTGAATCCAATCGACCAAAATTTTCATCTATAAAATTATAACGAAGAATTTTAATATATAAGCTGTATTATCTGTATTCCTAATAATTAAATCTCTTAACGATTAGCTTCACTACAATGGAAATATAATTATTATAATTATGACGTCATAAAATTTTAATTCTACTTACAATATAATTATTATAATTATGACGTCATAAAATTTTAGTTCTACTTACAAGACTGGAGACTTTCACGAAAAAGGTGCTTAATCAAATTAAACATCAAAAATACGAGAATTTAACTCAATAAATATCGGGAATTTAAAATCTAAATAACATCAACTATAAATCACTTTCAATCAATCAAAAAAACCCGAACTAATTAAGTATATTTAAAATATATTTCACGAAGCAAGCACCTCTTCGTTCAATGGCTAGAATTCGTCTCCCAGATTGACCTCGACTTTCTCTACATGAAAATCTCGGATAACAAGTTTTTCTCTCTATTTACCGCTCGCAAAATTTATCATATACTTTTAGTATACAGTCATGTCACAAAATATTTTATTCTAAATATTTTATTTTATTTTTTTTAAATCCATAGCTAGCAATATGTTCATCATTTGCACATATTATTACAACATATTCATGGGAAAAAAACATAATTTGTTAACCTTTTTTAAAGTATGGTTCAATCTTTGTTTGCTTAAATTTTTTAGCTTCGATTTAAAGACTACAGCTTCGTATGTAAGTAAAATTATAAAAATTTCACCATTGTTATTGCACAATAAATAATTCTGTATGTCTCACATTTCGCTCATACTAAATAAAGTAGATTGTGGAGTTTCACATTAGTCCACATTACTATTATCAGAGTTATGTTCTTCATCATTATTGCACAATTCCTCAACAATTTCCGTAATACTGAAGTTAGGGCTCTCAGTAGGTACATGACTATCAACAGAAGTAAATTCATCTAAATCCACAATTTCGTTTCGAACTGTAGGAAAGAGTTGGACAAGGAGTATTTCGTCTTGTTCGTCAAAAATTGTATCTTCTTGGATAACAATAGAGAATCCGGCCTTGGAAAAACATTTTTTAACTGTAGCAGGTAAAAGATACATTTTCCAAGCAACTGTAATCCATTTAAGTGAATTGACAAAATTTTTTATTTTTCATAATTTTCAAAATCACATTCACTGTCAGTAAACGTTAGTAAACGTCAGTAAACGACTTTAATAAAAAAAATTGGATAAATCAATTTGAAATCCTGGATTATTCATTTATCTAAAGGCTGACAATGTGAAGTGGTGTTTGGCAGCAGGAACACTAGTTTAACATTTTCTAATAAAACTTTAGAATGTGACTTGGCACTATCCTAGAAAAGAAGCACTTTTCAATTTTGTTTTTTCATTTTATTGTCAAATTTATGCAGCCATCTTGTCATAATTTCTGTTGTCATTCAAACCTTTTCGTTAGAAACCCATTCTATGAGTAATTTGTCAACATGAATTTTTGCTTTTTCCAATTATTAATCTCACATTCCATATTTGCACACAGTAAAACAGTCAAACGTTGCTTTGCTGCCTTCTTCCCTGCACAATTCTCATTTTTTAATGCAACTTATTCTTATTTGGCGCAGTAATAAAGACCTGGTTCGTCAGCATTATAGACATCTCGCAGAGAATAATTCCTTAAAATCAACGGTAACTTGGTTTTCCAGTCCTCTATATCGTTCAAATTAATCTCTGCGGGCTCACCACAAGTTGATTTAAAAGTTATACTGTGTCGCCGGCAGAAACTTTTCAACTATCCATTTGATGCTGCGGAATTTTCTATCTTTAAATTGCTTGCTGCCTCCAGTGCTTTTTGTTTAAGTAGCGGCCCAGATATAGGAATTGATTTATTTCTGACTTTGCAAAACCACTTGTAAACGACTCGATCCAGTCCCAATCCTTCCGAATTCGGAAATTTTCGCTTTTGCTCCAAGTTAACACCTTCCTCAACCATATTCTTTAATTCACCTTTATTTTTCATAATATCGTTAATTTGTGCTTTTCCAACCCCATATTTTTCGGCCAACTTTCCCGAACTTATAGCATACTTTTCACTTTCCTCGATTATATTTATTTTGTCTTTTAGCGACAAACGTTTTCTTTTTAGCGACATACTTAATTAAGAAACTTTCGAATACGCACACAACTTTAAACTGATTGAGTAACCGAAAGAACCTTTTGCATACGGAGAGAATTTTAAATTAACCAAGTAACTGGAAAAGCACATTATGTGAAAGCTTGTAGAAATGAAGGCGATCTCTGTTTGATCAAGTATAAACATGCACGTATTGCGCCGGCAATTTGCTTTCGAGGCGTGTTCTCAAAGTTTAATTTAATTATGTATACATACTAGGAACACATAATTATTGGCAATTTCACACAAATAAGAAATAATATTGGGTATTTTCATCAATAAAGATATATCATACATAAATACGCCGGTCGATATCGGCAGGTAAATTTCTATAAATATAGGCCGTAAAAATTTGGGTTTATTTGGCCAGGATCGTTTTATAAGGATGGCCGTAAAATAACGGGCTTTCGTATATAGGAATTTCTTTATAGTCGTTTCGGGAAACTTTGAAACTGTCCGTTACCGCAGGTGGCCGCTTTAGACAGGTTTTACTGTAACCCCACATAAGTCGTTGATGTTGCTTTTTTATGTAATTTTATTGTTTTCCCATTTTGTTAAGATGGATGGTTTTAACTACTGTATCATAATTGCTAATTTGTAAATGATTATGCGAGGGCGGATCGATATTTAAGGTCTCCAACAAAGCCATGATGGTGGGAGTAGTGGGAATAGAAACAAGATCTAGCCTGCAAACGGTAATTTCGAGTATTTCGTTTTACCATGCAAAGTTTCATTTTCCTCTGTACCGTCGTTGAATAACAGTGTCATTTATGAGTTCGATTTCTGAGATGGATACCATGGAACGATCCGTGATAGAATTTTTATAGCTGGAAGTTTCATCAAACTTACAAGTGTTTGAAAGCTGTTTATGGTAACGATTGCAGGGAATATCGTCGTTCTGATTCTTCAAAGGAAATCATTTATACCAAATATCTGCCGAAGAGATCAATGATTAATTCGATAAATTATTGCAAAACTTTACGATCGCTTTACGTATCCGTAGAGTAAGGCCGGAGAGAACAATTTTTTTCTTGCATCACAGCAATGCTAGACCGCATTGGTAACGCGCAATGGATCGAAATAGTCAAGAATTACATAAAGAACACGGATATGCATTCTCGAAGATGTGCCATTACACACTTCCTCAATAACGCCAATCGTGTCTTGTAATGCACTTTTCTGGTTATTAACAAGGGCGTCAAGACGTACACCAACGGGAAAAAAAGATAAAGAAAATTTTCTTTAGCAGCAACGAAACGATGAAGACAGTGAAAAGCCTGAAATTCACAGTTGTTTCGCACCCTCCATACAGTCCTGATTTTACACCTTCAAATTTCTGGTTGTTCCCAAAGTTTAAGGAGGTATTAAAAGGTCAACATTTCTCATGAGACGCCGAAGTTCAGGCTGCTGTTCGCAATCGGATCAACAGTAAACAAAAAAAAATTTTCATGGACGAAATGGATTCAGCGGTTCTTAGAAATGTCTTACGCTAAATGGTGATTATGTGGAACAATAGTCATACACGTTGGTAGTACAATAAATTTACTTTATTTTTTTCTGCTTCTTATCAGCATAAAACTCGGAGCTTTTCCGAGCTGTTTCTTAAGTTTTCTTTTAGTATGATATGAAAATTTCCTACACCATTTGCAGCCATACAATCCCACAATATTAATAATAATAATAATAATCTTTATTGTCAACAGTTGTCAACCAATACCGCCTCCCCCAAATGCCATTCTTGGATATATACAACACCGGTCAATCGTTCACCAGACTTTTTCTACACACGTTTTCGTCCATCCGGCGAATCCAAATAAAATCGAGACTCACGCATGAACATTCCGGAGCTCCATTGATCCGTTGTCCAATGTCTATGTTCACGGAAAAAATTGTAGTCGCTGAACACGATGGGCTTGGAGCAAAATCGAACAAGCAACAGGTTTCCTTGACATCAATCCAAATTCGTTCAATCTTCGGCGAATGGTTCGTGCAGAAACTGCAGTACTGCAAAAGTCTTCGACTTGGCGAGACACTATTGTTAATGGTAAACCACGATCGCATAGTGTAGATAACACCATAAAACGGTCTTCTCATCGGTTTGTGGTGCGAGATCTGCCTGATCCCGGCCTTCTTGTGTATTCCCCAGTTTGACGATGTAATTGTATTGCGTCTTGGACGGTATTCCTGGGAATATTCAAGACAGCAGCGATGTATCGCTTACTGCGTCCATCTTCATTCAAAGCTACTGCTCGGGCTACATTCTCTGCTTGCATTTGATAACATTGACAATTCAAATGACCTTTCAACGCAACAGATAAAATCTGAATAAAGAGCACACCAAGATTTTTTGGTTGAATTGGATTTTTTGGATTCGTCGTTATTTTTGTTATTCTTTTGGCTGTTCTTGTTTCATAGATAACATTTCATGTCTTTTGAAAAAAAAACAAAAAAAAATAATTTTATTTATGATAACAGATATTTACTTCAGTGTCCGGAATTTTTTGTCCACGAGTGTAGTTGAATCTAATCAGAGAAAATTAGAAAAAGAACAATCTGCCCCAAAACCTGATAAAAAATCGTCATTCCAACAAACCAAATAAAATGATGAAGATGTTGTAACCCGTACCTTTGACAGCACCATACAGTCTCTATCCGCTAAATTACATTATCGTATAGCCGAAATCGAAAATAGAAAAATAGTTGTCAACTTACTTAACATTAATCAAACATACAAAATGTACATTTATAAATATAGCAACAAAAACCTTAACGGTAGGGAGGAACTTTATAGTTTTATATATTTTCTACGAAGTTTAATTGTAACGGGTTGTTTTTCCCACCTGCACCATTTTATTTCACTTCGTTATTTTATTTTGGATGGTTTGATATATATATAAAACTTCCGTGTGGTAATTAATTGTTTCCTATTATAAATACTTCACTTGGATTCTCTTAGAATATCTATAAGTATTCATTGTTTCTTACTGTAAAGAGAAACATTATCAATATAGGTATTGTTCTCTACAAATTAAATTTACTACGTACTACGTTATATCTTGTGGAATTACACACTCGACTAAAAGGTTTTTTTATTAGATCATACACACTTTTATTGTACTTGCAAAACTTTATTTCGGTGCTAGATGCTGTTTTTGTAAAATATTTCTTTTCACTCTGTCTTTAAATCGCTTGGTGGGTTACCTGAAATGTAATCAAGTATTAATTGAGGATTTAACATTTTATAGCCATCTACCTCAGTATCATTTTGCAAGTGTATGCTGGTCTTTCCAAGTAATTATAAATTGTCCGAATTGTAGTAATTATTTCTTGGGAGGTTATGCTGTTTCCCATGTTGTTATGTTAAGTAACATCTGCGTACTCGCATGTGTGAGTATGTTTTTATTGGATGCATAGCTGGATTTGGTGTATAATAGACTGGTAATTTATATCTCTTGATTGTATCCTATAGAGTAACTTCTAATTTTATGTTAATTTATGGATTTTCTCTTAATTTTCCATCCTTTGAATTGCATTTTTAAAGTTCACAATTATGTTCAGACTATTATCTTGAATAGAATTGTTTTTAGATAGACAATTTAATTAAGAGAATATTGGAGTAGGATGTAAATACTATTTCTTTTATTAATTCTTTTTCTTAACTAATCAATTTTATTTTTGCCTAGCTGGTAAAATTTCATTATGTGTACTTCTCACTTTTTGATGCCAGCGCTAACTTACGGATGTTCAAGGAACTACATACCTTGGTTTTTATTCATTCTTTGTTCGGGAAAAATACGTTCCTTCTTGCTGGAACTGTCGAAGAAGCAACAAGTGCTGGAACGCGTGATACACTATTGTAGAATTTTTATGGCTTTATTAAAGTGCTTTGAGTAATACGGTAACCCGAATTTATGGCTATAATTAATCTAATTATGTGGTAGAATTAGTCGTTGAATGATCAGATAACTACTATCGCGGTATAGGGGATATAAGATATTGTGGAGCACATGTCTTCCAATTTTTTTTCTTGAGCAAGACTGTTCCATGTTGTAGGTAAGTCTCTGTTCATCTTTACCGACGTCGTACATTTAGCTAGAATTTTGCAACATTGCGGGTCTTTTATCCTTTTGAAGGGTTTTTGTAAGGAGTGATAAGCCTTCGCCGTTGTTTGTAGGGAGTGATGGCCTTCACCGTTCTTTCTAAGGAGTGATAATCCTTCACCGTTCTTTGTAAGGAATGATAAGTCTCCACCGTTTTTTATATACCATATTGGCTTCTATTTGGGTGGAAACCATTGTAAAACTTGATTTTGGAAGATATCTACATCTATGAAGAGGAATGATAGATAAATCTCTATGCATGAAACAACTATCCTGGAATTTCGACTCCGGAATTAAGTGTTCCTTTTCTTTGTACAAAGTTTTATCAACGTAAGGTAGGAGAACATCTTTTTCGTTCTTTTGGGAAGAATAGATACTCGAAATAAACCATCGTACATGAATTTTTAATGCACAGAACATTTATTTCATAAACAAATTAAGTGTCAAGCTCATTTAATTATAATTTAAATTCTCTCGATATGCCCTGCCTTAGCGTGTACACAGGGTGATTGATTTTTTAACAAAAAAATCGGCCTGCGATCATCTCAATTTTTTTTAAACTACATAGTTTGCTTTGTATTCCGAATTTAAATTTTCATATATACTGTATGTAACTATTTAAAGCCAATGAATTGCAATAGTATTTTATAATTTAGAATGACTTTTTTGACGATGACTTAAAACTATAATTTTTCTTAAATTTTATTACTATTCATATAATATACTGTGTGTGTAATACCTATGCAAAGTTCAACGACAAATCTGTGGTTTAACTACAATTTTAGATCTTCTTAAGTTAAGGCATGTCAAAATATCGATTAACTAATTATCATAATTTTAGAGCATTTTACAGAATAATTTATTTGATTTTGAAGTTTTCAAATTGATTCATTATAAACTCATGTAATTTTCTTTCTTTTGTAATAATATTGTTAAATAATTTAATGATCGAATATATCCAGAATCCAGTGTCAATTTTTCATAACGTAACTATTAACTATTCCTTTTGATTTTAAGCGAATTTGTCGCTTTTATATTATTAATTGCGGCTTGAAAGCAATCTAATCCTGATAATTTTCTTTGTTTTCGTTCTATATACGAATATATTAGAAAAAAAATATTCGGTACTGAGTACCTGGATGTTAATAATAATTGATCTGTTTATGATATAATAAACCACATTTGTTATTATTACTGAACTTTTAATTTATTGGTAATTTGTTTGCTTTCCTTCGAATTTATTTTGCTTACCTTCGGCAGCTTGTGTTAGCTATGCAGGTTGAGACACGGTGACGCCTATTATTATCACGAATCTATCCCTAGCTGGCCTATAAATTGACTAGTGTCTCAACTTAAGATCTCCGGGGCATTCGTCTGTTGTAACTTGGTAAGTTTTTAAGGTTTTAAGATATAGGAAAGGCGCGCGTAACACAATCCAAATATTAGGAGTATACAAGAAATTTCAAAAATTTTAAAACAGTATTCGAAGCACAAATACAAAATAAATGATCTCTAGCCGTTACTAAAATTATTAACAAGTAAAGCTTTGTATTTGTTAACAAAGGTAGCATCGAGTTACTCGTATAGATTTTGTCTGCTAAAGGTGAAGAAAGATATTAATCATCTAATAATTTCGTCTGTTTCATATACATTCCCGAATAAAAATTAATATATTATACTATTTGTCTACAGCAGTTTTTAATTTTGAATTAAGCATTTAACGCGATTAATCATCAATTCAACGAAGATATAGTTATTCAAACTCGGATATAAATTTTGAAAAATCAAGCTTAAAAAGTTTGAAAACATATATCCGAACAATATTCTGATATAAAATTTGTAAAAAAAATGTGAAAATCTTAATGTGGAAAATTCCTATTATGATTTTCAAGAATTCATAAACACATTTAATTCGCTTTTCACGACAAAAAAAAAACAAATAAATAATGACAAAAAGTTCATTATAGGGATAGATTTAACGTGGATAAAAGATAATAAAATAAAATAAGTGGACAGATTTAATAAGAAAACCAGTATAATAAATGCAGAAGACACCATTTCATTAATGTAGAATTCGAGAACAATACAAAAGGCTTCTGATAAACTAATGTGAGCAAATTAAATTTACAAAAACATTTCTACCGAACACGAAGCAAATCTTTAAAAATAGAAAATTAAGTGGACTTAATTCTTTTTTTCTTTTCCTAAGATAAAGAAAATATGTATCGATATACGAGGTGCTACCCAGAAATTCCCGGAATTTGAATGTGGAGCGCGAAGGGATGGTTATAAAGCTCAATAGCGTTACAACTAACGCTATTGAACTTGATACTGACTTAGTATAAACGTAGCTTATATCAACATATGAGCTACGTTTATACTAAGTCAGTCTATTAAACGATACTTTGCTAGGTGGCGATAAACAGTTTTTGCGTTTATATTTGTTGAGTTGTATTTAAGTTATTCTGTGATACTATAATGTCAATGATTAAGCAAGCGTCTGGTGAGGATACTTTCGACCAGACGCAGACTTACGAGTGGCACAACCGTTTTGAAAGTGGACGTATGTTGGTTGCTGATGATGAGCGTTCCGGTCGTCCTTCGACGGAAAACACTACACAAAATGTGGTAAAAATGCGTGATGCTATACTGCAAGACCGAAGGAGAACATTCCATGACATTTATAACATTGTCAGTTTGTTGTACGGCGTTTGTCACCGCATTCTGTCCAACGAGCTCAAGATGCGACGTATTGCTGCGAAGTTTATACCAAGGTTACTCAGCATTGAACAAAATGAGACCATGTTCATGTGTGCACAGAGCTGAAAGAAACTGCCGAAGGGATACGAACTTCAGTACCAGAATTGTTTCTGGCGACGAATCATGGGTGTACGGGTATCATCCCGAAACAAAGCAGCAGTCATCCCAGAAGACTCCATCGTCACCACGGACAAAGGTAGCGCGACAAATTCGAAGCAACGTCAAGTCGATGTTGATTTGAATCTTTGACGCTGATGGCATCGTGCACAAAGAATTTCTCCCACCAGGCGAAAAAGTTAATTCACAATTTTTTTGCGATGTACTTCGACAATTAACAATAAGAAAAAACATGTGAGGCAAGCGGCCTGCCAAACGGCGCAACAAGTCGTGGATCCTACACCACAACAATACACCAAGCCACACGTCACTTGTTGTGCGTCAGTTTCTAGCCTCAACGAAGACAGCAATACTACTTCACCCTCACTACTCCTCAGATCTTGCACCTTGTGACTTCTCTCTCCGAAGTTGAAACTAAAGCTAAAGCGACGCCTTTTTGAGACGATTAAAGAGATCCAGACCATCCAGACCCAATCGCAGACAGTGTTGAACACGTTAACACGCGAAGACTTCCAGCACGGCTTCCAGTCATGGACAAGTCGCTGGGATCGGTGTATTCATGCGGAAGGAGAGTATTTTGGAGGGGATGGTAGTGAATAAGTTTTCAGAACAATTTATTATATTTTTTCACATTCCGGTAATTACTGGGTAGCACTTCGTACATCGATTGTTTTATATTGCTTTTAATTTAACTTTTCAAAGATAAACGTGTCATGTACGAGGATGATTTGACGAAGAGTGACTTTTCAATAAAATACCTACTAATGTTAAAATAAACAATATATTCTAGTTTTCAGCTTAATTCCAATCGAATTCTATACACTTACCCCAGCAACTCTCCGATTATTTTAAACCGGCTAAAAAATAATCTTTCCAATAAGTCATTTTTTCAAGTTTGGAAAAACCACTAAAAGACAAATTTTGTGAATATTCAGTGGATGAAGCAACAATTCGTACCCTAGTTCGACAAATTTAGTGTCTGGCGTAGAGAATTAATAAGAGGGCGCATTATCTTGATGGTTCAAAACTTCTTTTTTCAGTTTAGGCATCGAAACCTATTAGTACATCAAGTTATTATACTTCTCTACTGTAATTATTTAATAAAAATTACTTTTTTGAAAATATAAGAAAACTTTTTTTTCTCTTCAGAGCATGTTAGTCAGAAAAATTCATTGCTTTGATTGTGTTTTTGTCTCTGAAGTATACTGATATATTTACGGTAATATATCTATGAAAAAATGATCTTGAATTTTGTGCTAACTTAGTTATAGTCATTTCAAAATTCAGCACATTCACGCATTTGGTCAACAGTAAGCAAACGCGGCACCCGTCTTATATTTAACTTTCTCATATTGAAATGTTAATGCAAAATATTGTGTAACGGTGTAACGGTTCGGTTAAGATGTTTACGACATTAGCTATATCACACACTTTTATTCGGTAGTCATTCTTTACAATGTTAATGCAAAATATTGTGTAACGGTGTAACGGTTCGGTTAAGATGTTTACGACATTAGCTATATCACACACTTTTATTCGGTAGTCATTCTTTACAATGGTATGGACTTTGTTAATTTTTTCTGAAGAAGTTACTGTAAATAAAGGCCTTGGACATTCAACACCCTCTGTGCTCATGTGACTACTTTCGAAAGCAGTGAACCACTTACAAATCCTTCCATTGGAATGAGCAGATTCATTATAATATTTATGAAACTTTTTTCAGTTTCTTTAATGGTTTTTTCCGTGTAAAAATATCCTTTTCATAATATTAACAAAAAGAACAACAGTTAAACGATTGTAAACACTCATCTATGTGACATATTTGAATGAAATTTTAACAGTAGGCTTCTAAAACATGACTAAAGTCTGCATTATACATGGCAAAGTATAGGCAACTTTTGATAAGTCACTCTTGCGTCAAATCACTCTCGTATACGCAACTTGTCAAGAATGTCTAAATTTTCAGAATATTATAATCGCCGCCCAATTAAAACAGTTTAAACCATTTTTATTCCAAATAAACATTTTGTTACATAGCACCTTTATCCATTTGTGTCTTCAATTTTAAAAATTTATAGAGAATTCACATTTATAAAAACCAATTTGAATAATTATAGTTGGCTCTTGATAGTTTCTCTTGGGATTTTTAAATTGCAGTATTAATTAAGTAAGCTTGACCTCCACAACCTAGCTCATAGAAAATTATATATTCCTTTCAGTAAATGTTTGATTTCAATCAAATGACATCAATGATTAATTTTCATTATTTTAAATCGTATTTTGCGTAACGCCCGCGCAAAATCCACTTTAACGGAATATCAATATAGAATCAACATTTCGCCGTAAATTATATTAAATACGCTTTAGAACTTTTCACCCTAAAATCCATCTGTTGGGGGATCCGTTTCATACAGACAGCTGTGAAAAGGGAAATAGAATAAAAGAATTTTTTACTTTCAGACAACCAAAATGAATGTGTACATCAATCTTACTTCTTTCTCCAACTTCGTCAACCAATTATATTTTTTAAAAATCTTTTGAAATTGTTGTAAATGAAATATAGAGAAAATACGCCGTAATTGTATTTTTTCAAATAATAATTTAAAAAAATACTTGCCAAAAATTGAATACAAAATTAAGATGTAGCTTATTCAAACAAAAATACCATAGAGAAAGTAATTAAATTATAACCAGACCTGACTTTACTTAATGTAGATTCGTTTTAGCTGTTTCGCTTGAAACACTATATAATATCTACACTTAAATATTATTTTAGAAAACAATTCTTCTGTCACACATTTTAAAGTAAAAATTAAAAACGTTAACGTGTGCCGAAACAATTTTATTTTAAGTATTTTATATATATATATATATATATATATATATATATATATATCGGGTTACAACGTTTTACGTCTTCCGATTCCTAATCGCCATTCCCCTCTGTTCATCCATAGGCCCTCCTCCAGATCCGTCTCTCGAATTTCTTTATCCACTCCGTCTCTCCAGCTTCTGCGCGGTCTTCCTCGTTTTCGGTTTCCTTGGGAGTTCCAGTTTAGCACTTTCTTTGGGATTCTGTGTTCTGGCCTTCTATGGACGTGCCCATACCATATTAGCTGTTTGGTTATAATGTCATCTATAATGTCATGTTGTATTCCCATTTCTTGTCTAATGGTTTCATTTGATACTCTATCTCTCCGGGATTTTGCCGCTCTTCTCCAGAAGTCCATTTCTGTGGCTTTTATCTTTCTTTTTGTTTTTTCTTTTATCGGCCACACCTCCGAGCTATATGTTAATATACTTTTCACGATCGAGTTGTAAATTCTTTTTTTATTTTCTTTTGTAATGGTCTTGTCCCACAGAATACTGTTCAGCATGGAAGTCGCTCTTCTTCCCTGTATATTTCTGTCTGATATTGCCTCATCTAGTGTCCCATCCTTGGATATTTTCATTCCTAGGTATTTGTATATATTGCAATGTTTGATGATCTGTCCCGTTGCTAGGTGTAGGTCTTCTTGCTGTCCGCCTATGCACATATATTCTGTTTTTGCTATGTTAACATGCAGGCCCCATTTTCCGTATTCTTCTATGAGCTTTCGGCTCATATATTCCATGTCATGTATATCTTGTGCAATAACTACTTGGTCGTCCGCAAAAGAAAGGGTATATACTGTCGTGTCGTCATCCACTGGCATTCCCAGTATTTTATTATTTATTAATATATTTCATAAAAAAATTTCGAAAAGTATGTTAGATTTCGTTGTTTTGAAAAATTGATATTTTAAAGAATTCAGGTTTTATGGAATTCTTGCTTTATTCGCTCATTACCACTTCGTTTTCAATATTTCAATAAACAGAAAATCTTCAGAATTAATACATGTTATGACCTATACAAATTAAATCCCATAATTACTGGTTTTCTTGAATGTTAAACATTTACATTTTGAGAATCCTAATATTCACTTTTATCCAATTGTATCCTTAAAAAAAAGTAAGTATAAACAGTGCAAAAGAAAATAATTGGCGATGAATGTAAACGCTTTTCTTTAATATCAAAATTCTATTGACAAATTAATCTCATTTCAGCGAGTTTACAGAATTTGTAAAAAGTAAAATAAAACATGGACCGACAATAACTTATATATAATACACAAGTTTAAATGAGACTGAAGATTATCCATTAAGCATTATAAAATGGTCCCAATTTCAGTGCACCGTATCTTTTTCTCAACATCTTTCTTTCCCATATCTCTCAAGGCTCACTCTTTAGTTCATTGTCAGAACTCGCTTCATACCCGTATAACGGTTCCGTACATTCCTATATTAACATATTCTTTGACTCTAACAAGTCTAGCACATGTACATGCTTTCAAAAGATTCTTCCTAGTATTTCTGTTTTCTTTTCCGAATAACTTTAATTGCCACACCAAAATAATTACAATTTTAAACCTCTCAAACTTTTCTTTCTGTCTTTATATTCTTATCGTAGTTCTTTACATGTTGTTTTTACATTTCTATTCCTTTCTCCATATATTTTCTTTTACTTACATCGAAAATTCACTCACCCATTAAAAAAATAATATTGATATTCCAAAATTTCAATAAAACCTTCTATTTGAAGAGATTACTATTAATTTGTTTCCTCGGTCCTGTTTAAGTCACGATCGATATAAAAGAAATTTGAGCAAATAAAAAAAAATGGTATTAATCAATTGCCTTCCAAACATATTATTTTCGTGTGGATACGTCACCTTCTCAGTTTCAATCTTCTCCTCAGACTTAACGCACAACTTTGACTAAAACAATTGACTAAAACAATTGTAATTAAAATATATAATTTTAAAGAAATAAATATTGTATTATAATGCACAAAAATCTAAATTACATGTTTATTATTAATGTTATTTATTTCATATATCCCAAAAATGATGTGAGATACCCTAATAGTATATTAAAAAACAAGTTTCATAAGGCACCATTTTGCCGCACGAGATTAGTTTAGAAATCGAGCCGCGATAGCGGCGAGTTTTCTAAAGAGCGAGTGCGGCAAAAGGCCTTATGAATCGAGTTTTTTATACTATTTTTTCTATTTTGCATTTTTTACATTAATAAATTGGAATTATTTAATTTGGAAGTTCAGAGTTTAATTTTTATATAAAGTATGCAGTTGGTCACATTGATACTTAACATTGTCAAATTTAAATCTTGCTATCCGCGAAGTATATTATATTACATATTATTTATTAATTTTCGTTAACATTACTTGATATTTTATTTATAAATATAAACATGAGTGACTTAGAAACTAATATATCTTGTTGTCAATTGTATACAATATATGTTGTTTGTGTAGAGTACGAACATATATCATATCTGTCAAATGTACTTAAATTCTTAAAATCAAATGAAAGCAATGATATTTACTTCTGTATTCGAACAACGCCAACATTGAAAAATGATAAAAAGCGTATCGAAATGAAGCTCATTTCGATACTGTTTTGGGTTTCATAATGAGTTCATTTCGAACGCAAAATTGAAAAAAATAATTGAAATGACTCTATTTTAACGAAATTAGTGCTGCCATCTGTTGGTGGCAGACTAACTTATAAAGTGCAAACCTTTCTATATAATCTGTAACATTGCATTCAGTAAAAGCCAAGACAAGTTCTGTGTTAAAAGGAACAAAAACCCCAAATTCTTAAAATCGCTTATGGAAATAATTTATTACCACGAATACAAATTATTGAATATCGTCGATGCTTCATAGCGCAAAAAGGATGTGAATGACGATAAAACGTGACTTTATGAAAATTTCGAAAAAATATTCAATGAGATTCGTGAAAATTAAACTTGGGATACCCAAGATAAATAATTCATCCCTTTTCAAATTCGAACCTTGCTCCACATAAATTGGCAGATGCAAGTTACTGAAATGTACACTGCAAAGACATAACTAACTTAAAACGTCTTAAAAGCAATTGTAACTGATGTATCAGAATAATTGAAACATACATGAGTAGGTAAACCCCACCAGTTTTGTATAATACAAAGGTATTTTTAATAATATAAAATAATATTAGTTCTTCACACCAGATTTTTAATAATATTTTATATTATTAAAAATACCTTTGTATTGTAACTGATGTAACCAAGCGTCTTTGTTTTAATGGTGGTCACCAAATGAAGGAAATCCATCAAAACTGAAATTAAAAATCAAAACAATCCTCACATTGCCTTTTACGATTCCAAAGTTATTCACAAAATTTCGGTTCAAATGTATCAACACTTAATGTAGGCCATATTCCTCGTGTTCGCCTGTATATCGAAATGCCTGGTTTTCGATATACATTGACGATTTTTGCGCATCGTTTGTTGGATTTAGGTAATCCGACGTTTAGGCAGGCTTCCATCTTTAGGATAGCCCTGTTCTTTGCCAAACTCATAGTCTGGCATATATGCCATTCCCAATTTTTCTGAATCAAGCAAACTTAGCTAGAATCTTATTTCTTAGAACTTAAATTTAAGCTACATGTACCTGCACAGAATATTATGCGCAGTTGGCTCAGATGTTTTTGCGCGGTGTCGTGTGCGCGATGTGTTTATTTTGTTTTTATTCTGTCTCAATTTCCGAGGGTGTTGTTCTTATATGTACACTTTCTCTAATCAATGGTAGCTAGACGTTCTTGATTTCCAGGCTTGGTGTACTTATGGCGTTTGGCGTTATAGCCATATATGCTGTCTCTTTCAGCTTTTTTTTGTTTGGTTGTCTTCTTTTTCCAGGATTGCTGCATCAGTCCATGTAATCCTATGACTTTCTTTCCAGGCCTATTGATCTAGGCGCGATTTGTCTACTTGCCCTAGTTGGACCAATTTTTGATGTTCTTTGATCCTGACTTGCAGGGGTCTGCCTGTTTCTCAGATATAGTTCTTCCACATTCAAATGATAGTTCGTATATACAGTTCTTTGTTTTCTGATTTTCGTTATCCGATTTCGTTCTGACTAGAGATGATCTGACGGTATTTGTTGTACTTATGGCTGTTCTCATGTTGTAGTTATTGCCTATTCTTCTGATCCTTTCCGATTGGCCTTTGACATATGGTATCGCCGTAGTGCACACGCTTGTTTGCTGTTCTTGTTCATGGGCTATTTTTGTCTCTCTTGCTTTCGACAACGTCTTTTCTGTATATCCGTTTAATTTCAGACAATTTAGAGTTGTAACGCCACTCATTTCGAAAGAACCAACCAGGAGGATTCTGTCAAGACCAATGGGATTGCAGCTTGAATAAGAAAAAGCACCAGAACACAGCGAATTCATGGCCAGGTATTTTGAAAAAGAAATAGAAAATTTGAATTAAATCATCTTTGAATGTATTTATAAATTCACCTCTTATTAAAATATTCTTAATTTATTTTAAATTAATGAGACTAAATCATCATTTCTTAATTATCACATTGTTATACAAAGATTGCAGACTTACAATTTCTTAACCTCAAACACCCGCATGTCGACCATTTGCACATAACCTCTGGTACCAATTTCGTGATAATACTTATATGCGCCCATGTTTATGCATTTATCCAACAAATAATACCTAGAAAGATATTGTGTAATAATTTATTACATTTTATTGTATTTATTTACAAATTACTTGTTGATATATTTGATTTTATTTTTCTTCATTTAATTTTCTAAAAGACTCATATGTTGTGCATTTATTTATTGGTGATGTTGAAAATTACTTATATTAAAGCATACTTTAAAGCTTACCTGTGTTTTTGATTTCTTCCTGAACGACATTCTGTTTAAAGCAAACTGAGTAAAATAAATATACTATTCATAACACCTAGAACATCATTAAAATATGGCAAGTTACACGAAAAAATAAAACTGTATTTGACACAACGACGCAAGATCCCCCCCTGAAGATAACAGAGCAGCCTAGTAGTTAGTCCGGAGTATCGAATAGAATAATAGCTAATGCTCGAACCCAGCGTCATTTGAGTTACAAACAATTCGAGGAACTAATAATTGTTTAACACATTATTGTGAACGCCGTTTAGTAAGTCGTTCAAATATACACGCATTTCAACCCGCATTTAAACGTACATGCATCAAGTACATTCTAATAGTATATTATGATATTTTATTATTATTACCATCGGCATTGCCTATTTTTAACAATTAGCTCCCAACTGCTTGGCAAATCATACAAATTACCTCTTATAGTACCTCTAAATCTTTAACAATATATATTAATGATATATATATATATATATATATATATATATATATGTATGTATATATATATATATATATATTGTAGTGGTTCAACCAGGACCCGTATTCCAGCTCCTACAATGTGAAATACAGGTATACAACACATTAAGACACCTGTATAAATGTTAAATTGGTGGACGTAATTTGTGAAATTAGTATCGAAATGTAAATAAATTAATATGACGATAACTTTAAAATTTATAATTAACTTATTTTGATTTTTAACTTACTTATTATATTTAAATTTTTCAATTTCATAATTCAAATTATTCGCGCGAAATTACAGGTATTTAATTTATCTACATCAAGATTTATATCGATGTTAGTTAACCACGCCCACTAACTTAAAATTATCATGAACCCCGCGAAAGCGATTTTTACGGTACAATTTATAACTAATTTTATGTTGAAAACTACATTTTAGATATTTGTAAATTATTTAACTAATTTTTCGATCACATTAAGACTTAAACATTATGCAAATTCATATTTTAATTGATGCAAGTAAAGCGAAAACTTCGAGGCTTTTATCGATATTTAAAATAGGCTGTGGTATAAAAAAGCCGAAGAACGGCGTCTGATATAAAATTTTTACAACAAATGGCCGCATTTTTATTAACTTCGTGAAATTTAAATAATTTAATATATTATAAATAAAAATATCATACCAAATTTTCGATCATTCGATAAACAAATAATAGGCCCAACTTTTGATATATAAATTTGAAGAATACCACGACGTAAACAAGAATTATCGATCGAAGCATCTTTTTGTAATTGGATACCGTCGAACCGAGAGCCCAAGCCGGTGAACACATCCAACGCCGCTAGAAATATTGGAGCGAGCCGTACTCCGCATCTATCCCGATCACAGAGCTTCAAGTCCTCATCAGATCCTAGAACATCGGAAACAGGTTCAGATCCTACGTTTATTCCATATATAATCTAAAAGCCAACATTTGTCTAAATAAAAATCACTATAAACAACTTAATATTCATATTAAATTTCGGAATTTTTACTTTTTTATAAAACATCAATTAAAACGTGCAATTTCTACATACATATTGCCTAAGATAAAACAATACTTACCTATATTATGTTTAATTTAAGAACAATTAAATATTTGTTTATATAATTTTCGTATAACCTAACCTTATAACTTATAAACACATGTGCAACATATTAATTCCTCTTATTGTCACTTAGCACGTAATATTCTTTTTATAATACAGTTTCCTTATTCCTTTTATTCAATTGCTGTTACAGTTTTCTTATTTATTTCAATAAATTTTTATTTATTTTATTAATTTAATCTTTTATTTGTGTTTTTTAATTGTTGAGTTTGAGCTTAATTAATACACTAATTACATTGTTCTTACGGAGATAATACACCAAACCGACGAAGATCCTCGAGATTTTAATTAATTTATGTACTCAAGCTTTACCGCAGTTAGATGGTTATTTAACAAGATCACAGATAGCGTTGAACAAACTAAGAACTACATAAACTTATGGCGCCCAACCTTTGAATTTAAAATCATAAAGACTAACTTATATTAATAATTTTTCTAAGTTTATATCCTCATTGTTCTTAGATTTACCAGCAACATCTGCGTATTTTATCAATATATATATATATATATATATATTGCTATGCTAACCCGAAGGACTGCGGAGAATTGTCCCACGTTCGGACGTCATAAAATGCACTGGTCTTCCTCCACTCAATAGTTACTTTAATGTACTGTTGTCTTTCTGTTTTTAACTAAATTCACCGGCTTAGCTCGCGTCGTAGGCACATTGTCGCCTCTCTCTCTCAAGGTGGGATTCATGTAGTGGGGTCCAAAATCATTTTGGAAAATACTCGATTGGTAATAAATATCTCCAGATATTTATATTTTGGGTTTAAATATATTCACTTTATACTAATTCAAGTAAGCACATTTATTTTTATATAATGATCTATATTTCGCAGTATTTGATCAAAATTGTCAATTAAACGTCAATATTAATTAATTATTAAACTGTCAGACTATATGACATCTGTACAAAATTCTAATATATATATTCAACGTACTACCTCAATAAATTGCCTCTCATGTTCGGAGCGCCAAATACGTTACAATCTCTTCACCCAGTTCGATAGGAGATACTTAATATCAATACTAATATTCTTACAGTTTTATCTCGGTCTTTTATATGGAATTTAAAGAAAGATTAACGAAGCAACACAGACTTTTAATAAGAAAAAATAATACATGTCAATTAATAATCAAAAAATAACATCGAGGTTTTTATGGTTACAAATGTACATATAAATGCTCAACCTTAGAATATATCTTATCTATCATATATCAGCAATACATACAATATCCATCCCCTAATCTTCAATCCACTACATATTTCCCAAATTCAACCAAAACATTTTTAACTAGTTACAGATCTGTACTATAACTTTAACTAGCTACAGATCTGTACCATAACAATATATATATATATATATATATATATATATATATATATATATATATATGGTAAACCTAATCAGTAGGCGATTAAAGGTCTGTATATTACTTCAAAATATATGTATTTAAAAAACTCTACATGTTTCGGCTGTGTACGCCTTTAAAAAGAGAATACAAAATATGAATGACAGGATATAAATGTCATTTATATCCTTTATATCCATTTAATTTTGTTCAAATACGATATGTAGGCCTACAGAGTCATCTATTATTTATTATTGGTGATTTTGTACTAATGTTCGATAGATATACACCGCCCTTTTATTAGTATTTATTTATAGTTTTGTACGAGCTAATTAATGCTTAAGCGACTTCATAAGTGGAAGTTGACTTCCTTTATGATCGATTTCTTTCCTGAAATTAATTAAATGTGGAATAATTGGAATACTCTCTCAAATATGTTTTTTTCTATAATGACGTAGATCCAGCTTCATATAAAACTGGACATGGAGTGGGTTTGGATCTCATTTATTGTGCTATTGTTATAAAGCCTAAATGGTTGTTCCATGGTGATGGTAAAAAATCATCTTATAAGTTAGAATTGGTTAATACAGGGATTCTGTTCGCAAATACGGGTTTGCAGTTCTAACTTGGGGCATAGGAAGTAACGAGATATATTATTATAGTTATTTTCTCGTGTAACTACACGAATAAATATAGATGTAAATTCTTTATCATGCGGGCATCGGCCATGTGGTGACTACGAACACGTTTTATACTAGGGCAAGCAAGTTGGTACGGGCGTTTTACCCCCAAAATTAATTCAAACACCGTATGCTGGAAATGAGGTAGCCTCCCATTTTGTTCCTTCCTCCAATAGACGCAATAAGAAAGGTAGTAGTCCGTAATGATATAATCAATCGTCAGCGTCGCATGGAGTAATAAAAATTTGTATCACTTAGTGAGTTCTTTTTCTGATATATATTAAAAGTATTTGGTGTCATACAATTTAAAAGTCAATTTTATTCAAAATCATTGTGTAAGATTTATTTCTACATATAATGTGTGGAAACATAAAATTTATTTAGAATTAATTTTGATATTATAATTTCCGTAATTATCATCAGTAAAAATACTGATCAATTCATTTTTTTTATATAAGTAACATATCTCTGCATATACAGTGTGGACAAATCTTAATAGATAAATTTTGGTATAAACTTTTATCCAGTGAAATTGTCGCCAATTAATTAAGTACCTACTTGTGTGTGTTATATAGGGTATTATTGTATATACAAAGTGTGTAGATATCGATGTATGGTTTATGAAAGATATTTGATAAATTATTGATGCAATTCTTACAACTAATATTTTTAATTAATTTAATTGTTTTCCCATATTGGAAAAATTAGTTCAAAGGTTGACCTTCAAATTTTGTATATATGTATACCATCTGGTGATCTGATTATTTGTTAATTTATCTAAACCACCTGCTTTTATGTGCATATCATTTAATTTCGCCTTTATTTTCAATTTTATTGTCTGCATTTTCAACTATTTCATTAATATATTATACTGGGTGAGTCTTTTACTCATAACCAGAATTTATGTTACCTAGATATCTATCACTATTGTAATGTCAGGATCGCTTTGATCATATTTAATTATACTTAGTTTTTTATTCATTCAACTTAATTTTTTTTATCCGAGTGAATTGGCGAGAAATATATTTGAGTGTCATATTCTGGATTACAACAAATCCTCATTGTAATTGTTTTGATTTGAGTTGTTTTATTTCATTTAACATCGATACTTGTACTTTACCTGAATTTATTCAATTTACTACGGCAGTCTGTGTTCTCTGTTGCGGCTAAAGGGATAACATGGTGGCGCCCTTTTAAATATAAGATCCCCTCCACTCGCTTCTAAACTGCGCTGGTCTTTAGCCGAAAGATCTCCGGGGCAATCATGTAATGAAGTGAGTTGGATAAAGTTGTAAGTAAAGGTAGTACATCAGTAGGCGCAAGACTAGTGCTCGTGGGGCACATAGTATACTCTACAAGCCACTAGTAACCATTCTCATAAAATATACTTATTGTTCGATATTGTATAAGGAACAAATTGTAATTAAATTTGGCAAGATAAAATTGCGCCTTAGTTACTGTTGGGTATGTATTCGACCCGTGGACCAAATTGTTCGAGCTCGATGGAGCAAATGTTTGCGATGACTCCGGTTTATGAAGGACCAATGTTATGGTTGTATCCAGTCATTAGAATCTCGACCCCGTTGTTGCTTCACCGTGCACAGTGTGTAAGGCTGTATACACTTTACTATTTAAATCTATTTAAATATATATATATATATATATATATATTGATAACGGCCCCCTTCACTGGGCTGTGGTGAGATTATGAAATGTTAATGAGATAAAAGTGTAAGATAAAATTATGTATTTGAAAAGATTAGTCGGGCGCCTTAATTTATAAAATCTCACCCCAGATTGCGCTATCTTTATCTCAAATAGCCAACTAGTCGGAAAGCAAGAAACTATTTTTAATAAAACTTTACTAAATGTGAGTGATCTCGGGCTCGTTGTGAGTTTTAGGTTGTTGCTTCCAAAAAAGAGAATAATGTTAATGTTGACGCTTAATATAATAACTCCTACAAATAAATATGAACAAATAAAAGATTCAAGTAAAATTAAAAATATTATGTTTATTAAATTAAAGGAAACTGTAAAAATATAACGTATTACAAATGTGATATTAACGAAACTGCATATACGCATAAACAACAAGGTGTTACTAATGTGAAAAGAGGTTATGTGTGTTAAACTAATAAATAATATGAATATAAATGTGAATACTCTTATTACAATAATGGTGAGTACCCTTTTATTGTTATCTCTAAGATATAAATAGGTTGTTTAATTAAATATAAAGATCATGACAGGATGTGATAGATTAGGTAAATAATTCGAGTATATTATTAAATAAAAGTTTAAAGAATTTAATTTTTGAAAAAAAAATAAATATTATCTGAAAACCTGTTATAATAATGATGCTGATGTATGTTTGTAGATCGTCTGTGTGAATTGGGAAGATCCTCGGTGATCCAAAAATGTTCGGGTGCAGCACAAAATGATGGCGGTGTAGGTGGCTGTTTACGCAGACGCTATCGAAGATTTTCCTCGGACTTCGTCTTCGGTGCCTAATTACTCACTGCGCTCGTTTCTGGCTGTAGAATTTCAGGTATCGTTGTTGATGTACGTTAGACTATTTTGTTGAAGTTCGGCGATGGATTCTTATATATATTTCTTCTGATTTTCTATCGTTTTCGGTGGAACTACGTCTGTGACGCTATGTTGTTTGAAAGTTCGTTATTACCGAAAATTCTTGTAGTAATTCACTTGACGATCGAGTTAATTAATATTCTGGATACTTTTTATCACTTTTAGCTGAATTTATAATTTAAATTTGTGTTTTATACAAGATTTCTAAGGCTTGGTCTAAAAAGATGCGTCTATTTATTTTTCAAATTCAAGGATCGAATAATTCGACAGCACTTGTCTGAATATTACCAAACACGCTATCTATTGATATCAATAATCTCGATGATTTACCCTTTTAACAATTTTATATAAAAAGAATTTGATTAATTTAGATTATCTAAATGATTTTAAAAATTATATTATAAATTACCAAGTTAGGTTAAGATAAATTTGAATGATACAAATCGCATACTGCGCATGATAAATGTAAACATAGCGAGATGTCAATTTGTAGGCGTGTCTTACTAGTGTCGATATAATACAAAGTTGCATATGGATTTGAATATGTTTTTCGCGCTAATATTTGAAAATTTGAATATGATATAATAAAATTAAATAATGAAAGGAAAATGTATATAGAAATTTAAAGAATGAAATGATCGTTATAAAAATACATATGCACTTCGATACTACTAAGACTTAATAATATTATTTATATAACCATTATATTATAACCCTTTTTCACTTTGTATGTCTTATTCTTCCTATTTCAGATGCAGCTCTATATGGATAACATGCATCACAACAATGTCCCCGTCGAAAAAATGTCGGAATGTACAAATGAGGACATTCTTTTCGCTGAAGATGATGTAGGAAATGAAAGATAACAACCTTGTTTTTCTAAACTTATTACGTGTCGTTCGAATTAAACAATTAGAAAGAAAAATAAGTTAACACCTTAATATAAAAACTTTATGAATTGTAAAAACGAAATGTTTGTTTGTGTGATGAACTTCCTTAACATTATATTAGTATACCAAAGTCTTTTCTTCCTTTTTTTTTTTTAATTATCAACTATTATTCTATTGTTTCTTTGTAACTTCTCTTTATTTATTCAAGCTGTCCAAATTCAAATTATCCAGTCTAAATTAATGTTTCTTGTTTAAGTATATTTATTTGTAATTATATAAAAATAGTTTAGTTGTAGTATTCATTTAATTGATGTATTTTGCGAGCTATAACATACCTTTCAATGTAATTAATAATTTTAATGACTGTATTTATTCAATTGTATATTACTGTTTTCTGTGGTTTTAAATTTGTATTATATACTTCTTGTACTAATTACATTATATATTCAGGTATTTGTTCGTAGTATTATCATTGGGGTTATATTATTTATATCTTTCATTGGTGGTACATGCTCAATAATTCTATTAATAAATTGTTATTCTTAGTCTTTTATTATAATTGATATACGGATATAAGCTTTAACTTTCATAATAAATAATTCTCTCCTCATACATGCAAGACGTTACATTCACATTCTATTCTCTAATCAATTAAAATACCACTCCTTTAACATATATATTCTACCTTATTAGAAGACACTTTTGTCTATATTTTAATATTCTCATAATAATAATAATTCATTTATTTCATATATAATTCTATACACCACTATCATATGTATTAATACCTTCAACCTTCAAAATCTTTACCTAGTCCCTCTTATGTCATATCTACACTCCTTTATTATTTATCTTCAATTATGTTCTCTCTTTTTCAATAATAATACGTTCAAACTTTCATTTTATTTTTTTTTAAATTAGCATGTTTATAAGTGAATATGTTCCCCTTTTATTAATTCGATTGATAGTACCAATATTATTTTAAATAATTGTTCTTTTGTAAGCTTATTTTAACCATCTAAATATGTGGTGTTACCCTTTTTTTTTTTTTCAGTGTATTATCTCTCTTAATTATTGTAAATAAGTATTAATATTATAGCTCCAGTTATGTTTGTTTTCTTTATAATTTTATTTATTGATTATCTAGCTAGTTATATATTCATTTATTGTATTATAGTTTTATTATGTGTTCTTTCTTTTTCTTATTAAATTGTGTTTATCATCTGTTTGTTTATGTTTAATATAAGTGTAATTATTTTAATTTATCTGTAATTATAACTCGTATCCCCGTATTCTGCTTTGTTCATCATCGTTTTTTTTTTTAAATGTCGATATTCTGTCATCGTATTTATTTAAATAGTTAATTTTCGACGAACTGTTTTAAAGATATTGATGCTGTTATCCCGGTGTAGAAATATCATGTTGCCTCTTCCTTGTGATATATGTAAGTTTTTGTTAATTAGTGTGTATATATTTATAATTTTTGTGTAAATGTGTATATTGGTATTGATTTTTATACTGTATAAATTATGAAGAAAATTGTTATGATTTAAGTATTCGTATATCATTGAATTGTTTATCATGCCTTCTTTATTTATTAAGTTAGTTATCATACTATCGTGTATAGTTAAATTTGGTGAAATTAAAGTGATGTTTTGTATGTTAATTTTGTTAGTTTGTATTAAGTTGGTTGCATCATTATGATTAACATTCTTGATTTTGATATTGGAAAAATTAAAATTAATGTTATTAATCCCCGTCTTCTCTATGTTAAAATTATTATATTCCCTTTCATTGTTTATTAAGAAACTCTGGTATGCTTTGTCATTTATTTGAAATTGATTGTATAAATTATTTTTAACTTGATATCTACGCAGTTTGTTAATATTCACGTCATGTATGACTTTGGTTGCATCAGTGTTGTTATTATTGTGAATATTGGCGTTTATCTGTCGATCTCCCCGTACTTGATTGTTTATTATTTCTTTTTGTTCTTTATTTATGTTACTTGAGTTAATTGTTGTCGTACCCTGTACCTCTTTTTGTATGTTAAATATATTAGAAATGGTTTGTTTTTGATCGACATTTCCGGAATCTATTTTATTAGTCTGATTATTGCAATTATATTCCAATTTGTTGGTTGTACCTAATCGTTTTGTCCATTGTAAATTTAGTAAATTAATGGTTTCATCCAGTTTAATTAAGTACTTGAGTTCGTTTTCTTCCATGTTTTTCTGAGCTGTAGAAATTTCTGCTATCTTACCCTCTAAATCAACTTTGAAAGCACTTAATTTGTTATCGATGTTTGCATTATTTATTTCAAATTTTTGATTAATACTGTTCATGTTTGTCTCTAATTTAGTTGTTAGATCACTATTCATGTTGCTTATGTCTGTTTTCATATTAGTTAGTTCTTGTTTTAAGTTTTCATTGTTAGTGTCTAATTTGTTTGTTAAGTCTTGTTTTAAGTCTTTGTTATCTTGTTTTGACTCCTTATTATTTGTATCTAATTTGTTGTTCATATTTATATTGTCTTGTTTTAAATCGGTCATTTGTGTCATTAATATCTGTAACATATTCATCACCTGGCCAATGTCTGGTGAACTTACCCCTTCAGTTGTAGACGCTTGTGTCACGGGAATGTCTCCCTGTTCAACCCTATCTTCTTCAGTACTGTCCTTAACTGCTTTGGTTCTATGACGAGTATCCATTTTGATATTTATTAAATTTATAAAGTTTAATGAATTTATATAAAGATGTATCCTTTATTTTAAAAGTATGATAATAATAAATAGTTGAAAATACAAAGTTATGTTTAAAATATGAATAATAATACTCGAGACACCGTAATTTTATTAGTGAATCAAAAGTTAAATAAAATAACGTAAGCACAAGGTGATATTTTCCCTTTCACTAACCTTTAATATGTCCTAGAATCCTCCAAAGTCTGCGATGTAGTGAAATAAAGGTAACAATCTGCTGTTATAATAGGAAAAACATGTACACACAACGACAATAATAATCTACACCTTTTTGTCTATATAATATATGAAACAATTTGAAAAGTATCAATTATTTGCAATATTTAACTTTGTAGATGAGTTATCAACAAGAAGCAACAGCCCCACGTTGGGCGCCAATTGATAACGGCCCCCTTCACTGGGCTGTGGTGAGATTATGAAATGTTAATGAGATAAAAGTGTAAGATAAAATTATGTATTTGAAAAGATTAGTCGGGCGCCTTAATTTATAAAATCTCACCCCAGATTGCGCTATCTTTATCTCAAATAGCCAACTAGTCGGAAAGCAAGAAACTATTTTTAATAAAACTTTACTAAATGTGAGTGATCTCGGGCTCGTTGTGAGTTTTAGGTTGTTGCTTCCAAAAAAGAGAATAATGTTAATGTTGACGCTTAATATAATAACTCCTACAAATAAATATGAACAAATAAAAGATTCAAGTAAAATTAAAAATATTATGTTTATTAAATTAAAGGAAACTGTAAAAATATAACGTATTACAAATGTGATATTAACGAAACTGCATATACGCATAAACAACAAGGTGTTACTAATGTGAAAAGAGGTTATGTGTGTTAAACTAATAAATAATATGAATATAAATGTGAATACTCTTATTACAATAATGGTGAGTACCCTTTTATTGTTATCTCTAAGATATAAATAGGTTGTTTAATTAAATATAAAGATCATGACAGGATGTGATAGATTAGGTAAATAATTCGAGTATATTATTAAATAAAAGTTTAAAGAATTTAATTTTTGAAAAAAAAATAAATATTATCTGAAAACCTGTTATAATAATGATGCTGATGTATGTTTGTAGATCGTCTGTGTGAATTGGGAAGATCCTCGGTGATCCAAAAATGTTCGGGTGCAGCACAAAATGATGGCGGTGTAGGTGGCTGTTTACGCAGACGCTATCGAAGATTTTCCTCGGACTTCGTCTTCGGTGCCTAATTACTCACTGCGCTCGTTTCTGGCTGTAGAATTTCAGGTATCGTTGTTGATGTACGTTAGACTATTTTGTTGAAGTTCGGCGATGGATTCTTATATATATTTCTTCTGATTTTCTATCGTTTTCGGTGGAACTACGTCTGTGACGCTATGTTGTTTGAAAGTTCGTTATTACCGAAAATTCTTGTAGTAATTCACTTGACGATCGAGTTAATTAATATTCTGGATACTTTTTATCACTTTTAGCTGAATTTATAATTTAAATTTGTGTTTTATACAAGATTTCTAAGGCTTGGTCTAAAAAGATGCGTCTATTTATTTTTCAAATTCAAGGATCGAATAATTCGACAGCACTTGTCTGAATATTACCAAACACGCTATCTATTGATATCAATAATCTCGATGATTTACCCTTTTAACAATTTTATATAAAAAGAATTTGATTAATTTAGATTATCTAAATGATTTTAAAAATTATATTATAAATTACCAAGTTAGGTTAAGATAAATTTGAATGATACAAATCGCATACTGCGCATGATAAATGTAAACATAGCGAGATGTCAATTTGTAGGCGTGTCTTACTAGTGTCGATATAATACAAAGTTGCATATGGATTTGAATATGTTTTTCGCGCTAATATTTGAAAATTTGAATATGATATAATAAAATTAAATAATGAAAGGAAAATGTATATAGAAATTTAAAGAATGAAATGATCGTTATAAAAATACATATGCACTTCGATACTACTAAGACTTAATAATATTATTTATATAACCATTATATTATAACCCTTTTTCACTTTGTATGTCTTATTCTTCCTATTTCAGATGCAGCTCTATATGGATAACATGCATCACAACAATATATATATATTTATAGTAGATTCAAATAATTGGCGATTTAAGGTCTGTTTTTATTTTAATACGAATATATTTAAATTAATATTACATGTTTCGGCACATAATGCCTTCTTCAAAGAAAAATTAAAATATGAATGACAGTATATTAATGTCATATTTATATATATATGTAGTTGTCATGGATAAAATTAAAATACTTAAAGATACTCTTGTATTCAAAAAAATTGCATACACCATTTAAACCAAGTAAACATTTTTTATTAGCCTTTTATCGTTTAAAAACGGACTTTCTGTCATTTATATAAATGTTATTATAAAGGTTATGTGTTTTTAGAATATTCCCATTCCCATCTTCATTTAATTCTCTTATTGTAATGGAAATGAAGTGCAACATCTCTAATTCACCAACTTTCTTCAACTTTTGCTATAATCAAATACTTTTCTTGTTCGTAAACTTTTGGTATTTTCATTATTTTTGATTAACTTAATTGTCACAGCATGACGTTAATAAATGTCAGAAACGTCAGATGTATCCGATCTTTTTGAATACAAGAGTACATTCAAGTTTAATAATAATAATTCATGCCTCAGCACTCTCAATTACTAGACAACAATTACGTTATTATTAAGTTATGTTGAATCTACTATAGCATACAAAGGTAAAGAAATAATTATATATATATATATATATATATATATATATATATATATATATATATATATATAATATAATAACTTCGTGACCTTGGTATGATATGGTAAACCTAATCAGTAGGCGATTAAAGGTCTGTATATTACTTCAAAATATATGTATTTAAAAAACTCTACAAGTTGAAGTAATATACAGACCTTTAATCGCCTACTGATTAGGTTTACCATATATATATATATATATATATACATATATATAATAACTTCGTGACCTTGGTATGATATGGTAAACCTAATCAGTAGGCGATTAAAGGTCTGTATATTACTTCAAAATATATGTATTTAAAAAACTCTACATGTTTCGGCTGTGTACGCCTTTATCAAGAGAATACAAAATATACATATATTTTGAAGTAATATACAGACCTTTAATCGCCTACTGATTAGGTTTACCATATATACATATATATATATATATATATATATATATATATATATATATATAGTAGATTCAATTATTTGGCGATTTAGGGTATGGTTATACTTCAATATGTATATATTTAATACAATCTTACATTTTTCGGCATATGATTACTTTTTCAAATAAATTTAAAATATAAATGACAGTATATTAATGTCATACTATATATCTGTAGTTGTCATGGATAAAATTATTCAAAGATACATTCAAGTACAATAACAATAAATCTTGCCTTGGCATTCTCTAAACAGTTAAACAACAAAAACGGGGAAATGGCAAGCCATGAGTTATTATGTCTGCGCCCATGGAGTGGCTTAAGATGTTAAGCTGTCGGCATTTGCCTTAAACGAGAAGAAAAACCACGAAAACCTACTAGGACAGCCAGTCAGGGATCTAAACACGGAACTGCCGGCATGACAAGTAAATGTACAGATATTTAAATAACATATGATATATATTTATATAACATTTAAACTTAGTAATACTAATAAACATCTATTTTCAAAACTAAAACCCAAAATAGAAAAAAATAGAGAAAGACATGTCATCTATAAAATACCATGTCGCGATTGCGATAGTTACTACACAGGTTAAACTAAACAATATTTATACAAAAGAATACAAGCCCACAAATACTCTAAAATATAAATATTTATATTCTTTAAATTCTTTGGGAAAGGCATCACTTGCCGAAACATGTAAGATTGTTTTAAATATATGCATTTTTAAGTAAACCCTGACCTTAAATCGCCAACTAATTAAATCTACCATAACATACAAAGGTCACGAAATAATTATCTTTACATATATATATATATATATATATATATATATATATATATATAATATTACGGGTCAAACAGCACCCGAATTCCAGCTCCTACAATGAGAATAACAGTTAAACAACAGATAAAACACATTGTATAAGGATTAAATTGGCGGACGTAATTTGTGAAATTAGTATCGAATTGTAAATAAATTAATATGACGATAACTTTAAATATTTCTAATTAACTTATTTTTATTTCATAACTTACTTTTTATATTCAAAATTTTCAATTTCCTAATTCAAATCATTCGCGAGAAATTACAGATATCTAATTTATCTACATCAATAATTTGTATCGATACTAGTTAACCACGCCCACCTGTTTAAAATATAATGAACCGACGAAAACGATATTTTACTAAGCGCATTGTAACTTAACCTTATATTGAAAAGCACATTCTAAATATTTGAAAATAATTCTACAAATTTTATGATCATGTTAAAACTAAAACATTATTTATATTAATATGTTAATTGATGTGGAAAAAGTAAAAACTTCGAGGCTTTTTGAGAATATTAAAATAGGCTTTGGAATAAAAATAGCCGCTATCGGCGTCTGATATAAAAATTTTACAACGAATGGCCGTATTTTTCGTGGTTCAACCAGCAACCTTATTACAATGAGCCACTACAATGAGAAATGCAGATTAACTACTCATTAAAAACACTTGTATAAATATTAAATTGGTGGACGTAATTTGTGAAATTAGTTTCGAAATGTAAATAAATTAATACGACGATAACTTTAAAATTTATAATTAACTTATTTTGATTTTTAAACTTTCTTTTTTATTTAAATTTTTCTATTTCAAATTCAAATTTATACGCACGAAATTACAGGTATTTAATTAATCTACATTAAGATTTTATATCGACACTAGTTAACCACGCCCACTAATTTAAAAATATCATTGTCCCGCGAATACGATTTTTAGTGTTAGAATATCAACTTAACCTATATTAAAAAGTACATTTTAGATATATGATAATTATTCCACCAATTTTAGAAACGTATTAAAACAGAAATATTATATAAATTCATATAAATAATATAAAATAATATAAAAAATATAAATTATTTATATTTTTTATATCCTTGACAAAGGCATCATTGCCGAAACATGTAGGGTTGTTTTAAATATATATACATTGAAGTAATAAACCAGACCTTTAATCGCCGACTTATTAAGTTTACTATATATATATATATATATATATATATATATATTGTAATAATCTTTGAGTCAAGCGTTTACTAAAGAGTATTTTTAAAGACAAAATATTAAATTTTAAAACAGAAAATGAATTTAAAATTCTAATTTTTACCCCCGCATTCTGATACACTTCTGCGCTGGTCCAATGAATATAAACGTTTGTTGTTAATAAACATAACATGTACAACCAAATAGTGTTTTGGTCTTAAAGAAAGTTTGAAATTTAATATAATTTGGAAAAAAACAACGAACATGAGTTCTCTAATATCTTCAGGGTCGTGAAGATTCTGTCTGACAAAGAAATTAAAAGGTATGTTAGCTCAGTACTAATGATAAACTAATTGAATTCAAACGACTTGTCTTGGTTCTTAAATTCCGTTTATTAAAAGGAAAATCTTATCTTGATAAGTGAATATGTATTTAATTAGGTACATTTAACAAAACATTCGGAATAGACAATAGATTAACAATTTATTTTATTGAAAATTAAAATTATAACATTTATTGGTTATGTGGAATTTCTTATAGGTTAAAAATTGAATCTACGAAAATGAGACACATACTAGGCTACATAAACAAATAGATTCTGATAAATCAATTGCTGAATAAATGAATTTGTATATAACCTCCCTACTTACAATGTTTTAAACAAAATGGTCATTAAAAGGTCAGTAAATGTATCTGTTTACTTAAAAAAAATACAAATAATAAAAAAAACTTAACTCAATATTCTATCACAATTATCCGTCTAGTCACTGGAATTAAGTCTTGCCTCCCTGACGTACGGCTGGTATATTTTAACTTCAGGAACAACGGTCACAATTCTGGCAGATCTCGTAGGTTAGGATCCCCCGATTATTCAATGGTAAACAAACTTTTCTAAATTCTGCTTTTCTAATTTACGGTCACAATCCTGGTAATATAAGGCCTTGTAATGTTTCCCAATATTTATTTAAAGCTGGTACACATCTTTTGTGGCTCATTAAATGATAACGGAGTATAAGATGAAAACAATTCAAATCTTGGTAATATAAATTATGCTTATTTATTTATATTTTTCAAAAAAATTCGTTTTATCTAAAAACACATTCCCTTAATTCAAGTGTAAAAATTATTCTCTCCCCAATTGTTTCAATAACTCACTATGGCAACCCAACAGCTTTTCCTGTTTTTGAAGCTCATTGGTCACTTTAGTTATATAGAATTTTCCAAAATATTTGACATTTATACAATAATTTTGATTCTTAATTAATATTATGAACTTATTGGTTTACAATTAAATTTTCCTTCACACATAACCTTTGAAGTACACAAAATTAACTAGATTTACATAGTTCTATAATTTTAGTAAATGTAAGAAAATCATATACTTTTGAAATTTAATTATAGATTTGACACTCTAAATTAAAAAAAACAATACAAATATAATAGACTTCCAACCTTCTAAGAAATCCCAATAACAGAAATGTAACGAATTAAAGCTAGTGTCTTCAATAAATCAATTAACATATTTATTATAATATATATATATATTGAAGAGAAGGCTGAGATGGTCTAACAAAGAACAAAGTGAATAATAGATGATGAATAATAAATATAAGTTAACGTTGATGAAATTGAATTTAAAAATTGGGCGCCATAAATTTAAATAGTTCTAAATTAGATCAACGCTATCTAGGTACTTTCTTTATAACCTTCTAGTAGTCGTAGAGCAAGAGTAATTAAAGTAATTAAGTTATATCTCAGGATCTTCGTCGGTGTGTATTACCCCCTAAGAATAATGTTATTAGAATATCTATTATGCAAAACTTAACAATTAAACAGTAACAAATAAAAGATTAAGTTAAAAAAAAATAAAATTTATTGGCGTAAAAATAAGGAAACTGTAACAGAAATTGAATATAACGTGATATGTGACAATAATTAGTATTAATGAATAGTGCACATGTGTTCAGAACAATAATAAGGTTATGTTGTGTGAAAATGAAATAATTAAGTATTAATTTATTCTAAAATTAAACACAATACAGGTGAGTACTACGTTATCTTAAAGAAATATGTGTGTTTCAATGGTAAGATTGTAATTGATGTATTAAATCGAAAAAAATTCAAGAGTTTTCTGGATATATCAAGTTGTTTTGAATAATTTTATTAAGAAAAATATTAACTTTTAGGCTTTATTTGTAGAATAACATTGGATGTGAACCTGTTTTCCGATGTATATAGCTGCGAATCAGGCTGGAAACGATGTGATCCGGACAGACGCAGAATATGGCTCCTCTAATTTGGTAACGGCGTTTGCTGCGAACGACGGCTTCGGTTCTGCCTATTCGTCGGGGTTGCAATTCCAAAAGATGCTTTGCTTGATAATGGATGTTTTCTACGTGATAAACTCCAGGTTTGTTTATCAAAAGTTGGGCCGATTATTAATGTTTCGATTGAGCGAAAATTTGGTATGATATACTTGGTATTTAATTTATTATTTAATTTAAACTTTTAGAAGATCGAAAAATACGGCCATTCGTTGTAAAATTTTTATATCAGACGCCGATAGCGGCTATTTTTATTCCAAAGCCTATTTTAATATTCTCAAAAAGCCTCGAAGTTTTTACTTTTTCCACATCAATTAACATATTAATATAAATAATGTTTTAGTTTTAACATGATCATAAAATTTGTAGAATTATTTTCAAATATTTAGAATGTGCTTTTCAATATAAGGTTAAGTTACAATGCGCTTAGTAAAATATCGTTTTCGTCGGTTCATTATATTTTAAACAGGTGGGCGTGGTTAACTAGTATCGATACAAATTATTGATGTAGATAAATTAGAATTAAATTAGAATTCGGGTGCTGTTTGACCCGTAATATTATATATATATATATATATATATATATATATATATATATATATATATATATAATATTACGGGTCAAACAGCACCCGAATTCCAGCTGGAATAAAAATAGCCGCTATCGGCGTCTAAAATTTTACAACGAATGGCCGTATTTTTCGATCTTCTAAAAGTTTAAATTAAATAATAAATTAAATACCAAGTATATCATACCAAATTTTCGCTCAATCGAAACATTAATAATCGGCCCAACTTTTGATAAACAAACCTGAAGTTTATCACGTAGAAAACATCCATTATCAAGCAAAGCATCTTTTGGAATTGCAACCCCGACGAATAGGCAGAACCGAAGCCGTCGTTCGCAGCAAACGCCGTTACCAATTTAGAGGAGCCATACTCTGCGTCTGTCCGGATCACATCGTTTCCAGCCTGATTCGCAGCTATATACATCGGAAAACAGGTTCACATCCAATGTTATTCTACAAATAAAGCCTAAAAGTTAATATTTTTCTTAATAAAATTATTCAAAACAACTTGATATATCCACAAAACTCTTGAATTTTTTTCGATTTAATACATCAATTACAATCTTACCATTGAAACACACATATTTCTTTAAGATAACGTAGTACTCACCTGTATCGTGTTTAATTTTAGAATAAATTAATACTTAATTATTTCATTTTCACACAACATAACCTTATTATTGTTCTGAACACATGTGCACTATTCATTAATACTAATTATTGTCACATATCACGTTATATTCAATTTCTGTTAGTTTCCTTATTTTTACGCCAATAAATTTTATTTTTTTTTAACTTAATCTTTTATTTGTTACTGTTTAATTGTTAATTTTTGCATAATAGATATTCTAATAACATTATTCTTACGGGGTAATACACACCGACGAAGATCCTGAGATATAACTTAATTACTTTAATTACTCTTGCTCTACGACTACTAGAAGGTTATAAAGAAAGTACCTAGATAGCGTTGATCTAACTTAGAACTATTTAAATTTATGGCGCCCAATTTTTAAATTCAATTTCATCAACGTTAACTTATATTTATTATTCATCATCTATTATTCACTTTGTTCTTTGTTAGACCATCTCAGCCTTCTCTTCAATATATATATATTATAATAAATATGTTAATTGATTTATTGAAGACACTAGCTTTAATTAGTTACATTTCTGTTATTGGGATTTCTTAGAAGGTTGGAAGTCTATTATATTTGTATTGTTTTTTTTAATTTAGAGTGTCAAATCTATAATTAAATTTCAAAAGTATATGACTTTCTTACATTTACTAAAATTATAGAACTATGTAAATCTAGTTAATTTTGTGTACTTCAAAGGTTATGTGTGAAGGAAAATTTAATTGTAAACCAATAAGTTCATAATATTAATTAAGAATCAAAATTATTGTATAAATGTCAAATATTTTGGAAAATTCTATATAACTAAAGTGACCAATGAGCTTCAAAAACAGGAAAAGCTGTTGGGTTACCATAGTGAGTTATTGAAACAATTGGGGAGAGAATAATTTTTACACTTGAATTAAGGGAATGTGTTTTTAGATAAAACGAATTTTTTTGAAAAATATAAATAAATAAGCATAATTTATATTACCAAGATTTGAATTGTTTTCATCTTATACTCCGTTATCATTTAATGAGCCACAAAAGATGTGTACCAGCTTTAAATAAATATTGGGAAACATTACAAGGCCTTATATTACCAGGATTGTGACCGTAAATTAGAAAAGCAGAATTTAGAAAAGTTTGTTTACCATTGAATAATCGGGGGATCCTAACCTACGAGATCTGCCAGAATTGTGACCGTTGTTCCTGAAGTTAAAATATACCAGCCGTACGTCAGGGAGGCAAGACTTAATTCCAGTGACTAGACGGATAATTGTGATAGAATATTGAGTTAAGTTTTTTTTATTATTTGTATTTTTTTTAAGTAAACAGATACATTTACTGACCCTTTAATGACCATTTTGTTTAAAACATTGTAAGTAGGGAGGTTATATACAAATTCATTTATTCAGCAATTGATTTATCAGAATCTATTTGTTTATGTAGCCTAGTATGTGTCTCATTTTCGTAGATTCAATTTTTAACCTATAAGAAATTCCACATAACCAATAAATGTTATAATTTTAATTTTCAATAAAATAAATTGTTAATCTATTGTCTATTCCGAATGTTTTGTTAAATGTACCTAATTAAATACATATTCACTTATCAAGATAAGATTTTCCTTTTAATAAACGGAATTTAAGAACCAAGACAAGTCGTTTGAATTCAATTAGTTTATCATTAGTACTGAGCTAACATACCTTTTAATTTCTTTGTCAGACAGAATCTTCACGACCCTGAAGATATTAGAGAACTCATGTTCGTTGTTTTTTCCAAATTATATTAAATTTCAAACTTTCTTTAAGACCAAAACACTATTTGGTTGTACATGTTATGTTTATTAACAACAAACGTTTATATTCATTGGACCAGCACAGAAGTGTATCAGAATGCGGGGGTAAAAATTAGAATTTTAAATTCATTTTCTGTTTTAAAGTTTAATATTTTGTCTTTAAAAATACTCTTTAGTAAACGTTTGACTCAAAGATTATTACAATATATATATACATATATATATATATATATATATATATATATATATATATATTGAGGCATTGCAAGAAGGGCTCTTTCTCTGAAAAAAATACAAAGAATACATGTAACTGTAATGTTTATATTTACTATGTAATTTAAACCAAGAAGGGGAAAAATTGATTCAAAGTATAAATACTTTATTATGACGACAAATTTGCCTTGAAATAATTAACTTATTTTTCTATTTTTTTTTATTGTGATGTTTATATTCATTTCTATTTCAAATTAATATATTTAACGCGATTTTATTCAAACAAATTTAACGTATTTATATTTAAATGTATTTGAACAATTAAGCCCCGCCCACAATTTTAACGGTGCAATAACCCGCAAAGAAACAGATGTTGACAGAGTGATTGTAAACACATCAACATATGTTACCTAACTAAAGTTATTTTATAAATCAAAATGTAATTTTTTTAACTGTTTTACACTGTAAAAATGTTTAATTTAATAATATTCAAAAAGATAATGCAAGTAAAGAATGGAGCGATTTGCGGCAAGTTATGCAATTAAAAACAAATGAAAAGATTGGCGTCGGTAATTAGTAGTTGCAACGAGAGGTCACGTTTTTTTGTGCTCCGGCTTAATTAAAATAATTTGGCGAAAATATTAAGTGCTCGAGATTTTTAAGTCTACCAAACGTTTCACCTACCTACGAACTACCTGTAGACCAAATTTAACATCTTCCGACCAACCAGTTCAAGAGTTAAGAATTTTTAAAGTTTTCGATACGAAAACTACCCGCCTAAAATTTCATCGTACATCAAACACCATCTTTGAACGCTCGAGATCGGCCATCCGTTCAAGCCGCCGTCGGACTTGGAGATTTGGAACAGTTCACATCATCCCGAGGGATAGTAGCAGAAATATTCTCCAGGTTCCCGCTGTGAAGGCTTCTCCAGAACACAGGCGCAGGAATCAACAGAGGTTATATCCGAAGGTTTTTTTTGCTATTTTTACAAATATTATACGCGCCATTTTTTTAACTTGCCTATGAACACTTCTAGAACTTTTTTGTTTATTCTATACATAATTAGTCGCATTATTTTCACTGATACTAAACATTGTAATTCATTTTCAAAACTTATTTAAATATTAGTATCCACTGCTTTTAATTTTAAAACTTGATTCTATTTCACTTTTATAAAATATTTTAATAACGCAACAATTATTTGCACTTGTCTTACACCATATTGCATTTGTACTGTAAGAATACCAACTGCTGAGTGTGTCTCCCTTATGTTATATGTCACGAAACTGTTATAATTAAATTCTCAAATTTTTCAAGATGTTTTCTTATTAATAAAGTTAATTGTCAATATTTTACTTTGGTTTTTTTGTTGTAAAGTACTTGAGATATTGTTCCATTTGCAATTAAATTAGCTACGTAAATAAATTCAAAGTGGAGAGAAGTGAACCTACCTTAACCCTGAGAGAGAAATAAGCTAGCCGATAAAAAAACATAAGTATTGAATAAGCCCGATTTAAATAAATTTTTATATACAATCTACGTTCATAGAAACGTAACTTTTGTCATCCCAACTTTTGGGGAAATATAATTCACATGTCAATAGCAATATTACTTTATATTAATCCATAATAAACATTTTTTATATATTACGACATTGACATATTACATTTGGAGCCCAACCTTTTGGGGGCATTTATTCACATTTTACATTCATTCATTTTATTTTACTATACTGAGAAACGTAACAATATATATATAGTAAACTTAATAAGTCGGCGATTAAAGGTCTGGTTTATTACTTCAATGTATATATATTTAAAACAACCCTACATGTTTCGGCAATGATGCCTTTGTCAAGGATATAAAAAATATAAATAATTTATATTTTTTATATCCTTGACAAAGGCATCATTGCCGAAACATGTAGGGTTGTTTTAAATATATATACTTTGAAGTAATAAACCAGACCTTTAATCGCCGATTTATTAAGTTTACCATATCATACCAAGGTCACGAAAATATTATACATATATATATATATATATATATATATATATATATTGTAAAGGTACGTTGATAGCAGATTAAATTAACTAAGAATGATGTGAGAGTTAAAACTGTTAAAAGAAGAATATAAGTTAAATGTTGAAGATTTTAAATTTAAAAATTGGGCGCCATAAGTTTTAACGTTCTTAGTTAATCCAACGCTATCTGTTAACTTGTTGAATAACCAACTAGTAGTGGTAGAGCTTGAGTACATAAATTTGATATAAATCCCTAGGATCAAAGTCGGTTTGGTGTATTCCCCGTAGGTATAATGTAATTAACGTGTGAATTAAGCACAAACTCAACAATCAAACTGTACAAATAAAAGACTGAATTAAAATCAAAGAAATAAAAATTTATTAGTGCAAAAATAGATAACTGTAACAATATTAAGTGAGAGAATAAGAGAACTATACATATGCTAGTGTTATCTGCGCTAAACGATAAAAAACTGAATTATGTAATCGTGCACATGTGTTACTAACTATCGTTAAGGTTATGAACAATACAACAGTGCAAATAAATATTAAATGTTACTTAATATTAGACACAAAAAAGGTAAGTTATATATAAATTTTTAAAAGGATTATGAATGAATAAATGATTATATTTATATTGATGTTTAGAAATGTATAAATTCAAGTTTTATATTTTGATGCAAACAATGTTTTATATTGTGTTTGGATATAAATAAATATTGACTTTTTAATAATATTTTAGGTGTTATGGGATATAATTGGAAAGGAACCTGGTTTTTCCTGTGTTTATGCTCTGGTATATGGTCTGGGCTCGCAATTTTAGGAGTAAATCAGAGTTCGGCAGCTCCTATTGAAGTATCGGCGTCGGTAGCGGTCAATGGCTGGAGTTATCGGATCGATGTAGTTCCAATTCCAAAAAGATGCTTAGCTCGATAATTCTTATAATTGACGTGATGCTGGTCCAATTAATATCTCTAAAGTTAGGCCTGATTTTAAGGTATCGAATGTATACAAATTTAGTATGTTATACTTGATTTTAAATTATAATTTTAATTAAACTTTTTGTGTTTGAGAAACTACGGCCATTCGTTGTAAAATTTTGTATCAGACCACGCCGATAGCGTTTTTTTCATATTCCAAAGCCTTTTTAATTCTTCTCAAAAGCCTCGAAGTTTTTGCTTTCTACACATCAATCAAAATATGAATTTACATAATATTTCTGTTTTAATACGTTTCTAAAATTGGTGGAATAATTATCATATATTTAAAATGTACTTTTTAATATAGGTTAAGTTGATATTCTAACACTAAAAATCGTATTAGCGGGACAATGATATTTTTAAATTAGTGGGCGTGGTAAACTAGTGTCGATATAAAATCCTAATGTAGATAAATTAAATACCTGTAATTTCGCGCGTATAAATTTGAATTTGAAATAGAAAAATTTAAATAAAAAAGTAAGTTTAAAAATAAAAATAAGTTAATTATAAATTTTAAAGTTATCGTCGTATTAATTTATTTACATTTCGAAACTAATTTCACAAATTACGTCCACCAATTTAATATTTATACAAGTGTTTTTAATGAGTAGTTAATCTGCATTTCTCATTGTAGTGCTGGAATAAGGTTGCTGGTTGAACCACTACATTATCCCCGTGAAAAGAATAGCGAAAATATTGAAGATATTTCTTTTCCCTGTTAAGAAGAATGAAATAAGAACATCAACTTGTATACCTCCCTTATCATGTGTCAAATATATATATATAAAAATAACAAATTAATCTACGTATATAAATTATTAATTAATATGAAATTCTCTTTCCCAATATACGTATGGTAATAAACTTCAAACATTGTTAATTCCTTGTCTATATTATGTAAATTATCTCTTCTCTCTTTGTTAAATTTGTTTCTATTGTCATAGCACTTTGTGTATAAGTTTTATATTAATTTAATTCTCATTTGTTTATTGTTGTTTTCAATATTGGTGGCATTGCCAAATTATTAGCTTTCTTTTTCTTTCTAAATATTAAGTAATCTACATATTTTTAATAATTTAGTTTGTATATTTGTATTAGTATTATTTTTAAATTAGATTAATATTTTTCTTATGTCTATTATACTTTGTATTATTTATATTCGTTCGAGCTGTAACATACCTATTTTAATATCTTTAAGATCGTAGCGACTGTATTTATAAATCTAACGTAATTTTTTTAAATTTTATTCTTCTAAGTAATCTTGTAACATAGTAATATGATATCTACCTTTTAAATATCCAGTTTCTTCTTCTATCAATTCATACGTGTTGTTACCTAGTATTCGTCGTATAACATATGGACCTTGATATGGTTTTGATAGTTTACCCATTATCTTGTTTTTAAGATTCGTAACCCTTAAGTTTTTAACAATGACTCTATCTTCTAGATTATACGTTTTGTATTTCTTTTCAGCAGTATTTTTCTTTCTTTCCCATTTTACTTTCCTTGCCATTAACTTCTCTCTTACCTCTAATAAGCGTTCATTCATATTAATAGCTTCTGGGTCTGTCCATGGTCTTTGTGGTGGTTGTCCGGTAAAAATTGTAATAGGACAATGATTATGAACTGTACTGGGTGTGTTGTTAATAGTAAATTCGATCTGTGACAGATATTTTGCCCATCTATTGTGATTTTCATTCAATAGAATACGTAAATATTTCAGAGTTTCTCTGATGTACCTTTCGGTTGGATTGCCCTGTGGATAACGTATTGATGTGTAAAGTGTTTGGATGTTATGAGCATGTAGAAAGTCTTTGTATCTATCGTTTGTAAAATAAGTTGCGTGATCAGATGAAATTGCCAAAGGTTTGCCATATTGAGTAAAATATTCTGTTAAGGCTTGTAAAACTGTGTTAGTGTTGCACTTTTGAGTCGGAATGAGTTGAATAAATTTGGAAAATATGTCGCAAATCACTAAGATGTTTTTGTATCCTTTTGTACTCGGTATTAGATTAGATAGAAAATCTATTGATATCAGTTCAAGTTTATCGTAAGTTATTATATTATGGCTGATGTTAGTATTTGTAAAATCTTTGTCTTTTGCAAGTTCGCAAATTCGACAATGTTTAATAACACTTTTTACAATTCTTTCATAATTGATGCAATAGAAAGCTTCCCTGAACAATAACCAACATTTCCTTGCTCCAATGTGTGTATAGGCAAGATGAATGTAGTTAGTTATTTCCCTAGTATGATTTTCATTGGTTACATACACTGTGTTTTTACCTATTTGCTTAGTTATTAAATTATATTTGATTGTCATGCCTTTGTATGTTCCTATGTTTCTTAAATGATGGTGTATTTCATTAAATTCCGGGCCAGATTGTATGTTTAAAAGTTTGTTTCTAGAAAATATACCTTGTCTTTGTTGTTGGACTAGATTTATACAGATGTTCTGTCTTTTCACATCCCCGTCCTGTCTTGTCAGTGCATCAGCAGTAATCATGTCTTTTCCTGGTTTGTAGACTATAGTAAATTCATACTGTTGTATAAGCAGCGTCCATCGATATATTCGGCTATTATTCAATTTACAGCTCATGATATTAATCAATGCTTTGTGATCGGTCTCAAGCGTAAAGTTTTTACCTATAAGATAGTATCTTAATTTGGTCAAAGCGAAAACAATAGCTAACATCTCTTTCTCGGATATCGTATATCTGGTCTCACAAGCTTTAAGAGTTCTAGAGATAAAATATATCGGTGTTTCGATGTTATCCTTTGACTGAATAAGCTCGGCTGCGATAGTTTGATGTGATGCATCTGTTCTGACTATAAATGGTAATAAGAAATCTGGATGATGAAGTTTTAAATTTTCTACAAAATTTTCTTTTAAATGAACAAAACAATTCTCACATTCTGGAGTCCAAATCCATTTCTTACCTTTTTTAAGGAGATTTAATAAAGGTATTGTTTTCTCACTGTAGTTGGAAATAAACTTTCGATAATAGTTAAGTACACCTAAGAAACCTCGTAAAGTTTTTAGGTTCTTTGGTCTGGAATAATTCTTTATTTCGTCAAGGCGTGTAGGATCTAATAAGAAATTTTCTTGATTTATAATGTAACCTAGATAATTTATTTCATGTCGGAAAAATTGGCATTTAGATAAATTCAACTTCATACCTTGTGATGTTAATGCACTTAGGATAATATTCAGGTGTTGTAAATGTTGTTCTATGCTTTCAGAAAAGATAATTATGTCATCCAAATAATGTAAGGCAAATTCGTCGTATCTGTCTGGTATCTGTCAGCTGGTGAAGTTTTCAAACCGAATGGACACACTCGAAATTGGTAGACAATACCATTTACTAGAAAACCACAGTACTTTCTTGATTCGGGTTCTAAATTAATAAGCCAAAATGCATTTTTGAGATCCAACTTGCTATAAATCCGCTTGTTTCCACACTTGGTTAAGAATATATCGATATTTTGGTGCATTTCAAACTCGGGTTTAATTCTTCGGTTTAATGCTCTTGAATCTAAACAAATTCGTAGTGACAAGTCTTTCTTTTGAACTATTACTATTGGGTTGATAAAATAGGTGTTAGACTTCTCTATTATGCCTGTCTGTTCTAAACGTTCCAATTCTAGGCTAACTTTATGCTGGTAATGATACGGTATGGGATAATTCTTACTTATCAGTGGGTCTTCATTATCTATTTTTATAGGATGTTGATACCCTTTTGCGAACACTACATCATTATTTATTAAAGTAATATTGTTATATAGGATTGCTATTAAATCAGGAATAACTGTAGAATATGGTATATCTAGATTTTCTATTAATTCTTTAATATCTTCTAAATTATGTATAATCTTTGTTGTTTGGTTTTCTATCTTTATCTCTACTTCATCTCCTTCCTCGTGACTATTCTTCGTTCCTTGCAAATCAACCATTCTCTCCACTCCAATATTATTATTATTTAATTCAATTATTTCTCCATCTGTTCCATTATTCCAATCATCAGCTCTAGTATAGCACGGTGCGTTGTCTAATATAATATTATTAATTTCCCTCATTAACACTTCCTTCTTATAAAGATTATATCTTCTTACTTCTTCATCTGACAATTGTTTCTCTATTATAACTTTATTATTATCAATATTTAATATACCATTATCAATATCTAGGATCATTTTGAGTCCTTTTATGTTGTCAATTCCTATTATACAGTCATATTGCAATTTCTCAATTATATAACAGTGTAAGATGTATTTTGATTTGTCAATTAATATTTCAGTACATAACTGTTTTGTTACTGTCCCCATTCGTTTACCGTTCGCTGCTATAATGTCTGTCCCTTTAGTTTTTATTATGTTCTGCTCGTATCCCTGTATGAATTTTGCTTTCTCTGCTTTTAATAGAGTAATTTCGGCCCCTGTATCTATTAAGCAATATAAATAGAGATTTTCAAATTTTAATTTAACTATGGGTAAAGTGTATATTCTGGTAGATTGGTTACCTGCATCTTCTATGTTAATGAATTCTTCTGGATGTTGATAAAAGGTGATATTTTCAATTTTAAAAGGTATGTTACAGTCGTTATTTGTCATTAGTTTTGTTGAGTTGATGGTCCTGGTGTTGGGTCTGCATAAATGTCTACTGGTGAAATTGGCGTGTTTTTTTTCATCCTCCATATTCGAACGAATAGGAGAGGCGGATCTATGTCTTCTGTGAAAGTAATTAATTCGTCCTCGACCACGATTGCGTATTTGATTAAATTCCCTTCTTGGTTGATGCGAAGATTGGGTATTATTATTGTAATTATATCGATTATGGTCATTATTGCGGTTATTGTTGTTATGGTAATTATTACTCATGTATCTTGTTGGTTGGAAGTTCAAATTGGGTCGGTTCTGTGTATAATTTTGGTTATTCCTGTCATCATTTGTATTATAGTTGTTATTATTGTTATAATTGTTGTTATGGCCATTGAGATTGTTATTATTATTATAAGGTCTAGCTGTATTTTGATATCTGTTGTTCTGGTAATTGTTATTTCTTGGAGGTGGTAAATTTGTTGGACTATTATTAGCATTATATACATTATTTGGCGGGTAGTTACGATTGTTCGTGTTACGATGGTTCAATTGTTGTTGATGGTCATTTTCAGAGAAATCATCTAAACGTCGCAATATCTCAATTAAGGAATCCATATCTGTCACCTTTTGACAAATTATGGCCTGCGTATCGGTATAGATGAAGTGATTTAGTAATTGTCGAGCGATCATTGACTCTTCCATATCGTTGAGATGTTTACACTGGTTATAGATACGAGAAGCGTATGTTTCGCGAGATACCTGGCCTAACCTGTACTTACCAGTAAATAAACGTATCTTAGCCCTGTTCTGTTGCGTCTCATCCCAATAATTCCGTGTAAAAAGTGTAATGAATTGAGCAAGAGTATCGCAATGGTCCTCAATTCTCTGAAACCATTCCTGAGCGCTATTACGTAGAGTTGCACGAATGACCTCTATCTTCTGTTTTTCTTCGGTGATGTCTTCCAAATATCGTAATATGCAATTAAGATATGTCATTGGGTGTACTCTTGTAATATCCCCGTCAAAATTATGTAAATTTTCTATTTTCAATGTATGATTGTTAGCATTTATATAATTTATTGGTATTGAATAATTTTTAATTTTATTTTCTAATTGTTTCTATTTGTTTGTGTGTTAGTAAAATTTTCGTGGCTAGTTGTCATAATAATATCAAGATTTTGTCTAACAGTGTTAATTTCTTGATTATAGTTGTCTTTACATTGATCTATTTGAGTGCTAATATTTTGATTAAGAGTTCGTTTTAATTGTTCTGAATTGTCTTCGTTTATTTTATTTAAGTTTATTAGTTTTGTGTTCAATAAAGTGTTGTTTTCTGAAATTATTTTGTTTACATTTTGCTATATTTCTAACGTTGTAGTATTAATTTTCTGTTGTGTTATATCGAATATTTCGGTTGTAGTGGCATCTAATTGTTTGGCCCATTGTAAATTTTGAAGATTGACCGTTTCGTCGAGTTTTATTAGATATTTCAATTCGTTTTCTTCCATAGCATTTTATGCGATGGAGATCTCGGCTATTTTTCCCTCTAGGTCTATTTTAAAATCACTTAATTTGTTGTCCATATTAGCATTATTAAGTTCGAATTTCTCATTTATTTTTTGCATGTTTGTTTCTAATTTCGTAGTTAAACTAATACTTAGGTTATTTAATTCTTGTTTCATATTAGCATTACTTGTATCTAATTTGTTATTCATGTCAATGTTATTAGTATCTAATTTGTTATTCATGTCAATGTTATTAGTATCTAATTTGTTATTCATATTAGTTAAACTAGTATTTAAGTCATTATTACTTGATTTTAATTTGTTGGTCATATCATTATTATTATTTTTTAATTCATTATTCATATTAAATAAATCTCGTTTTAAATCTGTATTATCTTGTTTCATGTTATTTATTTGTGCCATTATTGCATTTAACATACTCATTATCTTGCTATCTTCCGGTGTACTTACCACTCCGGAACCTGAAGTTTGAGCAACTGGAACGTCTCCCTGCTCTGAACTATCCTCATCTGCGTTGTCTTTCGTTGACTTAGATCGATGTCTGGTGTCCATGTTAATATTAATTTAATCGATATAATATGAGAATGAATTTATAATTTATAAGAACATTGATAAAAATTATTATAATTGATATTAAAGAAGTATGAATTCTTATATTGCTCTCATTAATTATTCGACACACAAAATCAATATAAGTTAGTAAGATAAAAACACTAATAAGTACCCACAAGTTGATTTTCTCTTTCACTAACCTTAAATTCCTGTTTGTCCCATATAAAGTTGAAGATCCCTCGTGAAATGTGGTATTAGCTCTACAATGGGAAAGTCAGATACACAATACGGTACACCGCAATATAATTATATGTTTATCACGCATAAATTCCTATTATACAGCTTTCTTATTCCTTAACAAATTATTTGTATGTTTAAATTGTCTAAGTTTTTAATTGCTTTACGGGATAATACTTGGCTTCCACGTTCGGGCGTCAAATGTAAAGGGACGTTGATAGCAGATTAAACTAACTAAGAATGATGTGAGAGTTAAAACTGTTAAAAGAAGAATATAAGTTAAATGTTGAAGATTTTTAATTTAAAAATTGGGCGCCATAAGTTTTAACGTTCTTAGTTAATCCAACGCTATCTGTTAATTTGTTGAATAACCAACTAGTAGCGGTAGAGCTTGAGTACATAAATTTGATATAAATCCCTAGGATCAAAGTCGGTTTGGTGTATTCCCCGTAGGTATAATGTAATTAACGTGTGAATTAAGCACAAACTCAACAATCAAACTGTACAAATAAAAGACTGAATTAAAATCAAAGAAATAAAAATTTATTAGTGCAAAAATAGATAACTGTAACAATATTAAGTGAGAGAATAAGAAAACTATACATATGCTAGTGTTATCTGCGCTAAACGATAAAAAACTGAATTATGTAATCGTGCACATGTGTTACTAACTATCGTTAAGGTTATGAACAATACAACAGTGCAAATAAATATTAAATGTTACTTAATATTAGACACAAAAAAGGTAAGTTATATGAGGGTAATTTTTTTTTCAAGGTCCGATCTGTCGTGAAATTAAAACCACAGTGACAATCAGATGAAGCTTTGCGCAGATGTATTGCGCAGTGTCTCTAGTATAACAGCAGATCGCGTCACGTTGTACATGTCAGTTACAAGCGCGCAGTGTACACGTAAACATGCCGCGAACAATAGCGTCACCCGCCAAATGTGAATTGCGTGCAGTAATTCGATTTCTTCATGCGGAGGGGTGCAACGCAGCTACAATTTACCGACGAATGTGCAATGTGTATGGTGAAACATTCATGAGTGATAGTAAAGTGCGGCAATGGTGCAGGAACTTTGTAGCAGGGCGTACACACGTTCATGATGCAGGCGGTCAGGGAAGGAAGCGAATGTCAACCAATGAAGATCTCGTTCAGCGAGTGGATCAGGCGATTAGAGAAAATCGTCGGTTCACAATTTCTGTGTTGCATGAGTCGTTTCCCGAAATGTCAAGGTCAGCTCTGTACACCATCGTGGGTGGGACACTTCAGTACCGCAAATTGTGTGCGAGATGGGTTCCCAAGATGCTGTCCGACCATCACAAAACACAGCGAATGGGTGCCGCCTTAACGTTTCTCCAGCGCTACCATGATGAAGAAGATTTTTTGAGCAAAATTGTCACAGGCGACGAGACATGTTTCTTTACGAAACGGAAGAAACAAAAGAGCAATCCAAACAGTGGATGCATTCGTCTTCCCCATCAAAACCAAAGAAGTTTAAGCGAACATTTTCCAACAGAAAGTGTATGGCTACTGTGTTCTGGGACCGAAAAGGAGTTCTCTTGGTGGAATTCATGGAACGTGGTACGACCATCACAGCAGCCTCATACGGCGTGACTCTTCAAAATCTACGAAGGGCAATTCAGAACAAGCGAAGAGGAATGTTGTCATCAGGCTTTGTTCTTCTTCATGACAACGCTCGGCCCCATACTGAAAATGCAACACAGAACCTCCTGCAGCGTTTTAGATGGGAAGTATTCGATCACCCTCCATACAGCCCGGACTTAGCTCCTTCCGATTTCCATCTCTTTCCTCGTATGAAAAAGAGCTTAGGAGGACACCATTTTGCTACAGACAATGAGCTGCAGACCAGCGTACAAACTTGGCTGAAAGCACAGGCGGCTACCTTCTATGAAGAGGGGATTGAAAAGTTGATACCGCGCTACGAAAAGTACCTAAATCGGAACGGCGACTATGTAGAGAAGTAGATGGGACGTGTACCTAAATGTTACAAATAAAACATATTTGAATTTCACTGTGGTTTTAATTTTACGACCGATCGGACCTTGAAAAAAAAATAGCCCTCGTATATAAATTTTTAAAAGGATTATGAATGAATGAATGATTATATTTATATTGATGTTTAGAAATGTATAAATTCAAGTTTTATATTTTGATGCAAACAATGTTTTATATTGTGTTTGGATATAAATAAATATTGACTTTTTAATAATATTTTATTAGTTTTTCCTGTGTTATGCTCTGGTATATGGTCTGGGCTCGCAATTATAGGAGTAAATCAGAGTTCGTCAGCTCCTATTGAAGTATCGGCGTCGGTAGCGGTCAATGGCTGGAGTTATCGGATCGATGTAGTTCCAATTCCAAAAAGATGCTTAGCTCGATAATTCTTATAATCGACGTGATGCTGGTCAAAATAATATCGCAAAAGTTAGGCCTGATTTTAAGGTATCGAATGTATACAAATTTAGTATGTTATACTTGATTTTAAATTATAATTTTAATTAAACTTTTTGTGTTTGAGAAACTACGGCCATTCGTTGTAAAATTTTGTATCAGACCACGCCGATAGCGTTTTTTTCATATTCCAAAGCCTTTTTAATTCTTCTCAAAAGCCTCGAAGTTTTTACTTTCTCCACATCAATCAAAATATGAATTTACATAATATTTCTGTTTTAATAAGTTTCTAAAATTGGTGGAATAATTATCATATATTTAAAATGTACTTTTTAATATAGGTTAAGTTGATATTCTAACACTAAAAATCGTATTCGCGGGACAATGATATTTTTAAATTAGTGGGCGTGGTTAACTAGTGTCGATATAAAATCCTAATGTAGATAAATTAAATACCTGTAATTTCGCGCGTATAAATTTGAATTTGAAATAGAAAAATTTAAATAAAAAAGTAAGTTTAAAAATCAAAATAAGTTAATTATAAATTTTAAAGTTATCGTCGTATTAATTTATTTACATTTCGAAACTAATTTCACAAATTACGTCCACCAATTTAATATTTATACAAGTGTTTTTAATGAGTAGTTAATCTGCATTTCTCATTGTAGTGCTGGAATAAGGTTGCTGGTTGAACCACTACAATATATATATATATATATTGTTATAATTCAAGCTACTCTACTAGTGTACTAAGGTTGCCTTAGAATAAAAAGATGGAAATTAAAATAAGGAAAAACATTTTGATATGCTGCGTGCGGTATGTGGACGCAATATGTGAAAATTAATGTCGAAGTGTTAATAAATTTATATCCCGACAATTTCTGATATTTTAGGCATAATTATATTTATTTCTAAATTTACTTTTCATTTTTTTATCATTCATTTAATCATTTAATTGAATAACGCGATAATAAAAAGATATTTAATTTATTTACATTCAAATTTGTATCGACATTAGTTTAGACACGCCCACTTTTTAAAATAGAAAAGCCGCAAATAAGATTTGTTTGGATTTACACCGCAAACATAACCTACCATCTAAGACACACTCATGTATATTCGTAAATTCAAAAATTAATTTTATAAACATATTTAAACCATTTCTGCACTTAAAATTCTATTAAAATAATAATATTTGTCAAGGTGAAAATCAAGATATATAATTTTGCATTTAGAAGGCTTTGAAAAGAAAATCGTCGGTTTTTAGAATTTAATATCGTTGCATCAAAAATATTTTTGTCCATTTTAAATTCGCATAAAATTACTTTAAAACAGATATTTGGAGTTAAAAACAGGTTAGAAAAGTGCATAGGTCTTTAGATCAACGTTTGAACATATTTTTATCGGCATAAAACCATTTTTCTACGAGATATTCTCGATAGCATCATTTGGTGAAGGTCACCCGAGTGCCCAAGTTTTTATAACGTAATAAAGTTTTAAACCTACCTAGAACCTCATCCGAAGTACCAATAATAATATACACCGTACCAGGCCTAACAGAAATTCATCCAAATTTCCCAAGCATATCCTTTATCCAGTCTGGCTGTATATCAAGACTTAAGCCGTAAAAGCCACTTTTCCTAGTGTTTGCTGCTATCCTTACAAATACAGGTTCTTCATTATATTTAAAAGTAATTTTGCTTATTTCAATATCATCAGATTTAAAGATAATAAAAAGATATCTTGATTTAACTAATAAATAATAATCATTTAGATATACTAAAATAAAGAATCTCATCCATTTAAAATACTCATAAATTTTACTTACGATTTGATATTGCTTATTGTAAATAATAATATTAGCTTATGTGTTATTTATTTGTTGAACATAACCACACTATTATAAGTATTTAATTTCGCTTCATCACAGAGTTATAATTTACAATTTGACCGTTAGAGCCAAGTATTACAGCGTACATGTACAGTTTTCTTGAATCAAATAAATGTTTTTTATGTAAAATATAAAAGTGGTCTTTTTATTTATTCATGCTCAGCGAAATCAAATTTATTAATACTGTTTGTGTAATTTTTATAGTCATATATGAGAGTTACTATCCACGATGATCCTGGAATAAGAAAGTTAAATACAATATACATTTCATGCTCTCTGCGTCCTCTATATTCAACTGTGGATATTGCTACCTATCAGCTGTTAGAACTAGAGATAATATTATATTAAAAATTCATAAAGGCGCCCAACTCATTATTAATCTATCAGCATTTAATTATATTTGTATTCACTCACCTTTAACTTTATCAGACACTATAAGGTTCCCTACAATATATATTATATATATAATAAGTGTTCGCAACTTCCCAGCCTGAAATACAATATTATTTTTGCGTTATATATAATTAAAGACTTTATAAACACAATTAAAAGAATCAAATATTACCACACCCCTGTTTGATATTTAAATATAATTAATAATACAATAAATGTTGACGATGTTACCAAAGCTATTATGAAAACATATGTGAAAGATAGAAGAAGCAGGGATTGAAGAAGCTAGATTAGCCCGTAAAGCTGGTGAGGTGGGCTGTTTGTTGGTGCAGGAAACAAGTATTGTCCCATCTACAAAACTCGGCCTAAACAAGTGAGCAATACAAGTGACCACTTCTGCTCAAAAAGTTGGTCGGGATCGTCGACTGGGATGGAGGCAGATATAATCTTGGAGGGCTTCCAAAAAAGAATAGAAACGCATAGTGTGAGGTAGATTATAGAAAGATATGCCGAAGGAAACCTTATGGCAATGTTAATGTGGTTAAAGTGGAATGTATAAACCACTTATTGAGAAATGTTTGTTAAAAAATTTGATTTAACCAGAAAAAAAATAGGTTCCTCAAATAAGATTGTCCCAATAAATATGTATAAGAAAATATTGAAACAAAATATATTGAGATTCCGTACTGGGATAAAGAAAGCAGTAGACTATCGACGAAACATTAAGTGTTTCTTTTTCAGAGCTGCAGAAGTTCTGTGTAGGCATAATATTAGCAATGCCAGTTAACTTAGGGAAAAATTTAAAAGCAATGGTTACAAATGAAACAGACATGCAATATACATATCTGTAACTGTACACATGGACAATATTCATTTGTAACAAATGCGTAATGCGTGCATAACGTATTGATATACTTAAACCTTTTTGTATAAAAGCAATGGTAATAAAAGTGGTAAATTTTTAGCAAAGATATTGTAACCTTTTTTTTAATTTTACTTTTAGAATATTTATTGAAGGAAATATTACTATTAATTTACTGTCTATCAATAAGATACTATTACTTCATTGTTTATAATAGGTATTACTTTATATATTTATATTTATACATTATTCTATTTACAATATTACTTTTTAATATAGATTCACTGTATGATATAAGGTACTGTTGGTAGACATTGTAAATTATACATTTTTTTCTGTTAATGTGGCGCTTAAAATAGTGGGGACTTTCAACAAACAAAATAGGTACGATGCCTCTGCATTGTGCTGGTATCTATGTTTCAAAAGTAGCATCAGGCAAATGGGTAGCTCCAAATAAAGTACTTGGTGGATGGGTTGCCCATTGTGTAACATTAACCAAATGTAGAATTTAAATATATTATTTGGGATCCGATGTTTACTGGAGTTTTTACACGATACTTCAACACGCATGCGTTGCGTTAATCCGCTGCGTGCTTTGTTTTGAAACTTGTGTCTTGTGTGCTTGTTACCTGACTCTCTTGCGTATAATAGTTATTGTATATTTTTATTTGTATTTTTTTGTATTTTTTATTTGTTATTATTTTTGTATTTTTTTTTGTTTATTTTAGATATTGTGGTGATAGTGTTTAATTTTGCATATTTGTATGGTGAGTAATTTGAGTATTGCAATATCCACATGGTTTTATTTTTTGTTGTAGTGTAGTTGTTTGTCTTATCACGTGTACGTTTGGTTCGATTTGTGTGGTACAAAAGAAGCCCATTTCACGGTGATAGACACTGTCTATAGTGAGTACAATAGATCATACTTCTGTAATTATCAATATTTCTCTTATTTTCGGTAGAACTTCACTACGTCTGCATTGGATTCATAGTTATAGACACTTTTTATAGTGAGTAAAAAAGATATAACAGTTTTGCAATTATTGCATGCATTTGTTTAGGATTTTAAGTTTCCAATTTGCTGCTTTTACCACAATGTGTATTAAATTAATACTGTACAATTAATTCTGTACAAAAATTGTCTCTATGTTATTTTTTCTACGAATCATCATTTCAGAGATATCGCAATTTCAAACATCGAAAATACTCATATTTACTCTTATGCGGCTTGTAATGCTTCATCGACTGTTCCGCATGAGTAAAATATGAAAGTATTTATAATTTTAATAATTTAAATCATTAAAATATAATATTTATTATTATTTCGTATAGTTTTTAAAATTTTTATAATACAAAGAAATATAATATTCAGAATATTTTCACATTTCCACACCACCTCTGAGGTAGTGGACTTAGCGCTTTTTTTTTAACGTGATTTCCCCAGTAGGCATACTCCACCGTCAATCTTGAACAAAATTTAATTAGACAGTGCAAATATTAAATGAAAATTCAAACTATTGCATTGAATTGAAAAAATTGAACTATTGCGAATGATTATAATGAAATTAATAATTGTATATTTATGGAAATTGTAATCTGATTGATAATCTCCAAGTGCTACTTCTACTATAATGTCTTCGTCGCTTCCTTCTTGTATCTCTATAGATTCTTCTAAGAGAAGAGACTCACTGAAATGCTATTTTGACTGGGCTATATCTGATTTGTAATAATTATTAAATGTCAACTGTTGTCTGTCCAAAATCAATCTATCTCAGACATGACTTCATATTTTAAAGGACTGCTTTGACTTCGAATGTTTCTGAACACCAGTTATATCTTTTTCCACATGACAACCATGTAGTATGAAGCAGTTAATTATTTTTTTTTAATATATATGTAGGTTTGTTTAATCCGTTGTCTAGGGTTGGTTGATTAATTAGGCCTCAACACTTCTTATATTATTTATTTTGTCAATAACAAGTATTTAACTAATTCATTATAATCATATAAGTATCAGTAATATCGCAGGGTATGTCTACTTTTGATGTTTCTCTTACGATCGTTGATGACTGACTGCCTGACGCTGTCGCATCGATGTATTGCGCAACTAAAATCCTACATTCGGCCATCCGACTCTGAATCGGACTCCGATTCATCAAGGCCTTCTACCCATGCCTTCATGTATTCTGCGCATGTGGTGGTTTTGATCGGTCCCTCGTGTATTCCCACTGCTATAACATCATGTCTTTCATTTGGTTTGACTTTAGTCACTTCGTATGGTCCTAAGTATTTCTTGTGAATTTTTAAACCAGAACCAAATTGAGTTCTTTTAATAGCGACTCAGTCTCCTCATTTGTAGTTCTTCGGTTTCCTCCGGCGCAAATTATATCTTTCTCCATTCTCACGTTGCACTTTCAAAATTTGTTCTCGGCATTCTTCTCTCAGTTCCTCTCTACTATCCTCGAATTGTTTCATGGCTTCATCCTCCAAGATTTCTTTTAGCAGTATGTCTTCCTTATTTCTCATCTTGACTCCAGTTGTAAGATCTTTATTTTGCATAGTTTTTTGGTAAGCGGAGCAGTCGGTTACAATTTCGAACTTCGTTCCTAACAAATAAACGCGGAACTTCTTGACTGCCTGAATGATTGCAAGGACTTCGAGCTCATAGCTACACCATTATTAATTCTCGGTCCGTCGTTTTTCTCATGCTGTTCTTCCTCTTCCACCGCAGGGTCATCCTTTTCGTCTTCTTAATCTTCGTCTTTATCGTCTTCTGCCGACTTCAGGTTCGTCAAGAAAGAACAAATCCGGTCTGCCACGTCGTCAATCGTTCCAGAATCATTCAAATTGAGAATCTGGCACACAGCGATAAAGTCGGCTAGTTCTAGCTTTTGTGTGACTTCTTCCCTTTGCTTGAAATATTCGTCTGAATTCTTCTCGAATCCAAAACCAGTAAATGATCGCAGAGCCTTTCTGACTCTCCGTGGTTGGGCCTCATCTCCCAAAGAAATACAATGTAATGCCTTCATTGCCTTCAAATTACCATGCGTAATGTGATATTCGATTTCCGCAATGTCACCCAACGTTGCAGACCTTTTGTAAATGTGCCAAACAAAATTGAATAAACCCTGTATATTACGTTTGAAATATTCGTCAAATAAATACGTTTCGTTTTGCTTTTTTTTTTTCAAAGAGTTGGCGTCTTACAATAATGTTTATTGTGTCTATTCTCTTTTTTCAACGTCGACAGTCAATCATCAAAATGTTACAAAATGAGGAAATACTTAATTCAACAAATAATAAATAAAATATCTTCCTGCTAAGTTACTTTACATAAACGTTACAATATTATTGTATATATTTTCTCAATGAATCAAATCTAACATATAAATTCGCATTAAATTTAAAATGAGTATTTTACTTTGATTTATACCAATTTACTTCAAATACAAAAAATATAAAACATTTGTCGGTCTAGCCGTATATAAAAAAAGGGTTGAATCTACCTCTCGCTCTTCTTCCGTCGCTTACGATATGAACAGCGTGCATTCAACGTCCCTTTCCCCGCAGCTCCAACGATGTCTTCTTTCTCCGTCTTCGTCTTACATTCGCTAGCTTCTCCAAGGACCGTCTTCGCTGGATACCCGTCCTTCGCTAACGGTTCTTACTTGTTTGAATTCCGTTGAATACAGGGCGAGCCTCGAAAATGTAGGTTTGATTTATTCCGTTGTCTAGGGTTGGTTGATAAATTAGGCCTGAGCACTTTTTATATTATTTATTTTGTCAATAACAAGTATTTAACTCATTCATTATAATCATATAAGTTTCAGTAATATCGCAGGGTATGTCTACTTTTGATGTTTCTCTTACGATCGTTGATGACTGACTGGTATTTATTTATTTATTATTCTCTGACTAAGAATACTTATTGAACTTATTGTGTGCAGCAAAATGTTGAAAAAGCCTGCACCAAGTAGGGCCAGGAAACGTACCAAGCAATCTCTAGCTCTTCGTGCATTTTGGAAAAGGAAAAAACAACAGAGTAAGTGATTACAGAAAAAAATAGTAATTTTCTAACTAATTTTTTTTTTAGAATGAATTGTGAACAGCCTTGCGAACAGCAACCACAAAGTGATCATGTTCAGGCAGATATGAATATGATAATCGTAATGCATGACTATTGGTAAGTCAAAATACTACTATAATTGTATGATCAATGTTGGTCAACATCACCATACCAGCAGTAAAGCAAAATATTTAGAATGTAGCAAAATTACACCAGAGCTTACAACATACATAAAAATAACTATTAGTTTAACAACTTCTTATTGGTTAAGTTGTCAGTGTACATATATTTTGTAGCATAATGGATCATAAACTGGAAGTGGCCATAGATAAATCTGAAGAGCCTATTGCTGCTATAACAGGAAATAGGATTGTTAACAAAAAATATATTAAAAGTGCAATATGATCATGCAAAAAAATGTACATTTGGGCGCCTTGCTGTTCACAACGAGAAACGCTTTGGTTTGTTTTCGATTTTTACTATGAAATGTACATTTTGCAATAAGCTCTTTGGAGTTACCAGTGAGGAACCCGTCGGTCCAGCTAATAATACCTTAGTTGCAATGGTTAATGTTTCATATGTGGGGTACATTAGCAAATGGAAGTACTTACACTCAAACAACTGATGTCGTGAGTGCTCTAGATATACCCCGTATGACATATCCTACATTTCGGACAATAGAGAATGCACTTGGCGATCACTGGAAAGAAAGTTTGTGGAAATCTATGAAGAAGGCGGGAGATGAAGAAAGAAAGCTAGCTATTGAAAATAAACAAGTCTGTGATGATGGTACTACATGGATCTATGTCTGTTGCGATGGTGGCTGGAGTAAAAGATCTTATGGACATTCATATAATGCATTATCTGGAGCGGTAAGAGCAATTTATATTTTGTGTAAGATGTTTTAATTTCCATTTTTCTAGGCTGTTGTGATTGGCAAAGAAACCGGAAAAGTGTTGTTTCTTGGAATCCGGAATAAATACTGTTGTATTTGCACACATGCAAAAAATATAAATGTAGCTCCTGGCAAACATAAATGCTTTAATAATTGGAATTCTTCATCAACAGCAATGGAAGCAGATAACATTACAGAAGCCTTTAATAGCAGCATTTCCATTCATGGGCTTAAGTATTTAAGAATGATTGCAGATGGTGACTCTAGTGTGTTCAGCAGAGTTAAAAGTGATGTAAGTTATGGCTTAGAAGTGGAAAAAGTTGAATGCATCAACCATTTAATTAAAAACTATGGCAAGGCGTTATATAATGTAAAGAATACTTTCACTATTTTTTAGATACAAGGGCAGCTCATTATAACTAGACGAAACTTTTGTTATTTTGTCGTTTACATAGATAATGATTTTCACATTTTTATCCAAAAGATATATCGCAATGAACAGTTGTGGAAGGAAAAAATGCTGCCCAAATTAAAGAGCTTTTACTTTGGATGCTTTTTGCCAGAACAAATTCAGCACTATACAAAGACAAACATACAGTGCAAACATGAAGTTGCACTTTTGTAGAATAACTTTTATACAAACATAATATTAATATTATTTTAATATTAAACATTCATTTGACAATTGAGATTTTTATTTATAATTAACACTTTCGCCTATACTCTTTTACTGGCGCTGTATAAATGTAGGAGTATTACTACCGCGTTTTCCCATTGGAAAACCGGAGAATAAGTTAACCGACTGAGCATCAAAGTTGGACAGTGTTGTGGTGAATAGTGGCCGATCTTCATTCTAACCCACTATTCATAGCAACATGTACACGATCGGCCTGTCATAGTGCGTGTAGACGAAGAGGAGACTGCACTCCACAGTCTCTACATTTGCGGTGCCTTAGCAAGGACAAGGTTTGTACTACTATTATTCAACGACTACTTCGAGAAAATGTCGAGAAAGTTCTAGCAATGGTAGCAGGAGATATAAATATTGCGGTGTTATCGGTCACTCGAAGTTAGATGATTCGCGATAGCGAAGCCAGTCAAATCGAAACATTTAAAATTAATGAGTTTAAGTGCTTTCTTTTTACTTTTGTTAGTATTTATATATACTTAAGTCTGTAAATAAATCAAGTTAATTTGTCAATTATGTTGTTTCTGTAAACCTGAACTTTCTTTTTAATCCTCGAAAAACGTTACAATAATATTGCGATAATGGCTTCTGCGATTCAAGTGGCACTTATGTACATGGTACACTAAATTCTCCAATAGCAATCATTAAATCTTCTGGATCTTTGTTTATTTTAGCATATTTTGTAAACTGAGTATTGGAAAATACAATGTTGTGTGCTCTGTTTTTTAACTGTAAAACAAGTTTAACCAAAAAGGTAAATGAGATAGCAGGACGTGTTTGTACATTTATTAATTTCCTTTTGTGCCATTTTTACTTCGAAAATGTTTATATACATCTGCTTCTATTGTTTACTTCTACCTGCATATATTTAATTGGATAGTATACATACATTTGATTCCATTGTAGTCAACATTTTCTTTCTCCTTTTTGTCTACTTCATATTTGTTTAGACCGGCTTTGGACATTTTATAAAAGAAAAAGGAATACATTTCTATGGAAAATAAAAGTAAAGTCACAGCATTCTTTGCTTGTATTCTATATTGCGCAATGTAGAATTAAATGATTCGGTCAGCACAAGAACGAACTAGGTGACAATTCGGCATTGAAGAACCTTGCAGTAGACAACTTACGATACATTACATCCAAGATAATTTTTAAATTTAGGCGTTAAATTTTCCAGCGCCATCTTTTGGGAAGATGCTAAAGGTTACTTGCTTTGCTCTTTCCATATGTTATTTACAGATTGCTTGTTTATCCCCAAATTCTTATTTCGAGAGTTTTGTAGAAATTAAGATTACTTTGGAGTTTCTGAAAACTTTTTATTAATAGCCTAGGTCCTACAATTGTCCTAAGACTAATCTTTTTATTTTTTTCAAATTGTGCAAATTGTGGCTGAAATTAAAAAAGGTAAAATAGCTTAGGATAATTGTGACAACAGTTGGATTGTTTTCGGTTTTGAAAACATTACTTTTTCTATTTCTATAGGTCAAAACTCTTGAATTTGTATTTTGTACCGACTTCGTGCTCTCTACTTTATCATAGCGCCCCCTTAAAATACATACTTTCATTTAGAAAACCATTCCCGAATTTATTTTACGTTTTATTATAATACGTCAAATTTTAAAACTGTAAGACTGTATCATCAATTACAAATTTGTGATAACTCGTTTAAAATACCGCTCCTTCTTAAAAAAACAATAACTTTCATTGACGATGTGTTTTGCGTTTGGATGTTTCGCATTTGTATGGGTTTTGGCGCATTTATTTCTCTCTTTGCCGTTGGTTCTATCGTGAATATGACGTCGCAGTCACTCCTTCATGAAGAAAAAAATAAAACAATGAAACGCCCACACCATATTCGATGTTTATTCGCTAACGCCATCGAAAGAGTCTCCGCCTGGCGGTATTTTTGCAAACTAGAGTAATAGGGAAAACAAGTTTCAAAGCATATGGTACCATATTGTTAATTGACTTGTCAAAAAAACGAATTGTGTGAGTAGTGATTTGTTTACAGGTTGAAATTACCTGGAATAATAAGATTAAACAATATATAATGTCTTCTAAAAGTAAAATGTACTGTTGTGTATCCCAGTGCCGTAGTTATAAAAGTAAAAATATTTCGCTGCATTACTTTCCCAAAAAACATATGTTATGTAAACAGTGGGCACACGTGTTAAAAATAGGAAAACCAGTGACAACATACATGCAAGTTTGTAGTCTACATTTTAAAGAAACAGATTATCACCCAGGTAAAAGTATTTGAGACTTCTGATATATATCTTCAGTATAATATATTTTGGTATGCATAGGCAGGTACACAATTAAAAAGGAAGAGGTATTTGAAGAAAAATGCTGTTCCGTCTTTAAATTTGCCAATCAGAAGACATGATGTAGTACATCTACCAGATAATGGAAGGCAACACAGATACGAGAAACGAGATAAAAGGTGAAACCAAAGAACTTCTTTTTTACATATTTTCATTTCAAGTACTAATATTCCAGAATATCTGTGTTAGAGGATAGCTGTGGTTTGTCTCGGGAAGAGGAAAGTACCTGTGCTTTATCTGAGGAAGAGGAGATGGCAGCTTCAAGCAAAATGGTCGTGGTACATTTGATGGGAGAGCATAATTATTCGAGTACATACGAAACCAAAAGCACACAAGCAGACTTTATTTCTGTGCATACATGTACCATTAAGGATATATTAAATACTGATAGTAAATTATCAACTTTTACTGGAATTACAATGGATCAATATTCCACAATTATATTATGCGCAGAAAATATTTTAAAGGAACAAAATATGAGTGATCCAAACATGGATGAAAAAATTTTATTAGTTCTAATAAAATTAAAACAAAATTATTCCTTTAAGTCTTTGGCAGTTTTATTTAATAAAAGTGATACAACAATCAGAAGATATTTTCAAGATACAATTTTTTATTAAGTAAATTGCTGAAATGCACATTATATTGGCCAAGTAAGGAAGAAAATATGTCAAACATGCCAAAATGTTTTGATAAATTTCAACATACAGCTGCTGTGTTCGACTGCACTGAAATACCAGTAGAAAAAACAAACTGTCTTAAATGCCGTATCAGGACTTATTCATATTATAAAAAAATGCACACAGTTAAAATATTACTTGGTGTTACTCCTAGTGGTTCCATTAGTCACGTGAGTGCTGTATATGGCGGAAGGGCTTCTGATAAGCAAATTTTCATAAATGAAAATGTCATAAGAAAATGTATACCATTTGTTGATGCAATTATGGTTGACAAAGGTTTCCACATAGACGATGAATGTATGAAGCATGGTATTAAATTGATTAGACCTCCATTTCTGAGGAATAACGTACAGTTTTCTTCTGCAGATGCTGAAGATACAGCTACTATTGCAAGAGCTAGAGTCCATGTGGATCGAACCATTCAAAGGATAAAAGCATTCCGTATTCTTTCCCAAAAATTAGAATGGGATATTTTGGCGTATATTGATGACATTGTAATAGTTGTTTGTAGTCTAGTGAATTTATCAAAGCCAATTTTAAGCGATGATAAATTTATTTAATTTATAATATTGTATCTATATTTAGTTTAGAACTACTTTGGATTATTTTTTCTATTAAGATTTTATTTAAATAAAACAACAATTACACATGTATAAGATTTATGTATTTTCACAAATAAAATGTAACATGTTATTAAAATAAACATTTTTTAATTTTTCAAGTAAGTTGAAGCTGTATGTTGGACAGTACTTAACTTTTATGACGACTAAAGAATTATCAAATGACGCAGTTTTCAAACAGTATCCTATTATACTTGAATTTAAAAAACCGCACAAAACAATATGTCCAGCTTTGAAAACAGCTTCTCCTTCTTCCAAAGGCCCTCTTCTATCACCCACATATACAAAAATATCACTAATTTGTATAGACATTTCTCTTTTTTATAACACGCGCAAATTCCATTTCAACACACCTTAACCCCAATACTAAAATGACGATTGTTTTCCCTATTCCTACGCCATCTTGGTTGGTTTTTTAGCGCCATCTACAATCCTTGGCTTTGGCGAATATTAAAGAACACAGGGCCTTAAGTATCAATGTTCTTTGGAAAGCCAAAATTTATCGCTAGATTACGCAATTTACACATGTGATATCCAATATATGGTGTAGGCCGTAGGGTCATTGCGCTTTAAAATGCGCAGTAAACTGAAATAGCAGACATTTTGAAAATTATTATCAGCATTAAATTCAAATAAATATGTACCTACCAATTGCACAAAATAAAAATGGCAGTAAGTATAATCGAACATTTTTTTATGAAGTGCAACTTTGTAAATTTGTTTATTGATATTAATACAAAAAAAATATTCTTTAAACTTTTTAAGTTTACTTTAAACTTAAGTTTTTTATTTTCATATAGAAAAATTACTAAAATATTAATGCATGATGCAATCTATTTCAAAATGGCGTATACAACAGTATATACAGTAATACATTTATTTTGAATGCGCAATAAACTAGAGATGGGCGAAATCGTTCCTTTTGTAGACTCGTTCCTTCTCATTCCATTCTGCAGATGGAACGAATCCTGAGGATACGTTCCGTGGAACGGTTATAACAATCTCGATCTTAAACGCCGATCGGAGTTGTAAAGGCCGACAAGTGACACATTCATTTCGATCTAGCTTTGTTGGTTCGAAATGATTGCCTGTTTGTTTTATTAAGTTATTTAAGAGCTTAAACAAAAACATAGAAACCCCTACTCATTTTAGAAAAAAACCCTTAATTGTTTGTTTTATCTTTGTCTTTAATTTCTAATAAGTGCAGACACTACAAACCTATAAATTCAAAATCCAAAATAAACAATCGTAACATATATTTCATTACTAGCCTTTACTGTTGAAACAAGCGACAATTGATGAAGTAGATAAGAGGCAAAAGTTAAAATAAACATAAATAGAGAGACTCATGCATTAATGATTTGTTTACATTATGAAAAAATACGTGGACAATATATACATTTATAATTTATATCTTAGTAAGCAAGTATGTGGAAAGACCGACAAATGCTTGACGACGTGCCGTTTTATCGTGGTTATAGATTGAATAATTTCAATGGAACGAAATAGAGGAATGACAGGTACAGTTCCAACTTCGGATTCGTTCGGAACTAAACCCAATCTCCCTACTCAATGTCCCTGGATGATATGAGCATCAAAGATACCATATTACCTGAAACATCAAGAACTGCAACTGAAAAAATCAACAAATTAATGATCAGTTCAACATTTTATCAACTATAACAAATTTTCCCAAAAATCAACTTCATTTTTGTCAAAAATGTGTGAACGTCGGCGATAATTTTAAACTAAACAAACAAAAACGTTTGCATTTTTTCACATTTTTTACAAGAACGAAGCTGATTTTTTGCGAAAATTTGTTACGGTTGACGAAATACTTCCTTTTCCCCCATTATGTTCCTAAATTTAAACGGTAATTTCAACAGTGAATACATCATGATAACCCTTCCCAATAAAGATAAAACACTTCCATCGACGGGTAAGGAAATACCTACGAATATTTTTTGGGTTTCAAAGGCCATAATTTTTATAATAATCTTAAAAAGCTCCAAATCGTTTATACCGCTTTACTAGACAAAATGTATAAAACAATCTCTAAGATTGGACATAAAAAGTTTCTTTTTCATCATGACAACGCATCCTCCCACACCAGTCAAGTTGTTCACAAAAAATTATTACGCGATTTTTCAAGTTGTGCTTTACCCACCCTATTCGCCCCAAGTGACATCTACTGATTCCTCAAACTTCTTTTTCTTGCTGTAAAGAAATTTGAGTAACATGAACTTATTACAGCAACAAAGCAGTATTTTGAAAAAGATTATTACAAAAATGACATACTCTTCAGCATCCAAGCGTGTTGAAGTTTAAGAGGAACATGTTGAAAATTAAAAAAACTGAATACCGTAAGTCATTTGTTAGATTAGAAACATTTACATGGAGTTTAAGTTAATAAAAAAAATTGTTGTGTTTGTATTCACAACTCCCTAGGCTTCGTTAATGTTCAATATAATCTACATATAGTAAGTTAAATACCAATTCATATAATAAATAATATGTAGGGGAAGGTGCTGTACCTTGAACAGGTTTGTACCTTGAGCCACTTCCATTTTTGTCATAAAACGTAGTTAGAAACCTACGCAAACTAATGTGGAGTGACGCTGTTCGTCAAAAGGTGGCGCCATAAGTTCATATAATACCTTTTGGTGGCATGGTCATTGTGAATGGTTAATGAAAGTTTGTCGAGGACTAAAAGTAAAAATATTATTGGTAAGTTGGCACTTAATATTGTCTTTTACTTTTTCAGTGACTTTTTCGAATATTCTGTGTTACATTATAATAAACTGTTGAAGTCCAATCATTAGATGACATGATTATCTAACCTAAAAATTGTTGTTAATATTTATATTTCTACATGCTGGATGTTGTACCTTGAACCACAACTTAATGCTGTACCTTGGGCCGGCTTAAGGTACAATTTTTAATCTAAAAATCGTAGCAATTATTTTTAAAAGTAGACTAATATTGTAAAATTGTTTCAGAAAAATGCCTCGCAGTAAAATAGGAGTTAAGAGACCACCTATTAATAAAAATGCGTTTGGAGCTGCAGTTAGAGATGTTCTGCGTAATAATATATCAGTTAGGCAAGCGGCCAAGGACCATAACATCTCCAGAGCTACAATAATGCGACATATTAAAAAATTTAATAATTCTAGTGAAGAGATATTTGAATAGTGTCTCTTACGACATTCATAGAGTTTTTTCCAAAGACGAAGAACTACAGCTTGTTGCCTATCTACAAAAAGCTGCTCGGTTACATTATGGCTTAACCTTGCCTGAGCTTAGAACATTGGCATATCAATATGCCAAATCAAATAACGAAAAGTATTCAGACACATGGGATAAAAATAAACAGGCTGGAAAATCGTGGTTGAGAGGATTTCGCAAAAGATATAGCCAACAATTATCTTTGCGTAAACCGGAAACCACGAGTCTTGCGAGGTCTACGGGCTTTAATAAAATAACTGTAGCCAAGTTTTTTGAAAATTATAAGAACGTTTTAAAAAGACGACTATTCCCCGAAGCCAGAATATGGAATTGTGATGAAACGGGAATCACTACAGTTCATAACCCACCCAAGGTGCTTGCTACAAAAGGAGTAAAACAAATTGGTAGCATGACCTCGGGAGAACGAGGAGTAAATGTAACGATGATTGCTGCAATAAATGCCACTGGAAACAGCGTACCCCCGATCCTCATATTCCCCCGAGTGAACTTTAAAGACCACATGATAAAAGGAGCGCCCCCAGAAGCAATTGGTGCGGCCGCACCTTCGGGTTGGTCAAACGAAGTTTTATTTTTAAAATTTTTGGAGCATTTTATCAGTCACGTTAAGCCAACTATTGAAGATAAGGTGATTCTAATACTGGATAACCACGAGAGTCACATATCCATACCTGCTATTAAGAGATGCAAAGAAGTTGGAATAATTTTACTTACGTTTCATCCTCATACTAGTCACAAAATGCAACCGTTGGATAGAACAGTGTTCGGTCCGCTTAAAACGTACTATAATGCGGCTGTTAGTCAATGGATGGTAACTCCAGGTAATTGTGGAAAACCTTTAAGCATTTACGAGATTGCTGAAATGATGGGATATGCGTATCCGCTGAGTTTTACACCAAAAAATATAATCAATGGGTTTAAAGTATCAGGGATTGTGCCACTGAACGAGAATATATTCGACAACCATGAGTTCGCACCCGCAAATGTTACTGATCGTCCTCATGAAGACACCTTAGATGTGCCAAATATTAACCCTTCAACATCCGTATCAACCTGTGTTGAGGAGGTTCTTAGTAATTCAATAGAAACTGCAACGCCAGAAGTACTAAAACCATTTCCCAAATCTCAGGCAAGAAAAACGTCAACAAGAGGTAAACCGAAAGGGGGATCTCGCATTTGGACTGATACTCATGAGAAATATGAAAGTGTCGCTAAAGAGAATTTAGAGCCCGAAAATAAAAAAGAAGAATCGAAAAACAGTCGAATTTATTAAAAAAAAAGTATTTTCAGACGATCAGTCTGCCAAATGTGATTCTTCCGCTTCTGATTATTTATCAGAAGTTTCATCTAATTCAGATGACGACATTAGTTTATCGGATGAAATAGAAGCTCAGCAACTAGAAGAACAGTTGGAAAATGAAACTATTAACGAAGAAGATTTCATTCTAATCAGAATAGCCGGAAAAAAATATTTGAACTATTATGTGGGGAAAGTAGTTTCTAGAGAGAATGATGACTTCAATGTGGTATATTTAAAAAAACGACCATATTCAAACAAATTTATGCTTGAAGAATCTTCAACAGTTTATGCGGTATCGCCAGAAGATATAGTATTCAAGTTACCACCACCAATGACTCCTTTAGGATCAACTCGTCAACAGTCTTACTTAACATTTCCTGTAGATTTTCGTGGTTATAATGTTCAATAACAACCTAATGCAATCAAATAAATATTTTACTTTTATGTTAACTTGTTATTTTGTTTACCACACATTTGTATACTTCTCGGATCATAATCTTTAATTGTCCATGCGGTGGCTCAAGGTACATTACTCTGTGGCTGAAGGTACGTGATGCTGTACCTTGAGCCATTTTTTAAAATTTATTGAATTGTTTTTCGTTAAGTTGTACAAACGGTTTTAATGAAAATATCAAGACTAATATAAATAAATATACTCGCTAATTAGTATCTTGTAGAAAAAAAATTAAAAGTAATTTTAGTTACTCATTACAAGCAATTAAAAAAAATTTGGTATCAAGGTACAGCACTCTCCCCTACTCTTTAATTAAAATTTAACATTTAATTTTACAGATATTCAAATTGTATTCAAAATCTTACATATAGACCTATCATTTTTTATAAAAAAATGTAATTCTGAAGTCATGTAAACTCAAATTTTTAAAATTCCAAAATTTGTAATTAATATTTTGCTTATGTTAGAATAAAAAATAAGTTTATAATAGTTAATAAATACACAACAGCAAATGAATATTTTAGTGATATATTTACAAAAGAAAACATAAGGTACATGGCAGTACAAAAAAATTGGAATTAATAATGATAATAATCATAATATATTTTATAAGTAAAGAATTATATAACAGATCATACAATGTCTTTGTCAATGTAATTGAAAGCAACATTTGAGAAATTTAACAAATCTCAATCTTCAAATAATATGATTAAAGTTTGTAAAATCTTTTCAATGATGATTGTATCTAAAATAGTTGAGATCAGGATCGCATTAAAATTGCAATAAGGACTAGCCGATCCTATCAAATATCAGTAAATAAAAAAAGGTCTAACCCCCTACCAAAAAAATATAAAAGACTGAAAAACTAAATAATTAGTACTTTAGTAATATTTATGGATATGGGGTAATAACTAAGAATAATCTATATGTCGATATATGTATATCCACTAAAACAAAACTAATGAAATATATTAAATGGGTAATTAAAAAAAAATAATTATATTTGTAAAAAAAAGTCTCAAGTAATGCTAAACTTAACATCAAATATAAAACAATAAATATTTCAGTCTCTCTCTAGGACAAAAACATTCGCACTAGTCTTTCACTATAAACATTCATCAACTAAAATGTTATATATATATATATATATATATATATATATATATATATATATATATATAAATTGGAAAGATTATAAGATTATTACTATAAAACATTTGTTCAATATCAAACTATTGCTTCCGATGCTTCTATAAAATATAAATTTACCAATTATGTATTTTGAAAAATAACTTCTGAGTATATGATATTGCAACATGAAACAAGTAATAATGTAATACCTTTGAACAATTGGCTGACGTGAACTTGGAATTTTGGTATCACAATTTTAAGTCTAAATTCAGTGACAAACATCCTATTTTGATCTCCATGCCATAAAATATTCCTTCATTTTTCACTATACGTGTAAATTCAGTCATTTATAGAATCCTGTAATATTTACTGTATACTTATCTACTGGAATTTTGTCATCATATTCATACACATAATCTAATAACTATGATGAGTAAATATAAAATACTGCAGACATATATTATTGTCTACAAAAGCTTGGACGGGCATGGAAATTTCATAAAAAAATATATGTATTGAAAATATTTGATATGAAATTAGAGAAAAAAGTGATAATTAAGGCTAAAAGTAACACATATGTATATCAAATATAAATGAGGGATTCAAAAAATGGATAGAGTGTTTTTTTAAATATAAGTGAATACAATCATTTTTGTTCTAACTTTATTATATCTAATATACTAGTAATCTGAATATCTCATTAATTTAAAATTTATGTTACATAAAAAGCAAAATTGTGTTCTAAAATAAATGCATACAGGAATTTTTTTACTTGACTAGCAAATAACAATTAAAAAATTTTAAATATGGACTATAATTCATAGTTACTACTTAAAATATATAATATTTACCAAATAAATACTTATCACACTAACTTTGTTCCAATCATTAAGTTAACCCATAAATCTAGAGCAACTTTTTTTAACAATTTTTGGAATAAAAACACACTTTGTCTGGCATAATGTATAAAACATAGAAACAACGATAATTTTGCCGTATAGATACGCGGCATTTAATTCCCATAACGCCATTCTAAATAAAAATAGGAGAATTATATCCCATTAGTCCTTTCACCTTATGGTAATATAAATACAACTTTTTAATGTGTTTTTAATATGAAATTCAAGGAATTCTCTGATCTGGTTTATTCTTCAATAGTAAAATTGTAACCCTATACAAATCGTTCTCGCGCATAATTTTCTCATAATGAATCTCACTGTGATATTAAAACGATATTATTTATACTTTCACTTTATGTATTTTGGGCTGCTGATTCCGATAAACACAACCGCGCCCGCCTATCTCTTTTAGTTTTTGAGATATTCGCGAAAAACTGTTAAAATAAATATTTTAAGTAAACAAAATGCGGTATCGATACATTAGAATGAACAATTCTTAAAATTCTGTCACTAATCATCAATTCTAATATGCAAGGAAACATTTTTTATGTACTAAATGCTATAATAAATTGTATTACACAAAATAAGTAAATACTGGAGTACTAAATTCATTTTTTTTGTTTTTCTACTACTCCAGAAATTGTTAAATTATATTCAATTATATTAAAAACCATTCAAAACTATAGTAATGCTAATATAATACTAATTACATAAAATAATAAAAATATCAATTAGATAAAAAATTAGTTATTGAAATTAACTACATTATTGTAAGCGTACTTATATGAATTCTTAGCACAGTTATATCTGTAAGCGGCTCTCTCTAATTGTTGTTAGAAATTGTAAATTACTTAAAAAATATGCTAGATATGCAGTCACAACTTAATAGCCCCTGATTTGAAAAAGGACATTAAAAAAAATTAAAATATTAGCTCAATAAAAATAATGCTGTTCATGAAGATTAATATTATTCTTATATTAAAATTAATAATATAATAAACATTTATCATACCAGTATTTTCTTTTAAACTACTAATAGAAAATATTACTTTCTTGTTCATAAATTTTGTTCAAAATTTATTAATTTTTAAACAATATTGTTTAACAAACCAGAAAATCATACCTGGGATGGAATAACTAGTATTGTTACAAAAGCATTAAACTATCCAATATTGATTACAAAAGATAACTTAGACAAATATATGTCAAATATAAATGCATAATGAAATTTTCAAGGAAAACCTATGAGAAGAGGCAATATTTATCTCAGTTTCTTCATTATTTCACTTACATACACCCCCATATATGTATGTATAGCAAATGATAATGATAAGCTTTTGTTGGAGATATTGTCTTTTAATGTTATCTTTTGTGTTAAATTCATTGTTGTGATTTTTGAAAACATTAAGGAATATTTCTGTTAAATGTATTTTCATTTACATTTTAGGAGACCAAAATATTTTAAAAACTAAATCATTTTATAGACAGCTGTCAGGATGTTGACTTTGAGTCTTTCTTGACTTAGTACATTTGGTTTCCATCTTGACTTGATCGATACTTAATTTTCTAGGATTACCGAGTGTGACCAAAGCGCTTGCTATAGCTAAGCCCGCAGACTGGCCCTTAGAAACATAAGGTTCGCCACCTGTTGGTAATCTTACTAGTAAACTAAGCACCGCTGCTCTATTACCATAACATGGTTCTAAAGCTATTGGACTTGGTGAATCTCTTTTTCGCTTCTTGGGATCCGTCACAACAGTTATGGTGTTTTCTTCAATACATTCTTTAATTTCCAATTCTACCAACACTTGTGAAAAGGGACGTGATGCCATTTGTTCCATTTCAACAAATAGACGTTGTCTGCGTCTGTACATATCGTATTTTTGTTTTACCTTCCATAGTAATGCAGCAGCCAATAGTAAAGCTAGAAAACACCTAAAAGAACAATTGCTTTAAGACGCTATAAAAAATTCTAAATACTTTTAATACATACGAAGAGAATGTAATGAAGAATTGTTGAATATTTAATTTAGGGTATTGGGAAAAAGATATCTGAATCCATAGTGGGGATTGAAAATCGTATACATAAACATAAAAAGTGGTTAATGTAACATTATCTTCAGTTCCAAAATTATAATCAGATTTCGAAAATCTAGTCTTGAAATTTGTACAATTATATGCAATGTAAATAGGTTTTTCATCCTTAGAATTAGTTTTCTTCACAGTGACATTCATTTTCGCCAGGACAGAACAAGTAATCATGAATTCGGCATCAATATCAGGCTTAGTAGGAGAATTTCGAAAATTTATTTGTGTATAATGCCTATCTTCTTTCTTGGATAAATTAAAAGTAAATTGATAGTCAATTGTTAATTCATCTAAAAATAAAATGTCGTGAGCAGAGTAAATTGATAGTCAATTGTTAATTCATCTAAAAATAAAATGTCGTGAACTCTGCTATTTATTTATTCAATTAGAAAATATTTACTTACAATAGCAAGATCCTTTGTTTGATGGATCACCAGTATAATGATTAGTGTGATCACATTTCTCACAATGATCTCCAGCTAGACCCTTTGTTGTGCAGAAGCATTTACCACTTTCAGGATGACATTGTATCGCATGCCCATTGCATTCGCAAGTTTGACATTTCCCGCCATTAACAGGACTACCCCAATAACCAGAAATACATTTTTCGCAATGAGCACCCACAGTTAAATTTTTACAACCATTGCAAATGCTAGTATTTCCTTTACAACTCGCGTGTCCATTACATTGACATGCTGGGCATGTCGTAAAATGCCAACGATCAGATGGACATGTATTTGACATTGGATGGGTCGGTCCTAAAAGACAACTGTTATAGCTTTCCATATTTCGTACTTGGTATTGTTTAGTAAAAGTATTCCAATTTATCTTAAAACATTAAAAATGATTTTAAGCATTTTGTAACTTATTAACACATCGTATATCATTCTTTTAAACAAAGTTTAACTTGTGGATAAAAAGCAGCTTTGTTTACTAAAAACAGTATGTATATTTTTTATATTACAGATTTCAATAGATATGTAACGCCATGGCTACGATCCTGAGGCTGAAGGCCAATGTATTATGGTGTCCTATTAGGTGGTAGGAGCCATACAGATTCCACGAGAACTACACTAAGACAGATGATATTACAAATGCCGAAGGACAGTATGACACCTGAGATTATGTTTACAGCTAAGCTGAACATATCTAACCGACCCGGAAACAAGCAAAAAGTCACTCGAACGATTGGGGTGCCAGCACCTGATTCACGGATGGATCACAATCCAATCGAAGTACATGCGGAATGTGCGCTAGAAGGAAGATAACATTAAGTATGGGGAAATATACGACGGTTTTTCAGGTTTGAATTGTTTGTAGTCGCAGCCTGCGCCGAGGAAATTCGGGAAGCCGGCTGTGCAAACAAAAAATTAACGTAAGGACTGATATTCAGGCGACAATTAAAGCTATTATGAACCCATCTGCCAGGTCTAAACTGGTGATACATTGTAAGCAAGTACTCAACAAACTTGCACAAGGCAATACTATGTCACTGGATGCCAGGACATGAATAAATTAAAGACTATGAGATGGGTGATGAACTGCCCAAGGAAGGCTCAAAGATGAACTTCAAAGGACGAGAACCTGTATGTGGAATCACCAAGGATTCTGCTACAAGGGAAATATGGTTATATTTAAAAAGAAAACATAAAAAAGTGGAGGCTAATGGAAGGTTAACTTCACATTAAGACACTATTAGAGGAGCTGAATGCTAGGCTTTCAGTCAACCTAATTCGTAGTAATAAAAAAGAAATTAAGACTACTATCGGCTTGATAACCGGACATTGTCCTTTACGAAAACACATGTACAGCATGAGCTTGATTAACGAGTCCAGGTGTAGAAGATGTTAAAAACAGAATGAAACTAGCCTTCATGTATTATTCGCTTGTGAGGAACTGAAGGGACTCAGGCAGACACATTTTGGAAGAGATCTATTGGATCCTATGAGGGTACTCAAATTTCCCCTGAGGGGGGATAGTGGCTTTTATCAAGGACACAATACTAAGAGAGTGGAACTAAGAGATCTATTGGGGATGGTACAAAGAGCACTGTGCTCAAGTGCCTGGACTTACTGGCGTCCAACCCTAATGATTTATAATAGAATATAATAGATATGTAATGGTTTGTTAGATAAATATTAATAATGAAAAATGTATGCATTATTAAATTATCTTCAGTAAATAAAGTTTTAATATAAATTTAAAAAAATATTTATATTAAATATATATTTTTCTATTTATGTACTATCGTGAGCAATTGAAAGTTAACACTTTATTATGTTGGCATGTCGAAATTTCAAAATTTATCTAATGTATACAGTACTTTTGAAGTGTCAGTGTCAGCATTTAATCATAACATAAATGACATTAGCTTGACAATTTGGTAAAATTTACGCAGCTATAATAGTGCGTTTACTTTCAATTGCTCACGATAGTACATATTTTGCAAATAATGTAAGATATGTATTTCAGATTGAAAAGAGGGAAAAAAAGCGTAATAAATAGAAGAATGCATATTTCAATGACTTTTATTGCGTACTTAATAAAGTTAACATTCACATTAATATTTATGAAACAATTACGTATTTGGGAAAAATGCACATTAACAAGGTATAAAAACAAATTTTTAAATAACCCACTTTAATATAATACACAAACATATTAACTATATAATAATTTTATATAAAATTATTTAGTCTGCAAAAAGCTGGTAATATCTGATCATTATCTAATCTAAACACGCATGTTCTAAATCACAATCATCTTTATATTTACTATGAATTCGATTCATCAACTGTATCACCTATATTCTTCGACAGTGTATTCATTCAGAATTTTGTCCACATGATTACATACTGAAGCCTAATCTACTGATGTAGCACTTTCAAAGTTTTGGCTCATCTAAATTTCTACATCAACTAATTTAAATGTAATGTTCCTTAGTGCAAAACATTTTTTTAATTGGCCATATTTTTCTATTGAATTAAAGTATGATTGACATAGTGGTAACCTTGAGATTATTTATTTATATTAACGACAAAAACATTATTTGACACTCATTTTTGCTAAAACTTTGGATGAAGCATTTATACCACTACAAATATGACATAAACATATAATTTATTCTTACAGATATATGTGTATGTTTTATGAAATATATCTTTCAGGGTTGATCATCTCTTCACAATAATATAAAATTTATAAATTATCGACCAAATTCTGCCCTGGATTAAATGGCTTTCTGGACTTGTATAAGACCTTTGCTTATGAGGACTTGAAAATGAATGTACTTTTTCTAACCTAACATCTGCTTCCTTGGCAATCTAAGCATATGTGTTCGCAGACTTATCTGACTGTGGTTGGCTTGTCTGAAATGTTTCAAAGGAATTATAGAAGTTACTTTGTGTTTCATCCTTCATAAATAGAAGAACATTGCAATTATTTCCATTAACGCCAACTTTTTTCGAAATTGATGCCATTATACAATGAAGCAACTAAAATAGTAATTTTAGTTGAATATTGAATATTAACGCACTTACCGCCTCACTCTAATTAAACTGAAGAATTTGCCTTTAAAAAGACAATTTTTAATTAACAAAATGAACACTGCAGAAAAAACGTGCAGGAAAACCAAAAATCATAGTCAATGTAATCTCAAACAATGAAACAATATTGTTATACGAACACACCATTGGTGGAAATCAATTAGCTATTCGCAATCGTTCACTATTTTGAAATAGCAAACTTGCTTGATCGCAAATTCCTTCATCCTACAAGTAAGACATATGTATGTACCTTTGTGATTTTAAATGAGCACACTGCAATTGAATACTAAAAGTTTTAAAGTGATGAACAAGGTAAACAGTCAAAATGTAATAAATATTCTCACAATCAACTGGATCAGTAAGCTACAATGAAGAAAATATTCCATTACTGCTACACGCGCCACTAACAGTGATTTAAATTAAAAAATTAAAAGTCATACCTGAAGATCCACCTGGCATACATTTTCCCAATCCAGTCTTAGAACCATCATCACACCAGCCACATGCAGGATCATCTCTACATTGTGTACATGTTAAATAAAAACTACACTGTGATTTTTCTTCATTGCCATGGCTTCTACACTTGTTTCCAACTGTTGTCCATTCTCTGCACTGACCATAAGGGAAACTGGATATATAAGCATTCTTATCAATGCATCTACCTTCATTTTGACACCATATACATTCTTCCTGGGTACAATTTAAACAAGATGTATATTCTGAACAAACTTTTTGACACTGGGACTGATCTGTAGATTCTGATATATTCATTGATAAAGGTAGAGCAACACATTTTGGAGGATCATCATATTTCCATCTACATGAGGGTTGAGAACTACATGCAGTGCAAGTGTGTAGCTGGTTACAAAACGGCGCTAGATCGGGTCTGCATTGATCTAATTTCTTAATAAAAGTTTCGCCCCTACACTCATTTTCATATGTGCAATTCCCATTCCCACACCAAACGCACCGACTTGTTGTTTGAACACAACTTGAACAATCGTGGATTTTTTTACAAACTTCATTTTTTTGCAGCATAGTTTGAATTTTATATGAACGATTCAGTTCTGGACATTTATCTATAACTCCCTCATCTAACTCTTTGGAAATCATATCAATAGATTCACAAACACTATATTTTGTATCCCACACACATTTTCGTCCCAGTTTAACAGTTAAACAAGCAGTTTGATTTTTTAATATTGTACAATTTCCTGGTGTATATTGCAAAATATCTGATAACATTTGCCCATCAAAACCTCCATAAATATAAAGAGATTCTTCAAACATGACAGCAGAATGTCCATATCTTGACAAATCAGACTTCATTCCCTTAGGAATAGCCAATGTATGCCAAGTATCACATTCTACATCATAAGCGAGTAATTCGGAACTGTAGCACTTAGCTCCAAAACTTTGCGATGTATCATTATGTGTATTACCACCAAACACTAACATCAAACCAGGTGATACAAAAGTTGCCGAATGTAGAAATCTTGCTGATGGAGCATCAGATAATAACATCCATACTTGAAGATAGGGGTCATAAGAATACAAAGTTTTGCTTAAGACCTGCGCAGATTGGCTTTCTGATACATCCCCACCATAAACATATATTTTCGAAGTGTATGCATCCCAACTAGCAGTGTGACCATAACCTCCTTTCACAGGGTATCCTCTAGTAGTTACAATATGCCATTCCCTTGTTCCGAAATAATATTCTTGAATTGTGTTCAAAAAACCTAAATAGGGCGAGTATCCAAATATAACTACCATTCTGTCAGCTTTCCTGTTATTTTCATTGGAAACAATTGTTGCTGTATGTCCAGCTATTTTCAATGGACCACAAAGTAAAAAACTTCCATTGCATGCTTCTGCTTTTACAGTAATGTTTTCCCAAATTTTGGCACTAATATCAAAAGCCCATAGCTCAGAGGTAGGTCCACGATTACCGACAATTCCTCCGTAAATAAATATTTTATCTCCATATATTACTGTGGAATGGGCATAACGTGAAGATGGTCCATCGTCAAAATGAGGTGTCTCCCATATGTTACCTAAAACATTTGTTCTTTAAGAAAATATTTAAAAAGGTCCAAATTCTAGTTTTGCAATTTGCGTGATGTATTAATTCCTTACTTCAATTCAAGTAGTCGAAATCTTTTGTTTTAAAAATGATACTTGAAAGTTTCTATCAAAGTAGTGTATCCAAAATTTGTGAAAAGGATTTTTTTAAAGTTTGTTAAACAATATTTAAAAATAATTGACATGAACAGTATCACTAATAACACAACCTTCGGTGTTTTGACGTGTGGTTGTTGTAATATTCAACATTGTCTTGATTAACCATACTAATTTAATTTAATCCCATAACTTTTAAGAAAAAATAACATGATACATCAACTTTTATTCTATTCTCTTTAAAGTAAAGCTACACGGAACAGAATAAAAGAATTAGCATACTCATGCTATCAACGAAAATAAAGGTAATTATAGATTATTGAAATTTTTTTCTTAAGCTGGTTATAATTTTGCACCTTATGTTCACATGCCTGACTCTTAAATTTAAAATTGTCAAAAATTTAACACAGTAAAAGTCAAACAAGTAATTTTAACTACATATCATCCATATTATACAAAATATTGTAAACAGAAAAAAATAAATCTAAAGCAAACGGTCAGGCAAGCCAATTTCTCAGAATTTACAAATTAAATATTTGCTTCACTCATTTATAGTCACTCGGTATTCTAGAAAGACTAATAAATTATAATATTCTTCTATCTATTCTAAGTATCGTATGATTGAAATGAAAGCTTTGTGATTGATTGTAAACACCTTTTTGTGTGTCAATAAATACAATACACCCAAATACAGATGTATTTTATTTGTCTGTTATTTTTTTAAATATATCTTTGACAAAAATGCTAGTATTAATAATTAACTGACTGTCCATATTTATGTAGATATCTTTTTATCAGAATATGTATTTGCTAAAACACTTTTTTCTGCAATAAATATACAAACTTGACAAGAAAATTTAAAGAATGGTAAATTATAACACTTTACATGCCAAAATGTAATTGATAAATAAATTTAATAACCAATATGAAAATAATTTTATGAATATAACGAGAGCAAAATAAATTTAGGTAGTAGGAGCCTGCGGTTCGTAAAACGTATACTGACAGCACTTAAATCACTTATTAATAAATCAATAGTTCACACTGTTATCTATCATTAAATGTTTGTCAGATGAAAATAGTGAATTATTAGTCACAAGATACGTTCTACAAACCGCAGCCTCCTACTACCCAAATTAAATTTTCTCTAACATTATAATATTTGTATTATGAAAATAAAAAAATACAGTTGAAGATATTACCATTAAAATCATATGTATACAAAATTTTTCCTCGATTATAATGTTCCCCAGCTACAATATATAATGAATCCCTCCACACTGCAGCACCATGTGAAGCAGACCCAGGAGGGACAAAGTTCAATGGATTAATTGTTTTCCAATATCCATAACTGCCTAGCTGATTGCAATCATCCCCTTTAAAATCATCATTACATATACATCCATTTCTTTCACATCTTCCTTTCTTCTCTCTATTGCCACAATTATTTGGGCATTTTTCTAAATGACAAGCTACACCACCCCATTTTCCATCACAGGTACACACCCCATCAATACATATTCCATTTCCTGAACAATTTTTACCTGACACATTTGAAGGACATGCATTAAGACGATATGTCATGTTAAAACCTGACATATTATAAGCATCGTCACTAAAAAAATGCACCAAAGCAGAACCTGAATGAGCTACAACTTCAGGTATTTTTTTGATACTGTAATTGTCTTTGTACATTAAGCCACTAAATACGGCAAGTAATGGGGAATCTACACTATCACCGTCAAAAATATATAAATGATCCCATCCACATTCTGTAGCAAATTCTTCTAGGTGAAAAGTGATTGTCTTATTTGGTGCATCTATAAGCCAGCTACACTTTACACCTATAGAGTAATTTCCTAGGCCATCGTGAATTGTTCCAGCAGAACTTTCCAATCTGAAATCAATTTATTTCTAAACTCTGGCACCTTTTTAAACAATTCCATATACCTAACTTTTCCACCACAATATTGACACAATGTACCTTGCCAGCCATCATAACAGCTACATGTTTCATTTACACATTTTCCATTACCTCCACAATCTGAAGAATCTTGACATTTTGCTGTAATTAAAGAACAAGCTGTTCCCAAAATAATAAGAAAGCAACTGTATACATATAATTGATAACTGCATTTTCTTCGGTATTTTGATTTAAATAAAAATAAAAACATTTGTAGAGATTCTAACATTTCGACACCACCATTTTAATTCAATTGCATGGCAACTTCCATTTTTCCATGTTAAACGGTAAATATACCTCTATTTTGCAAAAAAAAATCAGCGGTAAGTACGTATTTACAAAAATTTACTAATTATTTTAGAGTAAGAGAAAAAAATTATTCCTTTTTTTGCTGGAACACGGTAATACTCGAATGCAAAAGACTCCAGATCCATATTTTGACAATACTTCTAACAAATGTCATTAACAATATTAACATCATCACATCACAAAAGATAGTACAGTGGCGGAGACTATCACAAATACAACGAAGATGTGTTCTATGTGCAATTAAACAGAAATGTTTCATATTTATAATAATATTGTATGTATTCCATTATTCAGAAAATTAAAAAGTAAATAGAATATTTTTGGGATGCCTTCTTCAGTAATACATTATTAATTGTATAAATATTTCTTATAATTTACCCAAATTTGAAAAAATGCACTATTCTTTGTAACTAACTCCAACAGATGGCTTATACTAAAGTAAAGATGAGTAAAAATAATGGATAAACTAATAAAAATGGAGATAATAATAAATAAGACTGTATAATGAGGTTTTTTTCACATTGAAGAAATAATCTTAAGTTATCGTTTATAACTATAATGCATGTTGTCCACATTTATAGGTATCTACATTTATCGTTAAATATGAATTTATGTGTAACATTTACATTTTTTTCAGTTGCACAATGTATTTATTCCTATTCATCTAATTGAAACATGATTAAAATAAATAATCCTATAATGCATTTATAGATTTATATTTATTTTCTTTCAATCATTTTTCTCTTATCGAGGTGGCTCTATTTTATAAATTTCCAGCAATTAAATTTACCCCCTCCAGGAAGTTAAAACTAGCTATTTGAATTCTATTGTAAATATTTGCCTAGGAATATAACCTAACTTATTTGTAGTATAACCCATAGGTATAACCCCTAGACAACTTTAATATTATTATAGTATAACGTATATTTGTAAACCTACTTGAAAATACGAGTGTGCAATAAGAAAAACCTGTGAAACTAAGTGTATGAAAAACCAAACTTTGTATTCTTCTACTACTATGTAGAAATTCGATGGAAAAATTGTTTACATAGAACTTATTTCGTAAATGACAATGGAGAAAATAAGGGCAAAATTAGGAAAAAAATTTTTATATTTGTTGCTGTTGGGTTTGTTGCTTTTTACTATTTTTCTATACTTTTCCTTGGAGAAACGTATTTCCAATGCAAAGTTTGATTATATCTCTGATGTAGAATATAAAAGTTATAGTCCATCAATAATATTTGAAGCTGAACGTTTTGTACATCTCGATTTGAAGGGAGCACCTCCTAAAATCTCATATTACAAGGACTTTTTTCCGTTATTATCAAAATTGGGTGCAACTGGGGTATTAATAGAATATGAAGACATGTTTCCCTATAGAGGTGAATTATTGAAGCATATACCTGCCCACAATGCATACAGTCTCACAGATATAATTACTATAAATGTGTTGGCAGCCGAAAATAATCTGACTATAATTCCACTTGTACAAACATTTGGCCACTTAGAGTTTGTTCTAAAGTTAAAAAAATTCAGCTTTTTGAGAGAAGTGACACGATTTCCTCAAGTTATTTGTCCAACTCATAATATGACATTAAGTATTTTATATGAAATGATGCAACAAGTGATACAAGCACATCCAAAAAGTTCAATGATACATATTGGAGCTGATGAAGTATATCATTTAGGTAAATGTGATAGATGCAAGCAAATTATGTATGATGAGAAAATTTCAAAACATCAATTATTTTTAAATCATATTAAAAGAATAGCTGCCCTAATTAAAATGAAAAATCCATATATCAAAATATTGATGTGGGATGATGAATTCCGTTCTATAGATACAGATGATCTACAAAATACTGCAATAAATTCAATTGTAGAACCTGTTGTATGGAAATACACTGAAAATGTATATAGGGACTTAGGATATGATCTTTTCAATACATACTCAAAAGTATTTAAGATTTTATGGTTTGCAAGTGCTTTTAAAGGAGCAACTGGTAGTAATCAATATCTCACTCCGATTTCATACCACATAAATAATCACCACTCGTGGTTAACAGTATATGAGGATTTTAAGAACAAACTGTCAATTCCTGGGATTTTTATTACAGGATGGCAAAGATATGATCATTTTGCAGTACTTTGTGAACTACTACCTGTTGGAATACCATCTTTAGCCTTTAGTCTCAGCACACTCTTAGGATTCAGTACCAATGTAGGTCTAATTAATTATCCAGATGCTATTGTGAATATATTAAATTGTAAAAATCCATATGCCCTATTAAGTGTGACTAATGACAGTCCATATTGCACATATCCTGGAGGAGATATTTTGGATGCCACCACAGCTTTCCGTCAATTTACAACCAAATACGAAACATTCAAAAGCCGATCTGATGTTGGAGGGTGGATGAGTAATTATAATAGTCATTATAATTTCTCCAGTCCAGCTATAGTTAACTCCATTTTAGAAAATCTAACAAATTTATTGAGCGAATTAACTAGTATAAATACTTTTTTAACAGAAACAATGTTAAAGGTATTTGATAAATATACAGTTTCTGAATGGCAAGAAACTTATGTTAAACCTATTTACAATGATATTAATAAGATGATGGAAACAGCTAATAAATTACTTTTAGTCAATGACTGGCCAAGAAGACCTTGGTAGCTGTACTACTATTTAATAAGTGTTATTACATATTTATTTGTTTTACCCAAAAGGACTAATAAATACATGTCAATGTTCTTTCCGAATTTATTTTATGCGGTATCAAACCAATAATATATTCTAAATGCTTGGTTACTTTAGTTAAAATTATTTATTAATTAAGTGGGTATATCATTACAATGATAGTGGCTCAAATGATAATTTCTGGATGGTTTGGCATTATACAATGTAAAATTACGCCTCAAATTATCGTTTATTTTGACCCTTTAACGAATTTATAATTTGTATTAAAACATTCTTAAATATTGCATTATAGTAGTATTTGTTGTAATTTGCTTGTTTTCACTTCAATTTAAAGATAAAATAAAATATGTTTTCATTAGAATGCATATAAATTTGATTTGAAAATCATGTATTTGTTACTGCTCAGTATGACAATTAAAATTTAAGCGTGTACAATTACAAGTAAATAGTTAAATTATTTATTATAACATAGTGTATTGAAAAAATTTTAATGTGGGTACCTATGTAGTAAAATAAAAGTATTACAATCGAGCAACCTTTAGTGAGCGTTTTTAAGAGGCATTGGTATAAGCATTTTCCCCAATCCCTTACCAAATACGAGATAGAGCAAACTAAGAGATTTATACAAATAAATGGTAGTTTTAGTCGTTCAAATATACATATAGCAACGGTTAAGCTATTTATCAAAATATACTTCCATACAAATTCTCAAAATTTTTGAAGTTACTAATAGTGGTTACGTGACAACCTAAATTACTTGCTTGAGTTGGTTTTAAATAACCTAGACCAAATCTAGCCATTTCGTTCAATGCTGTATACAACGCGCTTAAGTTTATATTACCCAGAACTGGCTTATTTGCCTCCACGGGTACCTAATGCCAAAATTCTTACCAATTCTCAGTCTGAAATTGTACTTGTTTCTAAGTTCTCGCAATGTTTCGAAGATGAAGTTTATTTTTGTTAAAAGAAACATTTATTTCGTATAAGAATCCTTTTCTGTGAAACAGTTCTCCATTTTGGTATTGGAATATTTCCGCTAGGGTATAAACATTTCGCGTTTTGCCGTGGCAGTGTAAAAATCTCAGTTACGGTAATTATATTTCTTCCGCTGCAGTAAAAGAATCGGTTTGCTGTTAAAACTTTCCACAGTGATTTAAAAATTCTGTTTTAGTTTAGAAATTACAAAGGTGACAGTAATTAAAAAAGTATAAACAAGTTGTTTGAAAAGTACTATAAAGTACGAGGGGTGTTCTCTTTCCGTTGAGCCTATCTAGTAAACGATGATATTTTGCGACAAATTTTGTTTGACAATTTAAATCTAGTTGCTTACAAGTTTAGTTATTATAGTGACAGTTATCAAATATAACTCATTGTTTGTAAATTACAAAATTTTAAAGTAATCCTTTTGCCAATAAGTTATGTAACTGAACACGGAACAATCGAGTGTTTGGTGACAAGTCGTGTTCCTTCGCTACCGTAAAACGGTGGTATAATGAATTTCAACACGGTCGACTTTCCTTAAATGACAGTTTCCTAGCTCCTAAGCCAAAAACGTCAGTTACAGAAAGAACTACTGTCAGAAGCATTCAAACAACTTTAAAGATAAGTTTGAAAGCAATTACCATTATTTTACACAAACATTTGAAAGTCCGTAAGCTTTGTTCTCAATGGATTCCCTACAATTTGACTTCAATTCAAAAAGAACACCGTGTGAGATGGTGCAGATCTTCACTAGATCGCTTTGACCGTGGATCGTTTCCTTTGGTGTACATCATCACAGGTGATGAGACATGGGTACCTATACTGCTATAATCCCGAAAAAAAGCAACAATCGTCAGTTTGGGTGTTTGAAAATGAGTCGGCTCCAACAAAAGTTGTTCGTGAAAAAAGCCCAAACAAGAAGATGGTCGCCACATTTTTTGGAGTTACTGGGCATATTTCTACTCTACCACTGGAGGATAGACGTACTGTTAATTCAGAATGGTACACTATAGTTTATTTGCCTCAGGTTCTCCAAAATGTTCGCAAAAAACGTCTAAGAGGAAAGATCATCTTACATCAAGATAACTTTCGGGCTCACACTGCCGCTCGAACAACTGAGTATTTAAATGCCCAAAACATAGAAATATTGGGTCATTCGCCCAATAGTCCAGACCTAGCACCTAATGACTTCTTATTTCCGCGGGTAAAAGATAAATTACAGAGTTTACATCGGCCGAAGAAGCGGTTGATGCTTTTAAAAATGAAATAAACAAACTACGGCCAGAAAATTGGAGAAAATGTTTTCAAAATTGGTTTTCACGGATGCAAAAATGCATTGACTGTAGAGGAGAATACTTTGAAAAAATATAAATAAAGTTTTTTTTTTATAAATTGTGTTTTACTTTACGAGGCTCAGCAGAAAGAGAACAGCCCTCGAATATTCATAGTACAATGTATTATTAATATTTTACTTACAAATATACTACAATTGATTTCTTCGATTAATAATCTACTGAAGTATGTAGTGTGTACACTGCAATAGGTACACTTAAAATATATTACATCGTCATATGTATCGTATACAATACCTATGTTATACTATATTTTGATTTACTAATATATATTTACAAACCCTATTTCATATTCAATAATTAACAAGAAAAAATTATGGGAATAAGAAATAATTATTGAATAATTGAATTGATTCGGCTTTTACTCGATGAAAATCCATAATTTAAAATAGAAATAAAACTAATGGTTAAAATCTTTGCTTTTTCAATACGTAATCGTAAAACGACAATTGATTCGCCAGCACAGTGGCTTTATCAGGTAATTACCACTAAAGAGCACGTTACAAATTAAATAAAAAATATAAAATGAACAAGGTTAGTATTATTTGACGTTTTTTTAAAAATCTAAGAATTTACATAATATTGTAGGTAGTGAGAAAGTGTGGCCAATCTGGTCCGCCCTAACTTGTTTATATTATAGGGTACAAAACATGTTTACACATAAAATTTGTACATTTCTATTATCATCTAAACAGTTTTTAAATTAATAAATTTAACAAACGCGAGTTATTTACATCTAATTGATCATTAACTAAAATTTGTGATTGTTTTAATTTATTGATTTCTAAATTTTCCAGTAAATTTAATTTATTGCCTTTATTCTCTAAATGTATAATTTGAAAGTCCTTACTGAAAGTGTGGTTTTCTTCTAATAGATGATTAGAAAAAGTGGAATGTTGTTTTGTATTTCTAAATGAAGGACAATGTTCAGCAATGCGTTTCTTCAAACGATCTTCCTATTTGACCAACTTGTATCTTACCGCATCCACATATTAACTTATAGACTCCAGATTTCTTATTTTTATCTGTTTTATCTTTATTGTTTTTAATATGTTTTGATAAATTATTATTAGTTTTGAAAACCATGTGTATATTAAATTTTTTTAAGTACATTGAAATATATTTATTAGATTTACCAGTGTACGTTTGTAATCTAAATTTTGAATTTTGCTTATCCTTTATTACAGGATGTACCATAGAGATAACCATTTTGTAATGCGCTCTTTAGTTGTAAATACCTGATGAAGCCACTGTGCCTACGAAATAATTGTCGCCGTTTTACGATTAATAGAGTGAAGATTTTAACCATTAGTTTTATTTCTATTTGAAATAATTTTTCTTAATATGTATGTGTTTTAAAGTTTCTCGTAAGAAACAAACGGCGAAATGTATATAATACAATGCAATGAAGTATTTGATTTATCTCACATGGGTCCCTCAACGATTAAACAAAGTTTGAATATTTTAGCTCATTAATATTTATAAAAAATAAGTTATAACTAAGTAATTAGAGATATGTAGAATTGTACATACCTATCTCTAATAATTTATACATAATAAAAAGTAGCCAAGTTTGCAATAATTTCTACAGTTTCTTGCAAAATGTGATAATACATGCCACAAGCTCAGCAAACTGTTAATTTCATAGTCCCACTCTGAACATATCTAAAAACTAGTAGGTAGTATTGCTAATGTAATAGGATAGGGTAATGTCATGCGATATTCTCAGAGCAGTATGCATAGTCGCTTGCCGGAATAATGCGCCAGCGACTGTTTACCATGGAAGTGCATTATGATCAAGTGACAAAAATTACGACAGGGTTATGGAAAGACACTAAAGACAGGGAAGTAAAACAAAAATAATGTATTGATTATTGATTCTAATAGAGGATACAAATGCAAAAATTGGTAGATCTATAAAGGTTTTACTGGAGGTGAGAGTAAACACAATGCTAGTAATGATAATATTTAAGATTTATAGCTTTGGCAATAGAAAAGAGAATGTGAATTTTGAGTGCTCATTTCAAAAGGAAAAATATATACAAAAGAACATGAAAGATACCGGTAACTAATAAGATAAATCAGGTCGACCATATTCTGATTCAGAATAGATAGGTATACAAATTTAACCCGTTCAGTACTAGACTTGAGATGTCAATGTATGTTACCAGGACCGGGTTTTTGGCAAACCACCAGGACTCATGAGGAATATATGCGTCAGGTGTAAAAAATTGAAAATATGCAAAAAATTCGTTTATTTATAATAGTATTGTTATAGTACCTATATTATGTTAATAAATGTAGGTATATTTAAAAGTCTTGCCTTGTATGGTACACTTCAAAACAAGGCTGTACACATAGACCAACATTACATTTTACACACACGTACGAATGTTGTCTTTTAGAATTTACATATAGAGCTGAAATAAAATAGTTGTGTGTGCGAACTTGCATTGTCTTGGTGAAAGATGATTCGTCGTTGTGGATTGGTTTCTTGGAGCTCAGCGATGACTTGCGGCAAGCAAATGGTTGTATATCAATCGGTAGTAACAGTTTTTTGATCTTGCACAGAAATTGTTGCTAGATGACCTGCTTTTGAGACAAATGGACCATCTTTTTGGAGACACTTCTAGAACAGATTACTTTTGTCGGCTTTTCTTCACCTTGGAACACCCAAACAGGCGACTGGCGTTTATTTTCTAGCTCGTATGAGTAAATCCAAGATTCATCACCATTCACGTTTTTAGAGTTTCCTGCGTTGAAACGGTATAAAGTTTTTTGACACCAATTTACCCTAGCTGTTTTCTGTTCTTCGGTCGGCAGATGCAGTATTCAACGGGATACTAATTTTTTTACACACGATTCGCCATGCAAAATTTTTTGAATTGAAGTCTATGAACTTCCCAATGATGCCTCAATTTCGTGATATGTCACATATCGATATTCGTTGGTGAGCTTGCGCACAGCATCGATGTTTTCCTGAGTGACTGCCGTTTTTGGTGCACCTGCTCTTGGATCGTCGTTAAGACTAATCCGTCCACATTTGAATTCTCGGTACCAACGAGAAATTGTTGACTGATGTGGTGCTTCATTACCGAAAACTGAAACCAATTCGGCGGGGCATTATTGTTGAGATAATTGTCAATAGTAATATCACAAGAGAGTGAGAATATATTGAAAATAATTCGACAGATTTTCGAAAACTTGTTGCTAGGGAATAGACACGAGAGCCCGTAGGGCTCGAGTGGCTATTCCCGAATGGCAACAAGTTTGAGAAAGACTGGAGAATTATTTTCTAATTATTTCTCACTCTCGAGTGGTATTCGAAAGATTATTTTTTAATGTTTAAATAAAAAATACAGCATAAAAATACAACTTTTTAATATTATTTCTGTACATTTACAAAATTAATTAGTGTTAAAAGTTTGTATGTGAAATACACAATTATTGTAAATGTTTTGTCCGTGAGTGGTGGATTTTGCAACATTCTTCTGTTCTGTTGTGTTAAAAGTTATAACTTCTCCCTTGTCTCTTAGGTTATTAATCAAACTTGAATGATGTTCATTATTCAACTGCAGGTACGGTTTCAATGAACTAGATGAGCTGTGGCCCGTAATTTTTATTATTTCCTGCTCGTTAACACCTGCTTTCGCTAGATGAGACACTGCACTTGATCTTGAAGAATGGTTCGTAATTTTTATTTTTTTAGTGTCCAGCCCAATCATGTCCGCCGATTCTTTCATCCACTTCGACATTATGTTCACCCCCAACGGCATATTTTTGTACCATCCTGAAGAAGACGGTTTATCCCAAGCAATGTTTACTGTTAAAAAAGTCTGTCAGTTTTTAAATGTTCGTTCCTCTTGCTTAGCAATTTCTTGAGCAATCGGACAGGACACGCATCAGGCTTTTCAGTATTTGGTATTAACCATTTACTATCAGTCAACTTTTGTGCCCCACCTTGCGCTGTTTTAGAGAAAACCGGATTATACTCTACTCTTCCAGTGGCCAAACCAGTGTAATGTGGGCCGTTTGGGCGGCCACATCGGGTAGCAGGTTTGGGGCGGCTTATAGTACTAAATGATACACACACGAAGTTCGGGTAACATTCTATAATTAACTTAACGCTTACAAACTGGATAACAATATATTTACATGATGTACATAGTTTACTAGGTTCAACTCAGACGGGGCAGAACGTGGTTATTAAGTGTAACACAGTTCGCACCACTGACTGGTTGTAACTCTATATCGTAACTGTCCTTTTGACTTAAACTATTGTCTATTTATACTTAGAGAAGATCCTTGTCTTACTTAGTATTGTTTCTAGAACAATGCGTGTAACCCTGATGCGTAGTTCTGTGTATGCATCAATATGCGGAGTAAGGTCGTGTTTAGATAACACGTTATCGTTTGTATTAAAAGGCGAGGCTGTAGCCTTGCTGAAGGTGTTACGTATACACATGACTACGTATCGAGTTATTACACCATCCCCCTTGGGGAGAAAGGAACACGAACATAAAATGTTTGTTTTTCTTTCATCAAGAATCTCTCTACATATCTATTTAACCTTCCCTATTTTCTTTTTGAAAATATGGTAAACACTACTGGGATTACAAATTTACAATGACATTATTTAAACAATAAATTTGCTAAAATTACACTGACTACAATTCTAAAGTGAAATCGTTATCAAATATCACATAATAACAAGTACATAGTAAAATGATGAATAGTCTAATATATATACAGTAATACGTAATAAATATATAATAAATAAATATATAATATAAATCGTCAAATGATAAATATTCTAATATAAACAGTAATAATAAATATATAATATAGATTGTAAAACTTTAAATAGTAAATGATAATTTAAAGGTAATGCTAAATAGTAAGTTTTACATTGTTGAAAAAAATAATAATAATCGGGCCTTTGTACACTGTCTCAATTTTGCTAGTCTGTTCGCCTTTTTATATTTTATTTCTATATCATGTGCAACTTATATAGAATAATTGCCTTGTTTCGCAGTTTGCCATTCTTGTCTTTTGTTTTTCGCGTTTGGTTCTTGTTTCCGATTCCTCATGCTTGATCTTGTGGTTTCAATTCTTGTGCATGATTGTTTGTTTCCAATTCTTTGTGCTCCCTTTTTAACCGTACTTTAATATAAATCGACTCTCTGTTTTTCTATCTATTTTCCTCCATGGGAAAAATTATTTTGGAAATCACTCTTTCGTGTATTTCCCTGGACAACACATATTCCGTGTCTGTCATGTTCCTGCGCAGAACTATCTTGTGAAGCTTATTCTGGCTACAGTAAGGGTGCTCGTACAGCGGAAATGCCCTTATACTGTAAGCCTTTTCTTCAATACAGAAAAACTTGAGACCAGTTAACAAAACACACTTTTGTTATAACTGTAATCTCTAAAAAAAATTCTGAGAGCGTTTTTTGTCGTGTCGGACTATTTCCTGGAAGCGCATGCTTGCTTCCTCACGACTTAGGGGCGAATTGGAGTCTTCTTTGCCTTTCTTCAACTTTTGAAGTTCGTCTGATTCGGTTGGTTATCGTTTTCGTCAGTTCCACAATTCTAGGATGATCTGTCCTGGGGGTTGGTGGAAACTGCACTGTTGTTGGTGTCGTAAAGGTACAATCGATAGGTCTGTGTCGTCTATTGAGCTCCTGACGTGATTAGGATGCTATCGAGTCGTCCCGTTACTAACCATTACATCATCGGAATCAACTTCTAAGGCATTTGTGACAAAAATTTTCGGAATTCTTACAAATAAAATTAATATACTACTCCTCGTATATTGATTTCTTTTCTAATTTATTATTATTCTCTTTTGTTTGCGAAAAAATTTTTGAATAGGTCGGCAATAACTTCTGTTCAATGTCACTATGCGATCGTTTACAAAATAAACAATGCTCGTGCATTTTATAAATGAACTTGACTTTGTGAATTTCTAAACTGTCTTGTAAGTACATACATATTTTGAATCGATAAAATACACATGTTATTGCTTACACTTTTGTTTATAAACAATATGAAATATAATACACATTGAGCGGCGCTTATTTAAAAAATACAAGCGTGTGCATTTTATATATGCTTTGAACGTAAATGAACTTGTGAGAAAAAAAAAATATATAACATATTTTTCTCTATTTTTTGTAGGCGTCTTTCTTTAAAAAAGAAATATATATATGAAATTCTACATTCTTGCGTATTTAACTAACAAACTTGGACAGGTTTAAATTTGAATTTCTCGGCCATGATTTAATACTTTTACACTTATACATACTAACTTCTAAATAAACTTGACCTTAAGCAAAAAAAAAACAATGTTACGCTCTACATTCTGTTAGCGTATGCAGAATTTGCTGCACATAAACAAACTAATATTATTCTTACGACACGTACAAGGAAACATTTTAATACACATATTTATAAAGTGTCTATGCATTACTTTCGCACTGTAATTGCCTTTGCTAGACGAAATACCTGCTTCTTCTCCTGAAGTGGTAGTTGAAGTGTGACTGTACGGCTTCTGCTTCTTGGCAGGGGATGGAGATGCCTTCTTCCTTCGCGTAATTCATTTGTTCCGCTGACCTGCTAAACTGTAGGTTTTCTTCGTTGGTTCGTTCCGGGTTCCTACAAGTTCCCTGCAGTCTTAAACGACTGGCAGAATGGTCCTATGCCGTAGGTAGGCAGAGATCGCCATGTAATAAGGTCCTATGTGCCTGGAGGATCGGCATGTAATGTGGGCCGTTTGGGCGGCCACATCGGGTAGCAGGTTTGGGGCGGCTTATAGTACTAAATGATACACACACGAAGTTCGGGTAACATTCTATAATTAACTTAACGCTTACAACCTGGATAACAATATATTTACATGATGTACATAGTTTACTAGGTTCAACTCAGACGGGGCAGAACGTGGTTATTAAGTGTAACACAGTTCGCACCACTGACTGGTTGTAACTCTATATCGTAACTGTCCTTTTGACTTAAACTATTGTCTATTTATACTTAGAGAAGATCCTTGTCTTACTTAGTATTGTTTCTAGAACAATGCGTGTAACCCTGATGCGTAGTTCTGTGTATGCATCAATATGCGGAGTAAGGTCGTGTTTAGATAACACGTTATCGTTTGTATTAAAAGGCGAGGCTGTAGCCTTGCTGAAAGTGTTACGTATACACATGACTACGTATCGAGTTATTACACCAGCATTGTCTGTTTCTTTTTGAAAATAATGCACTAAACATTGACAACCTTCTCCCCCACGCCATGCTAGCTCATATGAAGCAATGGTTGGTTAATAAAATTATTAAAAAATAATCGTGATTATTTTTTAATAATTTTATTAACCAATCGTTTAGCAGTATTTGCGGACACGTGTTTAATTCTGTGCAATCATAATATTATTATAGTGAGAATAATCTTAGTACATTATTCTCCCGAGAATATTTTCTAATTTTGTTTCTGTTTGTTGACAACGTATTTTCTAGTTTTGACACCTGTCACCAGTATTATTGCAAATTGGAAGCAATGAACCATAAGCGATTTAGTTCATCATATTCATCAGTGGAAGATATAAACGCACAGATTAAAGAAAATTCGTGCAAAAATACTATGGTTAGTAATAATTCAATATGGAAACAATTCCAATCATTTTGCGACGAACGGGGTTACAAATTAGAAGGAAATACACCAGTCACAAAACCGGCAAACATTTTGAAAGACTGGGGATTTAATATGAAAAGGTGCAATGGAGAAGATTACAAAGAAGCCGTTATTAAAACAATGTGGAATAAAACCGCCAAATTAATGCAAGAGTTGTACTACAACGAATTTAGTAGAAAATTAGACCCCTTTAAAGATATCGAATTTAAATCAGCGAGAGATGCCAGAAATACAAAACGTAAGATATTACAACAGGTGCCAGAAAAAAGGAAGCAAAGTTCTGCAATTCTAACTAATGAACAAACATGGAAATAATAAAACGCTACGACGAGGTGACACCCTTCGGTTTGCAAAAATGCTTTTATCACATTGCTTCATATGAGCTAGCATGGCGTGGGGGAGAAGGTTGGCACAAAAGTTGACTGATAGTAAATGGTTAATACCAAATACTGAAAAGCCTGATGCGTGTCCTGTCCGATTGCTCAAGAAATTGCTAAGCAAGAGGAACGAACATATAAAAACTGACAGACTTTTTTAACAGTAAACATTGCTTGGGATAAACCGTCTTCTTCAGGATGGTACAAAAATATGCCGTTGGGGGTGAACATAATGTCGAAGTGGATGAAAGAATCGGCGGACATGATTGGGCTGGGCACTAAAAAAATAAAAATTACGAACCATTCTTCAAGATCAAGTGCAGTGTCTCATCTAGCGAAAGCAGGTGTTAACGAGCAGGAAATAATAAAAATTACGGGCCACAGCTCATCTAGTTCATTGAAACCGTACCTGCAGTTGAATAATGAACATCATTCAAGTTTGATTAATAACCTAAGAGACAAGGGAGAAGTTATAACTTTTAACACAACAGAACAGAAGAATGTTGCAAAATCCACCACTCACGGACAAAACATTTACAATAATTGTGTATTTCACATACAAACTTTTAACACTAATTAATTTTGTAAATGTACAGAAATAATATTAAAAAGTTGTATTTTTATGCTGTATTTTTTATTTAAACATTAAAAAATAATCTTTCGAATACCACTCGAGAGTGAGAAATAATTAGAAAATAATTCTCCAGTCTTTCTCAAACTTGTTGCCATTCGGGAATAGCCACTCGAGCCCTACGGGCTCTCGTGTCTATTCCCTAGCAACAAGTTTTCGAAAATCTGTCGAATTATTTTCAATATATTCTCACTCTCTTGTGATATTACTATTGAAAATTATAAAAAATTATTTCGCGAAAATTTTCACGGTTTAATTCCATTTTTCGACTAACTTGTCAACTCTGACAGTTCGTTGTAGCTACAACACTACACGTACCGCACCTTTGAATTTAGGATAACTAAAGATGAAGGTTAATTTTTAGTACTAACATTTGATTAGTGGCACCCTCTATGGCCCAGTATGCAAAACATAAAAGAAATCCCTCGTGTCTAGACTCACTTCTTTTTTTTGTCTGAAGCTTGCTTTGGCTACAAACTGTACATCACCGTACCTTATTATTGGGTATCAGTGCAGGAAAATGTCGTCCTATAAGCCTGTCAGGATTTTTGGTCATAGGTTGTACTCTGCTTTAGTTACGCTGTAGTGTATTTTACCTAGACAAAAATTCAGTAAGCAAAAATTTTCTCACTAACTAAAAGTTACCGCTCAATAAGTTGTCTTATGATTTTAAACTGAAAATCTATTAAGGATTCCTTTGCTGAATTTTGTGTCTGGTACAGTCAGTGGCAGTACTTGATGACGTACCATGTAGGCTGCTTCACAGATGAGACTGCTTCGTTTGAGCTTTCATATACCATGTGGCCGCGTGCGTCTGCACTATAGCGATACCTGTAGTGTAAGCAAAACACACAGAGGTGTCCGTGTGTTAGAACGGTAAAGAAGTAGACGCAATGTTCCAATGTGTAGTCGCGCAAGCGCATTAGGTGTCGCTCCCGCATTTGGGTGTTAGTTGCAATGTTTATATCGTCAGGCTAATGCGCATGGGCGACTACACATTGGAACATTGCGTCTACTTCTTTACCGTTCTAACACACGAACACCTCTGTGTGTTTTGCTTACACTACAGGTATCGCTATAGTGCAGACGCACGCGGCCACATGGTATACAGCGAAGCAAGTAGCTGCAACCGAAATGGTCAGAAATTGTTCGAAGCAATCTCATCCGTGAAGCAGATTACATCGTACGTAATCAAGAACAGCCACTGGGTACAGTACATGTACGTTGAGCATGGTTAGGTCCATCATATGGAAAAATAGCTTTCTATACCATTTAACCGTTTTTCTCACACACTCTGTGAAACTTAACATCATGTCTGACCTGTCTACGGCACCCGTATTCGCATTGTAAGCCAGAACACATGCTAGCTTCTTGATAAGTTCCTTTAGTCTTAAAGTCCAACTTGTCCGACGGTATTACACCCTTATCTTACTACTACATGAAGTTTGTTACATATCTCTGTTATCTAAATAAACTCTTCCTGCTATACAAAATAGAATGTATCCTAAGCTAGCATAGTTGCCTATTCAACAGCTCAACATATTCGTTCATTTAGAATATTACTAACAATGCATACTAGTCAGTATATGTACAGTCATGGCCAGATAAATGTAGTACAACCTTAAATTTCATATATGTCATAAAATTGATATATTATTATATTTATTATTGTAAGACGAGCTTCAGCTTAAGCTACTTGTCATAATAAAATCAAATGTCAGATCATACTGGAATATATTTACTTTATTATTGTTTGAGTTAAGAAATATAAGTTAAAAGTATAATAATAAGTTAAATTTAAATTTAAAATTGAATTAAGCAATACGAAAAATAACTTTAATAATAAAAATGTTTTAACAAAAAGCTAATATTTTGTTGGACCGCCATGAGCATCAATTACTGGCCTTAACCTTCTAGGCATGGAAGCCACCAAACATCTAAAATAATTTGGTTTGTCAATGAGAAATTGCCAAGCATTTTGAATTGCTTCCCACAATTGGTCCTGATTTTGAAATCTTATACGTGACATACTTTTGGTCATCTCGGCCCATACGTTTTCTATTGGGTTCATGTCCGCACTCTTGGCACTCCATTGCAAAATCTCAATGTTATGCTCTTCCATCCATCGCGACACTATGTTTGCACTATGAACTGGGCAATTGTCATGCTGATATATAAAAAGTTTTCAGGATACACATGTTGGTGGACTGATAAGACATAAGATTTTTCCAAAATATGAATATAATTCTGAGAATTAAATCTCCCATTTATTCTATGACGCATTCCAACATTGTGGTAACTTATCCATGCCCAAATATTTATAGAGAATCTTCCTTGCCGATCTGAATTATCTATATATTGCTCCTCGTATCTTGTACCGCCAGGTCTGTAGACACGAACAGAACCATTGCTTGTGGATTGAAATGTTTTCTCATCAGTGAAAACTACATTTTTCCAAAACTCAGGTCCATTGTTTATATGATTTAATTCGAACAAAAGCCTGGCTTGCTCCCTTTCTTCACTAACCTGAATTTTTTTGGCTGCAACACGCGACCTTATATCGCTATCTCTTATTCTCCTGCTTGCAGTTCTACGTGAACCAGGAAAAATGGTCTCCGCAACTGCTACTTTCACTGAATCGAAAGGATGTTCTCGGAGATGTTGAACTAGATTATGGTTCTGCTGTTCAGTCGAAATTCTTTTAAGCCCAGTACCCGGCTTTCTGTCTATGCTCTCATCAGTCTCCCATCTTTTCTCAACCTTCATCACGGTGGTTTTATTTAACTGCATTTTCTGCGCAATTTCCCTAATACTGTACCCTTCTTGTAATTTAATTAATATACGAACTTTATCAGTTGCGGTAAGTTTTCGTGCCATCGTAAAAATATGTTTGACGTTTAATCAAATTTAAAATGATTTGACATATAATTGTCAAAATACTAACTTACACCATGAAAATTTATTAAGAAAAGCTTGTACTACATTTATCTGGCCACGACTGTACATCACGACGATCTCTCCACACTGTTGCCAATGGTAGGGAAATTTCCCTAGATCTAGGGAATTTCACACATTTAAAATTAGCTAGTTCTGTTACCAAACAGCAATCTTTGATTGACATGGCATCCTTAATGCAAAATACTACTTTGGAAAAAAAAATTAAAACGGCCGAAATAAGAATAGCTGCTTTTGCTGTGGAACACAATATTTCTTTTAATAGCTTAGATCATTTATCTGAAATCATAAGAACCACATTTACTGATTCTGATATCGCAAATAATTATACAAATAATCGTACGAAGGCAACTGCTATAGTTAATAATGTAATCGGTTGTTATAGTTTTGAGAAAACGATAAAATTATTAAGATCCAATAAATTTTCGTTAATTGTCGATGAATCCACCGACAAAGCACCCATCAAGCATTTAGCGCTAGTAGCGAGAATATTTGATGGAACACACATAAAAGATTTGTTTTTTGGACTGCTAAAGGTACCCAGTGGCACAGCAGAAGCATTATATAATAGTATCACGGAATATTTTTCGAAATATAATATTCCTTATAAAGAAAACCTGATAGGCTTCGCGGCCGATAGCGCAAGTGCAATGATGGGCATACACAATTCATTGTCAACTAAGTTAAGAGCAGATATTCCAAACTTATTTATAATAAAATAAATGTGTTTGCCATTCTTTTAACTTATGTGCAAGTTATGCATGTGAAAAGCTACCTCCCTTTATCGAAGATCTTGTGAGAGACATATATAGTTATTTTCAATATAGCTACAAAAGACAAGTAAAATTCATAGAATTTCAAGAATTCTTAGCATTAAAGCCACACAAAATGTTACAGCTTTTGCAAACTCGATGGTTATCCTTATTGTTAGTTGTTAGGAGATTCTTAGAACAATATGACGCTTTAAAATTGTATTTTCTAAATGCACAATTAACTGACAAAAATGTGACGGTACAAAGCATATCAAATCGTCTCCAAGATCCCTCCGTAATATTATATTTCCATTTTCTGGATTATATTTTGCCTTTCTTTACAAATTTAAATATAGAGATGCAATCTGAAGGCATTAAAATCCACGTATTACATAAAAATGTAGAAACTGTGTTAAAATCACTATTGGATTGTTATTTAAAAAGAACTTATTTGGATAGAACGCCAATTGAAAATGTCGAGTATAGAAACCCAGATAATTTTGTGGATCTAGACCTAATTTATTTAGGAGTCTTTGTGATGGGCATACTTGCTAATAATACACATACGCTAACTATAAATCAGTTAACCAATTTCAGACGGCAATGTTTAGATTTTTTAATTGAGGGATGCCATCAGATATACAAGAGGTTCGACAATAGAAATAGGTCTGTCATTATTTTAAAACAAATGGAAATGATTTCCCCAGTCAATGTAATATCAAAAAAACACGAATCATTAGCCCCTTTAGCAATTAATTTTCCAAATTTGATAGGGAATCTATTAAATGAAATAGATAGAGAATGGCGCATTTTAAGAACTAGAGACCTATCTCAATTTACAGGACTAACGATTGATTTGGAAAAAAAATTCCAGTCTTAAATTCGGGAACGATATGCCTTTGTGTCCTATATTGTGTAAATTTGTTTTTAATTTATTTAGTTTGCCACATTCCAGTACGACAGTAGAACGAATATTCTCTCAAATCAATTTAAATAAAACCAAACATAGAAATAGATTATCAACTGAAACACTGAATGGCATTCTACATTCTAAGACACTTATGAAAGATAACTGTTACACATTTGAACTAGATAATGATTTATTTAAAAAGGTCGATGCAAAATGGGATTAAAAATATTAAGTAAACATGTTATATATTTTGTTAATTTATTTAAATGTAATATCAAATATATTCTTTATTTTTTGCATGCTTTATTTTATTATTATACGAAATCTTTTATTTATTTTATACTTTTTATTGTTATGTGAAATAATATGCTTTATTGATATTTTTTGTATTATTGTTCAAATTAAAATTACCCTTTTATTGCAAATATAATCTTATCTATACCTTCCGTTTTATTTTAATGTTATAACAGAATTAAATAATACTAATGTATACATTTTTAATAGAGTGTATTATGCAACATGCAATGCCGTTGTGCATGTATGGAAATCAGAATCGCTTATTTTTAATGTGTCTAGGGAAATCTAGGGAAATTAGCAGCAAAATTCTAGGGAATAAAAAAAATCTCCGTCGGCAACACTGCTGACTCTCCATTTAACAGCCAGCAAGCGTTCACTAGACATTTAGACTGTCTCACTTTGTTTAATTTGGCTATAAAATTCGACATACATTTTGTTTTAGGACGAACCGTTCTGCTGGAATTTGTTTTGTGTTCATGTAGGTATGTTCATAAAATAGGACTTGTCTATGGTCTATTTTTAAAGTAGAGAGACGAATTTCTGAACGTACGCCTGGCCCAAAGTACATGCACGAAAATCTTGAAAACAATTTGTACGCGGCAAAATTCAAATAATTTTTGCATTTGTGACACGCATATATTAAGTATAGACCTATGCAGAAATCAACAACAGGAATTTATCTAGGATGACAGAAGAGGAAAGAAATTAAGTAAATATTAGAAAGTGTAAACGAAGAATAGATAAGATACATAACATTTATTTGTTATAATACAAAATATATATTAATAATACATTTATTGTAAACTTACTGGTTCAGCAAAAATTACATTCAAATATTTATTTACAGAAATGCAAATGTAATAAAAATATTTATCATAAACTTATGAGCTGCTCATAACTATTAGAAGTAAATTAATATATCTCTAAATTATGATGATGATATCGAACTACAATCAAAATCTTCACTGTCACTATCCTCTTCAACTCTAATGATGAATGGTTCTACTACTTCGTCAATTATTGCATCAAGATCTTTCATACGGGATTCTTCTTTTATAACATGGTTTATGCATTTTAGCCAAGTAGTAGCTGTTACATTTCCCAAGGCGTCAAGTAATAATTGTCTCACTTCAGATAATTTAAAGGTTTTGTTTTTGGCAGCCACTTCATTCTTTATTTGGGCCCAAACAAGCTCGATAGGGTTCAGTTCGCAGTGGTAAGGAGGTAATCGTAACACAGTTTTATTTTGTGATTTTGCTAGTTCATCAATAACATAGGAATTATAAATATTCTTATGAATTTTAACCAAGCTTAACAGTTCAGCTCTGACCATATCCTCATCATATTGTATTTCCTTACTTGTTAGCCAATTTTGAATATCCACCTTTCTCCATGATGATGATGGTGGCTTTTCTATTTTACGACTATGATATGATGCATTATCTATAACTATAACAGCATTGTCAGGTAAATAGTTTAATATTCGAGAGAACCATTCTTCAAAAACAGTGGCATTCATTTCATCGTGGTAATCAGTGGTTTTCTTTCCTTCAAATAATAAGCCATCTTTTATAAAGCCATTACAACTTCCAATGTGCAACAAAATAAGACGACGTCCCTTTCCTGCTGGATTTTTTAATCCAGTTGTAAGCCCTTCGATAAAGGCTTGTCTACGACTGTGAATACTTGTGTCAGTCCACACTTTCTGTACTGTATGACCCTCATTCACCCAAGTTTCATCCAAATAGAAAATTGATCTGTCCTGAGCTCTATATTGTGAAATATCTCTGAGATATTGTCGCCTCCATCTTACAATGTCATCTCTTTCGGTCAAAATACTATTTCTGCTCCTTTTTAAGTATCTAGAGGACATAGCACAATTATATTCATGTATTTCTATATAATAAATATTTCTTACTTAAAATTCATTTGCTTTATTAGCAAATACAATGTTGATCGACTCATATTTGGCAAATCTTCGTCATTTCTTACTTGCACCAGCACCTTATCTAATGTCGGAGGTTCATTTTGTCGAAACATATTGTGAACTATTTGGCGTATAGCAGTTTGCACAGTCTCATCAAAGGATTTCAGTAAAGAAGGCCTACCACTAATCTTTTTAGGATCTGCACATTTTCCAGAGGCTTTATACTCGTTAACCACCCGATACACTGGTGCTCTTGAAATTCCTGTAAGCATACTCTGTAAAATATAGATCATATGTAATAAATTGTATTCACTTGCCTACTACGTCAGAAATTTGTTTTATCATGTCAAGTTTCTTGATATTGGGTGTATCGGCTATAATTTTCTTGTAAGCATTGATCAGGGTCTGCTTTTCGGTACTACGCAAATGATTCGTATTTTCACGCTTTTTCGGAGGAGAACAAGCATGTTCACGGCCAGCGGCACTTGTACTTGGTTGTGCATCCATATTGGAGACCAACTATAAAACTCTTTTAATTGTATTTATTTCAATATATTGCTTATAAATTACTTACGAGTGTATCTGATAACTATTACTGTCGAACTCCGAAAAGAACTGGTAAAGTATAGGTTCGTTCCAACACACCGTTTGATCGTTACTCGGACGAACGGGCCTCTGCGCAGAATGAATTTAGTGTTCCAACACAACGTCTGACCGTGATATGTACAAACAGCCGTTGGTTCCAACACACTGTTAGGCGGTACATGAATCGGTACTTGTACGATCAAACGAGTACGTAGATTTTTATCGAACCGTTTAGCCCCGGCTATACCAGACATGCGCAGAACGTAATAACCTCAAATGATTTGAAGTCCCTCGACTGTCAACAACTGTTAGTATCTCTTTTCATCCGTAATCCGTACTTGATTTTAGTGTGTTATTACAACTTATTACTGTTATTTTGTATTATCAAATATGAGTGATTCAGATACGGAGGGATTCTCTGATAACATTGAGTCCGTATCTAATAGCGAAGATGAAGATTTAGAACTTGAATTAACGGTTCCACGTGTTAAAAATGAAAATTATTTAGGTAAGTAATATTTATTTATAGGTAACATATTTTTTGTAATTATATTGTTCTATTTTGATTTAGAAACTGTAGCAAATTATGACGATGAGTTATTCCGTGAACATTTCCGTATTAGTCGTGAAGTTGTTGACAGTATCGCAGAAAAATATGCAGCAAGCGAATACTACAAAAGGCATCGTGGACAATATGGGAAAATCTCGGCTCTAAGTCAGGTATGCATATCAAAATGTATTAATAATTAAATTTTTATGAATTCTACCAACGTGCATGTCTAATCTTGTGTTTTATGGTTCTATTAAATATATCATAATCAAATTATCTTTGATTCTTAATTGTTATTGCAGCTACTAATTTTTTTATGGTTTATTGAACACCAAACTGCCAGTTATAGGGATGTGTCGCATAGATTCGATATTAGTATGAGCTCCCTCCATCGTATTATTAAGAAGTTGGTAGTATTTCTCAGTAACCTGTCTGCTGAAATTATTACATGGCCAACAGAGGAGGAGAAAATTGTTATAGAACAAGAATTTAAAAATAATGGCTTTCCAAATACTATTGGTGCTATCGATGGTTGCCATATTAAGATTGACAAGCCAGAAGTGGACCCAGATTCTTACCTAAACAGAAAAAGTTACTATTCCATACAAGTTGGATATTGAAATTGCATTTAATAACATTTATAATATTTTATTTATTTTGTAGATGCAAATAGTTTGTGATAACAAAAGAAAAATATGTGATGTATTTGTAGGCTATCCAGGTTCCGTACATGATAGCAGAGTATTCAGAAATTCACCCCTGTGTGCTGGTCTAGAACTAAAATGTGGTCGAAATCATTTACTTGGTGATAGTGGTTTTCCACTGAAAACGAATCTTTTGACTCCATTTAAAGATAGGGGCCAATTGACTCGAAGACAAAGTAACTATAACTTAAAGTTGTCAAAGAATCGTTATGTCATAGAACATTACTTCGGTGTTATAACACAGAAATTTCGGCAACTTTATCAGATAAAACTTCGAAGTATAACATATATCACGCACCTAATAAGAGCAGCTTGTGTTCTGCACAATATTGCAATTGATGACGAATTTACTGTCAATGAAAATCCTCTGGAAGAAAATCCAGCAATACCGCAAGAGCCACAGGAGATAGACATTGAAGATGAAGAGCATGACAACAACGTTGATGCAAAACGCAATAGAGATAATATTGTCAATACTTTAAGATTGTAAATATTTATAATTAATATTTAAGAATTACTGTTTTTGTAATTAAAAATAATTACTAGGAAATTTGTCTTTTTATTTAATAAACTACAAAACAAGGTTCATGAAGGCATAAATGCAAAATAAACTTCTCAGAAAATATTTGAAATATCTCCTAATTTTAGCAAAAAAAAAGTATTGCAGACAATTTTGTTAAATCTAAATTGATTAAAAGTTATATTTGTTTCATATATCAGTAATTTTGCAGATATTGGTAAGGGCAAAACGTCAAGGCCTTAATTTCTCAGATAAGTTCATATTTAGTATTTACTTTCCTTCAATTATTATTTTGTACTTTGAGTTCAAAATTAATTGTACCTCATCAACGAAGCCTTAGCTTTATAATAAAATGTTTGGACATACTATTGTTTTAGATTTATATTATGAAAATCACATCTTATCTCACTACCATTCTGTCAGTAATGACAACTAGATATTGACTCATTGAATTTTATCCATATATATTCCAAATATAATATTAACACGAGATTCTTCAATGTGTATATGGGTTAGGCATTTTAAAGTATTTTGCAGGTAAGTATAGCACTTCTTTAAATATTAACAAGTATATTTATTATACAAAGATATACAATTAACAGTAACAAAATAAACATTTCCTTTAATACAAATAAAATTTCAAATAAACAAAGAAAATAAAATAAACAATTATATGCAAAATATAATATCGCAAATAATTCTAAATAAATACAATAACAAAAAAGCCAACGAAAAAGGGAATTCTTAATAAATTAAATATAACAAACAAGTCTATGAGAAGAACTGGTTAATTATTTTTTTCTTTTAAAATGTTATTCTTTTTTTTTAAAATGTCATTCTTTTCTTCGAGAATGTCATTCGGTCTTCTCATTTCTTGAAGCTTTCGCTCTTCTATCTCCAAACGCTTGTGATATGCCTGCCTATCTTCCCGTATCATTTCTAAAACACTTCTTTTGCGTTTTTTTATGTATTTTTTGTTTACAACGGCAGGCTTTTCTTTAACAATCTCTGCTTTTTCATTTTCGTCTTTGTCACCAAGAACTCACTTAGCTTCTCTGCTATGATTTTCCACATCATTTTTAATGTTCTGACTTCAAAAGTACCTACTTTATTTTTATATTGTTCGTAAAAATCTATTAACAATTTGGTATCATTTATTGACCATTTGAATTCTATTTGTCTTCCATCCATTACTCTCCAAATATTTGACTCTACTACTACTTCTTCACTTGTATTTGTACTTTGCTGTGTGTCTTGTGACTTAATTATGAAATATTTTCTGAGTTCAATAACAAATAAGAAAACATTATTTAATATATACCAATATATTAGTGATATCGATATGTAAATTTGTTTAATAGTAATACTATTTTAATTATATACATACTTACCACCATCCATTATTTGTTTACACTTCAAACTTCAATACAAAATTGACCCTACTTTGCCTTACAATTTTATACGTCAAACGAAGAAACCTTCTTTATCTACGTGCTAGTCGAAACTGTCGACAGCTAGCCAAAAAAGACCGTTCCAACACAAAGCGATGAGCGGATCAGTCCAATGTTAACGCATGCGCATAAAGTGGTTCATGAACAATACATTGTACGATACACAAACTGCGTGTTGGAACGAACCTTATATAATGAAATAACGGAGAAATAATAGAAACAAGGCTTAATTATAAACAATGTCAGTTGATCAGAATCTGAGCAAGATTTGTACGGTGTCATTTGGCCTTGCTTTCAACCAATGAAATTTCACTGTCAAAGTGGTCTGTTCAGAAATTCGTCTCTCTACTTTAAAAATAGAGTATACCAATTATCTGTATACAACGAATGACCTTTTTCCAAATATGGCTTCATAAGATGTGCCCCAACGGAACTAGACATACCTAGGTCTTTAAGCTGTTCTATATCTGTTTTTTTTACCGGTTAAATAATGACATCTAACACGTATCCCATTTTGCAGTCGTATAAAAGAAAAATTTTAGTGGCGTTTAGATTTTATATATTGTTTAAACGACTAAAGGACTAAATTCTCGTCTACAATAAGATTTATGAATGGATATAAACATTCGGCAAACAGGGTTGTCATTTTAGTTAAAAATTCTCGTAATTTTTGGAAAGATGCTAACAATAATCGTAACAATAAATGCCTAACACGAAACTGGCACTTACATTTTATAAATGTTAATAGCGTTCCTGGGATTTACCTTTGGTGAGTGAGATGTAGACAAATACAAAACCAACGAGCCAGAACCTTGCTAATAGTGAAGACGGTCGTGCGGTTCCTTTCGAAACGTTGTCAAAAATAATGTCAGCTCGTGTGTTCGAACAACGCCAACATTTAAAAATGAAAAAAAGAGTATCGAAATGAAGCTCATTTCGATAATGTTTTGGGTGTCATAATGAACGCAAAATAGAAAACTATCTTATAGCTGTCATTTGATTTTAAAAATTTAAGTACATTTGACAGCATGATATACGTAGAAAAGAAAAATGCTACACAAACAACGTATATTGAATATAATTGACAACAAGATATATTAGTTTCTATGTCACTCATGTTTAGGTATATTTTTAAATAAAATATCAAGCAATGTTAACGAAAATTAATAAATAATATTTCGCGGATAGCAGGATTTAAATTTGAAAATGTCGAGTATCAAATGTGACCAACTGCATACTTTATTTAAAAATCAAGTTCTGAACTTTCAAATTAAATACAAATTTCAATTTATTAATGTAAAAAATGCAAAATAGAGAAAATAGTATAAAAGCTCGTTTATGAAATGTAGGCCTGAAAAGAAAAATTATAAATTGATCTAAACTTGACATTACTATGGCTTGCCAATGCCCCCTGTAATTGTCGACAAGCTAGTGGGAGATACTAAGGCATGAATTATTATTATTAAACCATGACAACTTATGACATTAATATACTCATGTCATTTATAATTTAAAATTCTTTCAAAAATCATTAATTGCCGAAACATGTAAGAGATTACTTTAAAAATATATGTATATAACGGGTGTCCAGAAACATTCGAAGTCAAGTGGGCTCTGAACAAAAAATCGTATATCTTTACTTAAGTATCTGTTTTGTAATAATTATTAAATGTCAACTGTTGTCTGTTAAAAATTGTCAGAATCTAATATCCAAGATACTAATTTATATTTTTAATTTTGAAAATGGTATTTACTAACGTACACAAAGCATTCATGGTTGAAGCATATTTTCGAAATGGTCAAAAGATCGATGGCCAGTGGAAGTATTCAATTCAAGCTTGTTTGGAAGAATTTCTAGATGAATTTCTCAACCGTGCTTTTGATTATAATACTTTTCAGTGTACACTAATCAGAATTGTTCCAGTTTTTCGACAAACTGGTAGTGTGGGACGCGAAGAGGGTGGTGGGCGACCAAAAGTCCGGACAGAAGAAGTGATTGGGAATGTTAGAGAAATAATGACTGATGCCCCTAAAACTTCAGTAAGAACTCTTGCTCAACAAACCGGGTTGTCAGTTGGTTCTTGCCATAAAGTTTTAAAAGAAGATTTACAGTTATTCCCATATCGTATAACTTGTTTGCAAGAAATCCTCGATATTGATTATCCGCGACGAGTAGTATTTTGCGAATGGTTTACAAATAATTTTAATGATGATGTCCTAGACAAAACTTTCTTTTCAGACGAAGCATGGTTTCATGTTAGTGGATATGTTAACTCGCAAAACTGGAGAATGTGGAGTGATACAAAGCCCAATAATTTTTATGTTGAAGCTCCTTTACATCCTCAGAAAGATGGTGTTTGGTGTGCTATAAGTAGAAGAAGGATTATTGGTCCAATTTTTTTTTAATGGTACCTTGACTGCAGAAAGATATTCACAGGAAATACTATTGCCTTTCTTTAATCAACTTCGCGATGATGAACTAGCTTTGGGATACTTTCAACAAGATGGTGCTGGAGCTCACACAGCGGGGGAAACAATTAATATGTTACAAGAAGTGTTTGGAAATCGTTTAATTAGTTTGAACAGCGATCATGAATTTCCTCCAAGATCTTGTGATCTTGCACCGTGTGATTACTATTTATGGCCTTTTTTAAAAAATTCAATTTATCAAGTACCAGTGCAAGATTATATAGATCTCCAAGACAGAATTACAAATAAAATTAGTGAAATTAGAAGTAGTCCCATAGTACTGCAAAATGTATTTAGTAGCATTCGGAGGAGGTGCTTAAAATGCTTGGAAGAATGTGGTGGACATTTTCAACATCTTTTATAATAATGGTCATTATTGTTGGTAATTTATACAACTACAATTTATGATATTTATTATAAGGTTGTAATCTAAGGACTCTACAAACAATTTATTTGTTTCAAATTTATTTTGAGCCATTTCTTACAATAATTTGTTGAATGTTAATATATTAAACTAGTACGATAACTAGATACTATTGTCACTATAAGATGAATAAAACCTTTACTTATAAAGTTATTTCCTCTTAATTCTGCATTGTCTTTTTACATGTTACTACAGATTAGATGAGCTTTATTACACAAGAATGAACAGCATATTAACTGGATTATGTAATTTTTTTCAGTTATCGCATGAAGAGGTGCTATTGTTCAGCAAGAATTTTCTAAAATATCAAAATACTTAATTTTTAAATTTGTAAATTAATTACTGTTACCTTCTAAAATCATTATTTGACTAGTTTATATTAATTAATATGGCATATTAAAGTAATATATTTCGACATAAACTGACATTTGCGTGTATGATAACCTATAAAATTGTATTAAGTAAATGTGTCAATCTATATCAGACATGACTTCATATTTTCAAGGACTACTTTGACTTCGAATGTTTCTGAACACCCGTTATTAAAGTAAAACAGACCTTAAATCGCCAACTATCTAAATCTACTACATATACCTATATATATTGAAGATGTTCTACTTCATCAGAAACTGGAAGTCAATTGTCGTACCAACGTGGTGAAATTATTTTCATTAAAAATAAGCTATAAAATTAAAAGAGAAAAATCAAATCTTGTTCACGATTAGAGTTAAAAAATAAAAGTGTTGTTTGTGGAAAATAAAAAAAAAGACCATCAATTTATTAATATATTAAAGCCAGTAATATTTGTAAGTTTTCTTCTCGTTTCTGGGACAGAGCATTTTTAAATTAGGTTTTCCACCACTTAGAAGGGAACTGAATTTGAAACCGGACGAATAAGCTAATCTCTATTATTGTAAAACATATATTTGAGAATTTAGATTATATTTATAAACTTTTGAACGTACAAACTATAACTCTGATATATTTAATACAAATATTATTCTAACAAGATATTCTCTAACACATACCTACATCAATTATGTACATTTTCTATTAATAAATTATAAAACACTAATTACAAATATTAAAAATGTAAAAACGAACACGCTCGAAATCCAGGGATCTTGAGGGACAAGAGAGATTGCAAGGGGATGTAGCTGAGATGCTCATACCAGAAGCTACCCCAAAAGAAGAGTCCAAGATAGACACTAATCCCATGATGGAACTACTAAAAGCTCTATCGAATAAAATGGAAACTATAAATAATCAAATAGAAATTACGAACAACAAACTTGACAATAATTTGACCAAAATTTAACAGCACAAATACAAAATAATAACAATGAACTAATTAAACAACTGGAATCTACTAACAAAAAAATAGAGGAAACGCTAAAACAGAAATGAAAAGAAAATTAAATTAAATTTTTACTTAAACTAGACGAAACAATTAATATGCAAAGTATACAATGGACTAAACAATTAGAAGTGAATACATTAGAAATACAGATTAATACGGACATTAAAATAAATAATGCTACGGTAGAAACAAGAAAAGAATTAAATAAAAATATATTTGAGGAAAACAATATACCTATTAGAAAACAAAATCATAACCTTACACTACATAAAACAATATAAATACCAATAACTTAAAACAAACACTATCCGACGACTTAAACCTAAAGATTAATGAATGTAAAGTATTAAATGACAACAAATATTCATAATTTACAAATAATACAAAATAATAACATGGAGAAAACTAAACGTAACTTAAAAATACTAAATAATTAAATATCAAATTATTCTTCAGCTATAAGTTGTGCCAATATTAATAGTGCATCTATCAAAATAGAAAACTTAGCACATTTTAATGGGGATATTAATAAAATTCACCCTATGATATTTAAAGGGGGTATTACGATATTTAGAAGATGTTGGAAGAGCAACAGATAATGGAGATTATTCGAGCTATACTAAGGGACAGCGCACAAGAATGGTAGTACCAACGTGTAGAATTGTGATACGTTGGATAAATTTGTCATACTATTTAAACGTAATTTTTGGGACGAAACACAACAAAACAGAACAAAAATTCGTTTACTTACAATACAGATTAGGACATATAGCAAGGGAGAGCTATGCATCAAAAATTTTTAATCAGTGTAAACATATTTCTGATATGGAAGAATCGACCATAGTCCGGCAATTGTTGTATCACTTTATTTATGCTGATACTCAAGCAATTATTTGCCAGAAAGTGACGGATATAGACTCACTGATAGAGATCTTAAGACGTTTAAACGACTTTGCTAAAATTAATCATTAACAAATTTCTCCTAATTATCGTCCAGCATGCAACCGAAATCACAATAACACTATACATCCAATAAATAACATGTCACCATCACAGCAGTCAGCTAGTTATCAACCAAATAATTACAATCGGCCTACATATAATACTCACCCATTTAATAATTAACTTGCCAAACATACATTTAAATTGTCTAATTGACACAGGGGCAGAGATAACGTTGATACAGGAAAACAAAGCTAAATTAATCTCAGGATATGATAATAAAATCATAAAAACTAAAGGTACAGATATATAGCAGCAAATGGTAAGAAAATGGGTACGATAACAAAACGAATATGTACAGAAATTATTATTAACGATGTAGAATTTATTATACAATGTTATGTCATAGAAAAATTACAATACGATTATATAATCGGGATCGATAATATTACTTCATTAAAGATGATATTAGATTTTGACAGGGTGTTATTAATATAGGCAATAATAGGATAAAAATAGAGAAACAAGTAAATGAAGAAGAATTTCAAAGTTATTATAAATATAAGGAAAAAATATTAAATAAAAAAAATAAATAATTTATTACAAGGGGAGTTTTAAGGAAAAGAAGTGAAATGGAGTGGTCAAATGAGGAGGATGGATATGAGTATAATTTGAATAAGATTTGAATTTGAATTTGAAGAATTTGAATAAGAATATATTAAAAGGAGTCGACAAAAAGGCAGAATGGTTACAAATAAATACAGATAAGGATATACAAGAGTAGGAGATAAAAGAAGAATCCTATACTAGCATTATAATTAATACAAAAGAAGATATAAAGAAAATAATTAAGATACAAAACATACCTTACCCTGAAATAACATCAGAAATAATCAACTTACTCGAAGAAAATATACAATTGATAAATAATGGCGTAATATTTGCGAAAGGATACATTACATCCTATCAATATTGACAATGATATGCCACTAGCAAGTAAAAACTACCCAATACACTTCCACTACCAAGAAAAAGCAAACAAAGAACTAGAGAGATTAGAACAAACAGGTATCATAGAGAAATCTAACACATATTTTGTGAATCCGATTGTTATTGTGCAAAAAAAATATTTATCATTTAGAATATGCTTAGATGCACGTGCTTTAAATAAACGTATATATTAAATAAACAAACAATATTTAATCTAAAAACTTCTCCTGCTGCGCTTAATCGTTTCCTACACAGTATTTTAGATAAATACCATAAATTCGCACTACATTATTTGGATGATATTATTTTTTCAGACAATTTAGATCAACATTTGAATCACATCAACAATATTTTACATACACTAAGCATAGAAGGAATGAAGTTAAATTTAACTAAATGTCAATTTTTGCGCAATGAAATAAACTACGATTAGATTAAATAAAGAATTTTCCTAGACCTAGAAACTTAAGGACACTAAGAGGATTTTTGGGAGTATTGAATTATTACAGAAAATTTGTTCCAATATATAGTGAGAAAACACTACCTCTTCTAGAACTCCTGAAAAAGGGAAAAAGATGGATATGGTCACCCGAATGTGAAAAATGCTTCCTAGATTTGAAAACTAACTTTGTGGAAAATTTCAAACTTTTTCATCCTTATTTCACATTACCATTCATATACGAAAAGGTTTTGTTTAAGTATGACAATACGTTAAGCACGTATAAAGCATTTGTACAATATGAAACAAACATGTAAATAATTTACATATCTGTAACTATGCACATGGACAATACACCTCGTATTTTCAGGATTTACTTCTGCTTAATACATATGTCTCTGCCATCTAGGCGTCCTCAGTTAAGCTAGTGAAGCAATGTATACAAATTAATACAAACCTGTTATAAACAACTGGTTTGTATCTGTATTTAAATTTACTGAAATAGCCCGCATAGATCAAGCAAGTTCCGTCCTATAAGAAGACAACTATTTAATAATTGACATCTTACGGGCGAAAGAGACTTCATCAGGGCTACCTAGCGTTCGAACAGCTAAGCTGCTACGGGAAACGATAAAATACGTATGTAGATGTAGTCCATTAACAACCAGTTAAGTAGGGTGTCTATTTTCTCCCTCACATTGTAATATTAAATGCGGACAAAGGGAACGCAACAGTTTTACTCGACAACAATGTCTATCAGGAGAAAATAGACACCCTACTCCAAGACGATTCTTATCGCCTCTTGAAGCGGGACCCTACGGCCCGGATAGAACGTTCTGTAACAGATCTCATCAAACGATCATCTATCCCCGGAGACATACAAAAATCTCTTATCCCAAGACACTCCAAGCCGCCGAGATTATATGGATTACCTAAAAGTCACAAACTCAACGTGCCTCTTCGCCCCATTGTCAGCGCTATCGACAGCCCCACCTACAAATTAGCCAAATATTTATCTAACACGCTCAAACAATACACAGGTGATAGTAACTCTGCGATTAAAAATTCTCAACATTTTATAACTCGTTTACAAGATTTTTCCTTAGACACTAGTAATTTACTAGTTAGTTTTGACGTTGTATCTCTTTTCACGAAGGTTCCGATCCCAGACACAGTGTCAATCATCTCCGACATTATAGCCGCCCACGGCAAACCGAATAATATATCCGAACTCGTAAATGTGTACCTTACTTCCACATGCTTCCAATTTCGAAACAAGTTCTATGAACAAGTGTCTGGAGCCGCTATGGGTTTCCCCTTATCCCCGGTTGTCGCTAACATTTTTATGGAAGCATTCGAACAACAAGTCTTAAGCTCCTTTCATTTAAAACCTAAATGTTGGTTTAGATATGTAGACGATACGTTCGTCATCTGGCCGCATGGGCGGCAGTCTTTAGATGAATTCTTACTTTTTCTAAACTCCCAGCACCGTGACATTCGCTTTACCATGGAGGTGGAATCAAACGGAAGTCTCCCGTTTTTAGACGTCTTAGTGACCCGCAATATCAATGGCAAACTGGGCCACACGGTTTACAGGAAACTGACTCATACGGACCGATATCTGAACGGGTTTTCCCATCATCACCCGGCACACAAACAAGCGGTCATCAATACTCTTGTACATCGTGCGTTTTCTATCTCAGAACCTATACACAAAGTATGGAAGTGAAAAGCCATATCCGTCTTCGAGATACCGTACATTGATAAGCTCCAATAATAGCGAAACGCGTCTGTACGTTCCGTTGATGGACGTGGCTTTTCAGCAATTTTTAATTATCCTAATTACCAGGAAGGTCGGAGTCGCGGCGAGGTGTGTTCTACATACTGATACAAACTTAGTTTGCATATATATATATTAGGGTGGTCCATGCTTACATAGAAAAAAAAAACTTCCAAGAAGAAGTTACGCCACCCCCTAATTTTGTTACAACTACCATTCATATTATGTCTTCAAAATTTCAGCAACTTATCTTATATACAAGGGAGTGCTCATCGACCTTAAAATATTTGAATTTTATGAAAAAATCCTGAGAAAGAACTAGTCATAATATTAAGTAAAAAATGTAAACAATGTATCAAAAATAATTTTTTTTTATTCTGATATATGTAGTATTAAAACACACATAAAATAATATAAATAAAAAAATACTTAAAAATAATATTAATTAAATTTTTTTTTCAACTAATCCTTGCAGGTGGTTTGTTCAGAACAATCATTGTGAGCTCTATTAGCTCGTTGTAATCACCACGAACTTGTTTTTTTCTAGCTATATCAGTCGTAAGACTCTCAACAGTATTTTCGGCAAACTGTTTCGCGCTAGTATTGAAGTCAAGACAATCGTAGTGATCTTTTGGTAATGTATCCCAAACATCGCTGAATCTTTTGAATAATGGAATCTTAGGAGAGTTTGATGGCCCAAAGCACAGTGTAAATATTTTTGAAAGCATTATTTCATACACGTGATGACGACAAGCAAGCCATAAAAGATCACGGCCCGTCTTTGCTTCGAGGAGAGTGCACGCTCCTTCTTTGGCACCGGTGTTAGAGGCAGTAGTGTCAAAACTCACACCTCGGACTTTATTTGTGACATTCCACTGTTCCATTGTGTCAAAAACAGCATCAGACGTGTTTTTCCCCGTTCCTGCAGTAAGTTTGGGTACGCCTAACAGTTTTTCGCAACCATTACCGGAGACAAGAATGGGAAGGCGTTCTACTTTCTTATTACCTATTATATCAGGCAGTATTTTCCCATCCCAGTGTATTACAAGCGGATACTTCGGGTCAAATAGTTCTTTTATATTCGCATTGAATTCTGTCCTTGCTTTTTTTCTGGCACGTCGAATTGTGCTTCGAGAGATTGGGAGTGCAGCAGGATTACAACCAAGTGCGATCATCTTACGCTCACTTCTTTGATCCATGAGAAACTCTCTGTCTTCTGCAATTTTGATTGAATTCATAGCGTTTGCATGGGCGATATCGAAAAGTTTGTCTAGCTCTTCTGTAAACAAATGCTCTCTATTTTTCTGTGCTTGCGAATCTCTTGTTTTATTTTTCTTTAAAAGCAGCCAGTTCTTATGAATTTTTATAAGTTTTTCAACGCAGTGATTTGGTTGCCTGGTTGGAATACCAGATTTGCTCCACACTTCTATGACTTCTTGAATAAGCATATGCCCAGAATCTTTCACATTCCTTGATTCATTTAATGTGTGGTGATAACGAAGTAGAACTTGCCGAAGAGTTGGAAGTTGGTTAATCCTTACCAATGACTCAAGATCCCGACATCCAAGTAGAAAAATATCGTCTTTTTTTCGAGTTGATGAACTCATTTTATTGCTCTGATTCACTGAGTCTGAACTGTAATAAAACAAGAATATCAAAAAAATTTTGAAAATATGCTTTTAGGTTAACCGCGAGAAAAAATCAAATCGTGTAAAAAATGATTAAATAATGCATTGTCATGTCTAGCTAGTCGAGAAGGTAGTGAAAATTCGATCATAAGAATCCGGTACAAACATAAAAACAAACAGACAAGGAGAGTTAAATAAAAGCATTTAAAAATAAAAATCAAGCATTTTTTTCAAAAATTTCAAAAACAGCACTCGATTGAGCACCCTCTTCCGGTAAAGCTAGCCAACTGAAATTATACAATGTTATTGCTATGGATACATGTTACAAATTTACGTGGTGGCCAATCTGAAAAACAAAACAAAAATTTTTTGGACCACTCTAATATATATATATATAATTTAAAACGTACTATATTGGTAAAAATAAATTTAATACGGGCAAGCGGTCGGTCAATTAAAACACATTTATTAATTATCACTATATTTCGCTAATTACATGTAATTATTAATAATATATTCACATAAAATATTTACAATGATCAAAATGGATACATTCCTCTATAGAAAACTTATTATATCAAATGTTTTTAAATAAGATAGTCATTAAAAATTATATAAAAATCTTGAAAAAATGACCACCTTTTATTTTTTTTTAATATTTAAATAAACATAAATCAAATGAAATCAGGTCACTTGGCTTATCTGACCATATCTACTCATTTATTTCTGAGCAAGAGCAAGAAGGCGTCTAAATATTCTAATACACCGACAGTTACGTGAGTACATCTTACCCAAAGCATTCATGAAATATTTGCTCAGTTCAGAAAGAATTCAAAATTATTTCTTATATATCTATACAACTTTTCATTAAAAAAAACAAATGTCAATAACTTTTCTTGTAGACCTTGTAAAATTCATCAATTAAAATATCTGCATTTCTAATTATTTTGCATATTTTAAGATTAAGATTAGCTTTGATAGATGAAATTTTTATCAGTATTATTTGTAGGGAAAACGCGTCATTTGCTTATATACTAAAGAAAAGTAGCTATATACGTCGATCTTAAATAATTAAATATCGATTGCAAATTATTAAATCATTTTTTTTTTATTATAAAAGAATTTCAATTAACGCTTACTAAAGAACTTAGGTAATGATTAACTACTTGTAAATCGATTTTAAATGAGAATTTAAAAACAAATTATTATATGATTTTTATATTGACTCACGTATCTACTTAAAAAATACCCCTCGACATGACACTTCATTGAAATGCCTGGTTATTTTTTAACTTCGGATGCAAGGTCGAAAACGATGTCTGTACTTCCTAGCAGACAGCACATTAATGAGAAGAAAAAGGACGGCCAAAGTTTCTGATAAAACATGACCTAAAGATCATTATAAAAAGCTAAGAGGCACGTTTATAGCGCAAATTCGAATTGTCCGTGCACCGAAAGCATTATATTCTATTGTTACGATTGAAACTCTTGCTGGTTCTCACTGAAAATGGCTAATAAGTATATTTATGGCATTTTATGTCTATTATTTATTTCATCTACCATAACAACTGTAACACCCGCCAGTTATTATTATCCATTTCCGGGCTCCAGAACTAGTAATAGAAGAATAAATTATGGTAGAAATTACAGAGGTAATGGTGGTTTACGGTACAACGATATTTGTAACATACATGCTGTTCAAAACCTCGCTTGGCCTGGACAAATAGGAAATCCAGTTTGTCCATACAACTAGTGCGGAAATTAATTATAAAAAGTTTTATCGATATACCTATACATGTAACTGCGTCATATAATATTGTTTTCATGAAGAATTATAATTATTGTGCGTGTGCTGTTATTATTTATATTCTATTTTGTAATTAGGAGGTAAATAACAATATTTATTAATTTATTTTTAGATTATTTGTATTTATGTGTTATAAATAACAAAATAAAATATACGTATTTATGAGAGCTCGTTTCAGATAATTTTCCTGATTTTTTCAATAAAATCTAAAAAATACCTCTAGTCGTATTGATACTATTAAATTTGCGATAATATATAGGATATGCTAATGAATATGCCATATTGATTATATTTAATTAAAAATAACCAATCAAACTCGCGAAAGATTTTTTGATAATGCCATAAAAATGTGTTTATATACTTGGTTTGTAAAGAACGCTTAAAAAAGATATATATTAAATAAAAATTATCGCAACATAATCTATATTTATTAATTTAAGAATATCTCGCTCATTCCTAAAAATAGAGCTGTATTTAACATAATATAAATAAATTTGGAAAAATATTTTTGTTTGCGTGATGTTATTCAGTGTCAAATAATTTTAAAAATTAATGACGACGTCCCTTCAACGCAGATCAATGCTTGCTATCAGTCCCAAATTTAATGAACACATTTTTTAAATATCAAAAATAGATAGTTATAATCTCGTCTAGCATTTAAGTTTTTGGGAAATTTGTGTAGAATTTTTTCAATATATTATGTCAAATAAGAATATATATTAATAACTATATAGGCTTAATCCAAACAAGCTGCAGTGGCTGCAATTGCCATTTAGGAATTAAAAATAAAAATAATACTATACAGAAACATATATTTAAAACGTAGAAACAGCTTTCGAAAAATATTACTTTCATTTCTAGAGGCTAATTTTACATTTATCCTAAATATTTATATTTTCGATGAAATAAACTCTTAATATTTTAAATTTAACTAAAATTAAACTATACTTACATTTCGAATATTATTTTATGTAGGTAGAAACTTTAAAAATTGCAACACCCATCTTTAAAAATATTATTAACGTAACATTACACGTTTTAGTATTAGGACGTATCTTGCAACACTGGACGAAATGTCGGTTAAGAAGGAAGCAATGCCAAGGAGGTGGTTCTAGTCTGGAATCCCAGAAGCAATCACTCCAATTGCTTGGTTTAATTCTTTGTTATATTATTTTAATATCAAGCTAAATAGATTATAAAAATTTTAGTTAACTAGTAAATTTAAAAAAACTATTATAACTGTTGTCGAAATTGATTCTTCAACTACTCCATTGCATAAGATCTCCAATTCTATAAAATAAGAATAAGAAAAGACAAAATAACGAAATAAATCTAAAAATGATGTACATTTATTGTACCACCAATATAGATAATTATTTTTCCACGTAATCCCTATTTGGTGCAACCCATTTCTTCGAACGCTGTATCCATGATTTCATTCCGTCCATGAAAAAACTTTCTTGTTTGTTTACTGTTAATCCAATTGCGAACAGCAACTCGAACTTCGGTATCTGAGAAAAATGTTGATCTTGCAACACCTCCTTCAACTTTGGCAACAATCAGAAATCCGAAGGTAACCAGGACTGTACGGATGGTGCGAAATAACCGTGAATTTCAGGCGCGTCACTGTCTTCATCGTTTCGTTTTTCCGGCCTTACTCTACGGATATTCCGGATTTATTCAGAAATCGTAAAGTTTTGCAGCATCTTATTGAATTAATCGTTGATCTCTTCGGCAGATATTCAGTACGAATGAAACCTTTGCATCCCAGAAAATGGCATAGCATTCTGCGCCAATGAAACTTTTGAATTTTCGCAGACGCGGATGATCAAAACGACAATATTTCATATTGACTGCCGCTTCTTTTCGGTGTGTTAATGATGAACCCACGATTACAGCAACTTTCCAGCCTTAAAAGTTCTATCACGGATTTTGGAACGCAAACTCATGATAAATGATACTTTTACTCGACGGTGCACAGAAAAATAAAACTTTGCATGCTAAGACGAGACAAATGGTAATTTAGAGTATAAATTACCATTTGCAGGTTAGAACTTATAAATTTATATCCCCACTACTGACACAATGGCTTTGTTGGAGACCTTATACGGGTGTTTGTTCATTCGTTGACGTAATATAAACAGTATGTATATTTACGTCAAGCATTTCATTATCTGCAGAAATTTTTTTTTTAATTGTGTTGATTTTTGAAAAAAGTCAACGTTTTTATGTTAGACAGTACACATTGTGTTGAGGTAGGTAAGTGACAAAGTAGAAGAACACAGTCCAATGACCTTTACAAAAAATAAAACGTCGTAAATCAATATCCCTTCGTTTGATTTTTAATATCACACTGGCCATTCATAAAATTATTTCTATTTACACGCCAAAAGATGAGCGAAAACAAACATTTGGTTTAGAGGTCGAGGTTTAGAGGTTCGCTTCATGTAAACACATTCGTCTACGATAAAAAAACACCTACTTCTTAAGATATCCGTTTACAACACTTTAAATTAAATTGTTTTTCTTTTGAAAGCGACTTAACGTTTTCTAGTTCGCACCACGCGGACAAAACCATGCGAACAAAATGTACGGGTGACCTGTCATGCTGATATCACATCGACACGCAAATATTCAAAGGAATATATTCTAGTAATCCCGGCAGAATATTCTGTAAAAAATACAAATAACTTTTGAAAATCCGTTCAAACGCGGCGGTAAGAAAAATGGCACAACAATGTAATTATTTATTATACCGATCCACACATTTTAAAAAAATCGATGTTGATGGTGAGCTGGTTTAATCGCCCGTTTCTTGTGAAACTCGCTTCATCATAAAATAAGATATTACCAAGGAATTGTGCATTATGAAACTGAAATCTGAATTCGCGCAGGTACAAATACGAACATTAAAATTTCATCGGCAAATATCTAAATATGACACCGTAAGCACAATAGCGCCTTGATTTCGACGAGTTGGTCTATTGCTCACAGGTCAGCATTTTTCCTTTCAATAACAGTCGATGGCATAAAACTTACATACCTAGATAGCACACATATACACTATGTATACAAACCGTCGCAAAAACATTTTCCTATATTTTCTTCTTTTTTTTTGCGGTAATTTGAAAACTTTTTCTATTCGATTTCTTGGTAAAACATAAACTTTGGGAACTTACTACCCTCCAAATTAGGAAAGCGAGTGATCAAACACCCTGTATATCAATCCGGCCTTGTGCCTAAATATAAGTATACACGATATAAATGATGCCTGGGCTACATCATACAACACAAGTGACAAAATCGGCGATAAGTTTGATGTTTTGGTGTTGTTTTTGTTACGTTGGGCCCATTGTAATACAAATCGACATTTTAAAAATATGCTAAAAAATATTAGGAAATTTAGAGAAACGAGTTATCTAAAAGTGAAACGCTTGAAGATTTTAACCTTTAGTTTTATTTTCATTTTGAAACACTTGTATTTGTATAATATAGGATAATGTTATTGAATGATAAGACTATTCTTTAGTTGTTGAACAATAAAAGTTTATTATAATAAGTTGTTGATATGTTGAATGCTTTAACAGGAATAATAAATATATTTTTTATATTTATGACATTAATCAAATATGACAACTATATCACCATACACATTGCTTGGCTTACTATATAATATTTAATACTCCTCCTCAATGTGGATGTTGCTTTACAATATTATTTAAGTTTCAATTATTTTTCAGAATTATTCAAGTTTTAGTTGTTTTACAAAATTAACATGTTTAATCTTCGATAAGTTTTTAGTTAGTACATCAGCTATCATATTTTGTGTTGGACAATAGGTTAAGTCGATCTGCCCATCACGTACCAGTTCCCTTATATGATGATACCTGATATCGATATGCTTACTTCTCTTGTGGAAGACATGATTTTCTGCTAACTTCATCGCACCTTGATTGTCAATGTTAAGTTTTGTTACTCCTCTTTTATAACCATCAATTTCAAAAAGCAATTTTTTAAAATAAACAGCTTCTTTGGCTCCATCTGACGCTGCCATATACTCAGCCTCTGTGCTACTAAGTGCAATCGTATTTTGCTTCTTAGATTCCCACGAGATAAGAGATCCATCGTAGAAAAATGTAAATCCCGTATATGATTTTCTGTCCATCGCGTTTCCGCCCCAGTCTGCATCCACATACCCTTCAAGACCACTACCATCAGAATCAAAAATCATTTTCAGGTTTCGTGTACCAGATAAGTAGCGCAATATATGTTTTAGTTTGGTCATATGTTCCTCATGCGCATCAGTATTGCGTTGTACCATCTTTGACACGGAGTGTAAAATATCTGGTCTGGTGGATATAGCCAAATACATTAGAGTACGTACCAGCGATTGATAATCGTGTTGATTAAACTTTTTACAATTGTCTTTGCAATCAACTTGATACCCAGTCTCTAACGGTACAAATACTGCCTTGCATTAATCCATTCCATAATGCATCAAAACGTTTGCAATATATTGGCTCTGACTTAATTTAATCATACCTGTTTCTTCCTGGCGCTCAATTTCCATTCCCAGAAAATGTTTAAAAATACCCTTATCATCCACCTCGAATTCGTTGGAAATCTGTGCTTTTACTTTATACACAATCTCCAAATTTCCACAGGCAATGATCAGATCATCCACATAAACAGCAATCAGCACAAGTTTTCCATCTATGTTTGACCTGTATAAACATGGCTTATTTTCACATGGGTTGAAATTCATACGTCTCAGTACACTATCAAGCTTGTTACTCCACTCCTTGCCGCTTTGCTTTAAGCCATAAATAGCTTTGTTCAATTTCAAAACAGCATTTGCTGATTTCTCGTCAATAAAATTTGGGGGCTGTTACATATAAATTTCGTCCTGTAGTTCGCCATTTAGGTAAGCGGTACGCACATCCATTTGATGCAAATGCATATGCGAATATCGTACGACAGTTGACTCGTTTTTGTTTGACTTTCTTTGGGAAAAGGCAATACATGTATTTTACTCAACATACACGTTCTACATTTAAAATCACTTATGCTATTTAGGAACATTCCTTTTATCATTTGGTTGTCATTCAACTCTTGAAGACTCTGAAAGTTGGGATGACCATACCTGTTATGCCACAACACCAAATTCTTTTCTTTAATAGCGCATACCCTTTCTTTTGTCTTCTCATTATCTGCTACAAACATGTTATCCCTGCGTTTAGCCACCAATACGATAGTGCCGTCTGATCTTTTAATCAAAGCCTTTTGCGCATCAAACACTACTGATAGACCACAGTCAACGGTTTTATTGACCGAAATAAAATTTGCCTGTAATTCGGAGGAGAACAAAACATTTTGAAGTAAAACTTCAAAATTTCTGTTCTTTATCAATACATCACCTTTAGCACTGGCAGTTATGAACTTGTTGCCAGCCAATGCGATTTCTTCGTTATGATCACGTATACGAACGAACAACTTCCTATCGTTACACATATGCGACGTTGCACCGCTATCGACATACCAACCATCTGCTTTCAAACTTTTTGTGTCTGCTGGAGCCACCATCGTCATCGCCTGCATATTGTTGAAATTTCTTTGTCTTTTTTCACATTTATTTGCAAAATGACCTGCTACACCACATACAAAACATTTCCCTTTGAATTTCTTGCTGCTTGAATATTTTTTATTTCCTTTGCTATCGCTTGTATTTTTAGCTAAAAACGCTTGTTGCTGTAAACTTGTTGGCACAGCTTCGGTTTCCTTCCTTCTCTTGCCTTCTTCTAGAAGCTTCTGTTTTAGTTGTGAAAGGTTTGACAATACGTCCCTTGTTTCCATAGCTATTACGAAGTTTTCGTACTCTGATGACAAACTGGAAACCAAAATAATTGCCAAAAGCTCCTCCTGAATTTCAATACCACTTTCGGATAGTTTTTCACAGATTTCGGCAAACTCGTTTATATGTCCCACACTATTTCCATTAGCCATGTTTAAACTCACCAACCTTTTGTATAGTGACACTTTTTGTAAAGGGTCTCTGGGCATATGCACATTTTTAAGCTTCTCCCAAGCTTCGGAAGAAGTTTTGCAGCTTCTAATATAAACCAATTGAGTAGGTTTTACACCAAGAAAAATAGATACTAGCGCCTTCTCGTCGTCAGACTCCCACTGCTCCTTCTTTACATCAGCAGAATCAATCTTAAGTACTCCACTGACAATTTTCCAATGTCCACTGTGGACTAAGACACTCTTCATCTGGATCGAGCAACTGTCATAGTTCTTCTCGTCCAGTTTTTCTATGTGAATCACAGGTGCACTCATTTTTCTTGTTCTTTTCCAATTATTTTGCATTCACTTCAACAAATATAAATACTATTTATTGTTTTAATACGTTGTTATCTGGGCCCATAACCTATTGAATGATAAGACTATTCTTTAGTTGTTGAACAATAAAAGTTTATTATAATAAGTTGTTGATATGTTGAATGCTTTAACAGGAATAATAAATATATTTTTTATATCTATGACATTAATCAAATATGACAACTATATCACCATACACATTGCTTGGCTTACTATATAATATTTAATAAATGTGATATATTTTTTCTGCCAACTTGTTTCTATAACATTTTTTTTTAAATTTCATTCTTTTACGACATGGAAAATGCAAAACAGATTCACACTGGTAAATATCAAGATTAATAACTTTTAAAAAAATACTGATAATTTACTAGATTTATATGAAAACATATTAACAAAATTCCTTGCGCTACAGATTTGTTGCTTATGCTAGTAAACATTATAAAGTTTCCTGCAATTAAATATCATGATGAAAAAATATATTTGAGCATACGTGCATGTAAAAATAAAACTTAAAATGCTGAGATGTCAAGAAATTCAAATCATTAAAATTTAAACATAATAGATGAATATTATTTTTCTTAAAATTTACAAATTTAGTACGATATTAAGCATTAATATAAATTTGAATTTTTAGAGATTATATAATAATTTAATGGAAAACTAATTCTACTAGTATCAGTGGCGGCTCGTGAATTATGAAAGAGGGTGGGCTCAAAAAAAACTTACCTATTTTTTGTACATAAAATTCATTCTCCTATTTTTCATGCTGGAAAAGGCGTCTATGACTTTGTTGTTAAAATCCGGGATAGACCGGATGAACTTCTTTTCTATTGTTAGGACCGCCAATGCGTTCAGTCGATCTTCTGACATTGTGCCTCTCAGAAAGGTTTTAATGTGTTTAAGGGTGGAAAAACATCGTTCACATTCTGCTGTCGACATGGGCGTTGTACAAATAATATCCAACAGTTTGTATATTTCCGTCAAAACCTTTTTAGGTTGTTGTCTGTTATGAACACTAAAAGTGGCAAAACACCACCTACGTCACACATGTCATCGCGCTCATAAATTACTGAAAGTTCACTTTTCAATTTTACACTGTCCAATAGGATAAGACTTCACAGTTTCATCAAATTTTTTTTGTGGAAATGAATGACTATAAGTTTTAAAATTTTGAGAATCAAGTAATTTTGCTGCACTTAAGTGATCCCTAAAATCAAATCTGTCGCTAATTTGGCTTAAAATCACGTGTCACGTACTTCCTCTGCAATAACAGCTCTGTTAACTCCAGCTGTCGTTTTTTGTCTTTTCCTTGCAGGTTATTCATTATTGCGTTCTTGATTGTAATTGTCAGTAGAATTTCTTAAATTTCTAATGTGAATAATTTGCTGTTGGAATTGTTCAATTGTCTTTTGCAGTTGAACACTGTCAATCCCGCACATTTGTATCACTAATTAAATAATATTTCAACATGTGCCATGATGAATGAAATATTTTCAACCAGTAGAGAAATTCCGGACAATTCAAATGTTTCAATAAACCACTTGCTTCACTAATAGTAACTGAATCTATCCCATCTTCGTCAATAATTTTGTCTAAATATTCTTTGAAAGAATCCTGGTATTCAAATAATGTATTCACAGTTCGACTTTTGAAAATCCGGCGTGTAGTAGCAGCGCGTGGTAATCTACGTTTGACTATTTCATCAAGAATTACCGTTCGTTTTGGCGATCGAGGAAAAAAACTTGAAAAATGCAGATTTGCAAAGAAAGTTTTTATATTTTTATTGCACTGTGCCGCTAGTTCAATAATTAAATTAAATTGATGCGCGTAACAGTGAATATAATGAGCATGTGGAAATATGTTCTTTTGATAATAGCTTGGACACCATTTGTCTTACCACTCATCACGGACGCCCCATCGTAACTTTGAGCGATTAGTTTATTTTTAAATTCATTCAGCAATGTTTTTGGTAATACATCAGCATTATGTCCACCCGGATTAAAAAAAAACTAAAAGCGTTCAAAAATTTGTCCATTAAACACGTATCGAATAATAACAACAATTTGCTGATTATTAGAGGTGGCTGTAGTTTCATCGGCCTCCAAAGCAATGAAATTTGCAGATTTAATTTCTTTTAATATTTCCTGCTTGTAAATTTGCCACATTGCATCTAACAATTCGTTCTGAACATTTTTTGAGGCACCTTTAAATACTTGTGAACCTTTCATATGTATTGTAAGCACAGCGTCTAATTCAGCTGCAAAGTTGATTAAGCCTACATAAATCCCTGGATCTTCTGACGTCAATGTCTCATCATGGCCTCGTATTCAATTCAATTCAAAAGCTCCCCAAATTTTTATACACATAATTAACCGGCGTAAAATATGACGATTTTTTTCAACATTTTCGTTGTACTTAATTTTATGTCGCAAATAAGCACTGTCTAACTATTCACGTATGTCCACTTTGCCGAGAACACTCAAATCCACGCATGCATTCATGTGAGAAACGGAATTTTCGTGTTTCTTTGCCCTGTCTGCGATATGCTTTAAATCATTCAACCCTTGTTTATTCCACGCACTAGCCTCTTTCTTAAAAATTAAGCAGATAAAACAAAATAGTTTATTTGTTAGTGAACATCCGCAAATCCACCCATGTTTTTCATATATATTTTTATTGAAAGGATAGGCCTTCGTTTCTTCTTAAAAAAACCCGCTATCATTTGCGGAAAAACCTCAAATGATAGCGGGTTTTTTTTAAGATTTTGCACACAGTTATCTTCCATCATTAATAATAAATGTCACTTCAAGTCTTTGAAATCATACACGTGCGGTACGCACCGAAAACAATACAGTCACAATGCACACAAGACGTTAAATGGAGATTTGCCCTATTTTGTTCCCAAAACGATGACATAAGCGCATATGGCAAAGATAAGCAAACCCGGCCGATTCATACTCGGAATAGGTATATCTGAAATCGTACTCCGGAACAAAGTTTTGAGCGTTGACATAGTGTCTGTGGTGCGGAAGGAAACTTTTATACCATCGTTATAAAAATACGTAAAAATAATAAAATAATGCACTGAATTACACGTGGGCACAAGGGCACGTGCCCTTTAGTACCAGCCGCCACTGACTAGTACTGGGATTCTTTTATTTTTACACGGTTGGCGTTCTTACTGACATCCTAAAATGAAAATTAGCTCATTTCAAAAGTGAGACAATGTGAAAAACAAATATCAAAATCAAAAATTGTTTTCTCAAGTTTCTCTTATAATGTATAGACTTTAGTTTTATTTTGGAAAACATGTTAATAAATATGTTTCTAATATGAGCACAAATAAAATGAAATTGTCTGCTGAAACTGAGGCACCTGAACAGTTATATTTAGTTTTCTGTAATTTAGACAAATCATTGTGTAATAAATCAGATCTGTTGTAAAGCTCCATCCATCATATGAGACTAAATATCAATTTAAGATAAATATATTATTATAATTTAGTGAAGAAGTTGTGACCTTTTCCGTTAGCATTACAATCAAAAATGAAGAAGCATTATACCAATGTAGTTTACTTTTTTACTACGGTGTGAGTACTATCGATGAAAAATTGTTTTAATGTACACATAAACTTGTAAATTCTGACCGCTTAATACACAATTGGTTCTATCAGCTAGAAAAAAATATACAAACTTAAAAATAGAATATTAAAATACACAGGAAATCAATCAATTTAAACAGGTTAGGTATCGTACCTAACTCAAAAATAAATATCATTCTAAGCATTCTTGAACACATTTTCAAAATGACCGTTTATATTTGGCGCACTAAAATGGAGATATCAAATTTAGAAATTTTTCAGCTCCGTTTTTTATATGACAATATCAAGGTTAGCAAAATTTTATTCGTAATTTAAATTTCGAAATTTTATTGAATCGCAGTATAGGTGCTTATCTAGATTCAAATTTTGCTTCAAAATAACTACAGTATGCTCCGCGAATAACGTACATAGAATATAACGTACTTCCGGTTATTACCTACACATTTTATTGTTCCCAACCAAATACTTTAAATTTTTTATCGAATACTACGTACCATATATAATTTCTACTCCGGCTATATTTTATTCAGTTACTAAATTTCGGTTGTAAAGTACGAGTGTACGTTAATACCGGCAAAAGTAAATCACACAGGACTAAAAAAATAGAAATTCTGTATTTCAAGATTAGATCAAGCTCTTCTACGATGGTTTGAGGTTCGAAGATCTAAAAATATTGCAATAAGTGGTCCAGTTCTGAAAGCAAAAGCCGAAGATTTATCTAGGGGATTACAGGGTGACGATTTAAGTTTCTCTACAGGTGGTTCGAAAGGTTGGAAAGATTTCTGGTAAAGCTGTTAACAAACAAGGTGTGCTGAACCGATTAGAGGATAAGTGGCCTAATTTTATACAAAATTACAGCTGCAAGGATATTTTCAATGGTGGCGAGACTGGGCTATTTTACAAGATGACTCCAGATAGTACTCTAAAATTTAGGGGAGAAAAGTGTGTAGGAGGGAAGCAGTCGAAGTTGAGGTACACTGTTTGGGTTTGTGCAAATATGGCGGGTAGTCAAAAATGCGAACTTCTTGTTAATGGAAAATATGAACGACCGAGTTCTACATGAAAAATGTATAAAATCTGCCTTTCATTTATAAGTCAAACAAGCGGACATGGATGACTTCAGCAATTTTTTCAAATTATTTAAAGGTTTTGGCATGGAAAATTAAAACGGCCGAATAGAAAAATATTGCTTCTGGTTAACAATTGTGCAGTTCATCCCAAAAATCTGATTCTTAGAAATATCAGATTAGAGTTTTCGACATCAAATGGCACCTCGGTCGTACAATCAATGGAACAAGGCATAATTGTGTGCTTTAAGACATTTCATCGTAGATATTTTATGTATAAACTGATCCAATCATTGGACAATAAGGAACCTTTTAACATAACCATCTTAGACCCAATAAAATTAATTGTACAATGTTGGAATGCAATTACGCCAACCACTATTACAAACTGCTTTCGACATGCAGGTCTGATAAAATCGGCCGATGAGTTTGATTTAGACGATGACTTACCTCTGATTCAGTGGTTTCCCGTTAGTGATTGGTTGCGCAATAGCTGTCAAGATCTAACCAACGTCGAAATGGATCTTCCTGAGCTGGATATCTTTCCGACAGTGAATGATAGTTAGTAACAACGGAGTCATTAACGGATGATGATGCTATTACTGAAGTTTTACAGCCACATGAGATATTAAATGATCCGCAAAGTTCTGGCAACGAAAGCGACGATGAAGTTCAACAGGACGAAGCACCAAGTTATTCTGAGGCACTTTATGCTGTTAAAACTGTTATATTTTTTTTACGAGAATATGAAATTATTGAAAAAAAGCCAACATAATCAATATTTTTTACATGTATTGCATATAAAGTTTATAAGTTTTAAAAAACTGTTTTTGGTTTAGTTTAGTTTAGTTTCTATTTTTATACCAAATAAAAATATATACCTACAAAAATTTTTTTATTGTGTTTTTTATTCTACCTCTGCTTAAAAGTACCTATTTAGAGTACTTTATAACCGGAGTTCACTGGACTTTTATTTTTTTAAATAGCCAAATAAATTACTTCAATAACATAAAATTTTCATTTCAATACTTGAATCGACAAATATGACTCCATTTTGGTCTAATTAATAAAATAAATTTATTATATTTTATATCAATACAATTTACATTCTTAACTAAGAATTCTCCATAAGTTAACCATTGATTAAAATTTTATATTTAGGGTGTATTGTTAGTTGTGTAATGATCTGTATATCAATATTCAACATGGTTGCTTAATATCTAATTTTTTCAAACCTAAATCCTATCTCATTCAAAAGAAATTTATGTAACTTGGAAAATAATTTCTTCTAACAAACCTAGTTCGTAATAAATTATAAAAAACAAATTCCTAGTAAAATATATTAACGCAAAGAAACTATATTATTTAACTCTTATTTTTGGTTCAAATGTTATTTAACTCATACTTTTAGTTCAAACATTTACTTGTATTACGACATTGTCTTATGCAGATTTCTTAAATACTTACTACAACAAAAAGTATGAAGGAAATAATATTTCAGTAATAAGATTTCTACTTAACATATATCGTTGAAGAAACATTTGACAACTTTACACAATCAATTCTTTTCGATTTAACACAGAATTTGTAATTTATACGCATGAATAATAGATTTCTAAATTGATAATACGGGGATTATCTATTTTACGTTTTTTGATCATATGATCATTACTGATTCATATTGAATACTTATTATTCTAAATATACTTTAATGAACACACAAAATATAATAGTTATTCTGTACAACAACTTCCTTAGCTATGGTCGTCCTTGATATTTCTTTGTCCTTTAATACGATTCAGATTCATCTGAACCGTCTTCATGAAAATATGCGCAATTGTTAAATTTTATAAGTACATTAAACTCTAACGTACAATTCACAATGCACTAATAATGTATTTAATACTTCGCCGTATTAATAACAAATAAATTTCAATATAAATCCAAGACAAACATTGCGGCATTATTTAATATTTATATGGTTATTTACTGAATGTAAAATAATTTCTCTTAATTTCTCATGCTATGCCTACTAATTGAAAAAATATTAACCGCATAATTTTTCCTGTAAAATATTTCTACTTACGTAAATAAAACAATAATATAGATTTTATAAGTACAGATAGTTTTAATATGTTGGGCTTTCATAAAATGTTGTATTTTTATCAAGTCTGGCAAATTAATTAAACATTAAACTTATACATTAAGCGGTGTAATTTTAGATTACAAAGTTGAAAATAATTAAATCTTACACATTAAATAATACACTAATTAAATAAAAATTCGTATTAATAACTTTAAATTTGAAAGCAATATTTGCTTAATTGAACAATTTGAAACAATAGATACAATTGTTTTTAAATCTTCCTTTACCTTCAATATCTGATATTCATTCGTTCTATACTTTGGAGTTGGATGCTAGTAAGTTCCGGCGCTTGAGCACAGTGCTCTTTGTACCATCCTCAATAGGTCTCTCAACTGCATTCTGTTAGTCATGTGTCCTCGATAAAAGCCTGTATCCTCCTCAGGCGAAACTTGATTGAGTACCCTCGTAGAATCCAATAATAGATCTCTTTCGAAATGGTTCTACCTGAGTCCCTTCAGTTCCTCACAAATACATATCACATGAAGTCTACTTTCCTCTAATAGTGTCTTAATGTGGAGTTGACCTTACGTTACCCTCCATTTCTTTTTATATTCTCTTTCTAGCCATAACCAAATATCCCTTTTAGTGAAATCCTCGGCGATTCCAAATACAGATTCTGGTCCTATGAAGTTCCTCTATGAGCCTTCTTTGGTCAATTCATTGACCATCTCATTGCCTTTAACCTCCTCATGTCATGGCACTGATATCAGGGACACAGTATATCTTGTACCAGTCTATTGAGGACCTGTTTACAATGTCTCACCAGTTTAGACCTGGTAGATGGATTTATAATAGCTTTAATATTTGTCATTATGTTATTTTTTTTGTTTGCGCAGCTGGCTTACCGAATTTCCTCGGCACAGACTGCCACTGCAAATAATTCACCCTGGAAAACCGTCATTTATTTCTCCAATATCTGATATATTAACGAATATCCAGATTAAAATCTATAAAATGCATCAACATAAAACAAGCAAATAATCGTAATAACGTTATTAAATTAGTTTTATTTTTTAATATATTTTAATCTTTAAAGTTATTATAAATGCTATTTTTTATTTAAGTAATATTTCATTGAACATAATTGTAATTTAAATGGAGCAGTTTTTTTTCCTTATAAAAACAAAATGCGTTTACGGAGAACGCTTTTCTTTTTAGATATTTGGAGATAAGACGAAATCTCTTATTACTATCTTTTTCAAAAAAATACTGTGCTCTTTGTGAAACGTATGCAAAAATTTGACCTCCACTTCTCAGGTAGTTTGAAAGTACCATCTGCTAGATGAGCAATCTCAAGTGTATATTTGGCAATAAAATACTTATATTGGCTATGTTGTTTACCCTTTTTGATATTTATAATTTTTGACTAATGATGACATTAACCTGTTATAATGTATAAAAGTTGCTCAATTGAAAATTTAATAACACAAGGCACTTTGTATTATAGGTATACTCTTATTAAAAGGTAGAAAAAATAATTGATAATAATGGAAAAAATGAATGCGATCTATCTACGAATATTAAAATGGCTTAATCTGCAACCAACTGCAGTCAGTTGTAATTACTGGTGTAGGTGTCTTTTGACTAAAAGACGATAATGCAGATGGTCTATAATCAGAATATTATTTAGTAGTCTCATTCTTAGCACCTTCTAGCTGCTTCAATGTCATAATTCGCGCAAGCAATGCTAAAAATATTCTTCGGATCGCAGATCGTTGAAGGTCGGAGCAAGGTTCCCAAAGCTCTTTACTATTTTTTCGACCATCTTCGTAAATATATCACATTTTAAATTTTCATCTAATCAAATTATTGTATCTTTCACGTATCTTTAGTTCAAGAACAACGATTCAGAATTATTAATGCACTAATACGAGGACGATTTGACGGGAAAGTTACTTTTCAAAAGTTGGCTACATTTTCGCCATGATGAGTATATTATTGATTTTAACCATATTTTACAAACCTACTGTCAAAATTTGTCAGATAGATAAGTTTTGCAATTCTTAAAACTAAACTATTTATTGTTTTTGTGTTAATATAGAGAAAAAATAATTTCGTGTATTAATTAAACATTATTTTGTACGTGAAAAAACATTAGAGAATCTGAACAAGAGTTACATAAATATTATGGTAAATCTGCTTCTTTCGATGGAATCATTTGTAAGTGGTTAACTGCTTTATTCGTGGCCATTTGAGCGTAGAAGCACAGAGTAGCTTCTCCAGAAATTAGTAATCAAATCCATACCATTGACGAACAAAAATTTGTGAGATAGGTAATACCGTGAATACATCAACCGAACTCGTGCACATATTTTGCATTAACATTTAAATATGAAAAAGCGAGCCACAAGATGGGTGCCGCGTTTGCTTACTGTTAAGCAAATGCGAACTCGTTTTACAATTTTAAATGACTGAAATCCAAGTTCAAGCGAAATCCAAGAAAATATTTCGTCGATATGTCACCGTAGATGAAACCTGACTATAGAGTTCGGTTGATGTATTCACGGTATTACCTATCTCACAAATTTTTGTTCGTCAATGGTATGGATTTGATTACTAATTTCTGGAGAAGCTACTCTGTGCTTCTACGCTCAAATGGCCACGAATAAAGCAGTTAACCACTTACAAATGATTCCATCGAAAGAAGCAGATTTACCATAATATTTATGTAACTCTTGTTCAGATTCTCTAATGTTTTTTCACGTACAAAATAATGTTTAATTAATACACGAAATTATTTTTACTCCAGGGACAAAAGCACAACCAAAACAATGGATTTCTTCTGATGAACGAGCTCCTTTGAAGGCAGAAACTGTATTTTTTTTACCGTTATTGTAGTCCCTTTTGGCATATACTCAATTATGAAAATTTTCCCGCAGGAAGTTTCATTTTTGCTTTCTTGGGCGGTGGAGAGCCTTTATGAACCAATTACATGGACTCTTGTTTCGTGGGAGAGTATCAGTGGTTACAGTGGTGTACCCAAGTTTCATCTTGAGATAAAACAGTCAAATTCTCTTCACAAATTTATCGTCAACAATTTTTATTCGGGACTGAGCAGCCTGGGAATCCATCGTGCCGACAGTTCACTCATTCCCAAATCTTCGTGCAGAATTTTAAAAACACTAGTTTCTGATATTCCTATTGCTCTAGCAATAATTGAAACTTTTACTGGGCGGTCAGTCGACACCAAATCTTCAAGTTTGTTGATTATTTTTTTAGTTCATGCTTCCAAAGGTCTTCCATATTTTGGGTCATCATGAACGGATTATCGGCTTCATTTGAACGGCTTACACCAAAATTTGACTTGAAAATAGGATGGGCTATTTTCTCCATATACTCCAAATACATCTCTCAGTTCCACTCTGTTAGTCTTCTGTTCTCGATAAAAGCCACTATCCTCCTCAGGGGAAGTTTGAGTACCGTCGTAGATCTCCCAATAGATCTCTTCCGAAGTATTTCTGTTTGAGCCCCTTCAGTTCCTCACAAGTGCATATTACATGAAGGTTGGTTTCCTCCTGTTTTTCACATTTGCTACAGCAGAACTCACTAACCAAGCCCATACTTTACAGAAGCTTCCTTAAAGGACAATGTCCAGTTATTAAGCCGGTAATAATTTTAATTTCTTTTTTGTTACGAGTCAGATTGGTTGAAAACCTAGGGTCCAGCTCCCTTAGTAGTGTTTTAGTATGGACTTGACCTTCCGCTAGCCTCCATTCCCTTTTATGTCCTCTTTCTAGCCATAACCAGATCTTCCTTTTAGTGGAACCCTTAGCGGTTCCACATACGGATTCTGATCCTATAAAGTTCCTATTAGTACCTTCCTTGGTCAGTTCGTAGGCTCATTGCCTTTAATTCCCTTATGTCCTGGCATCCATATGAGCAACAAAGTCTATGAGAATCTGTTTCACCAGTTTAGACCTGGTAGATGGATTCATAATGGCTTTAATAGCTGCCCGACTATCAGTCATTATGTTGATTTTTTTGTTTGCGCAGCCGACTTCCCGAATTTCCTCGGCGCAAGCTGCGACTGCAAACAATTCAGCCTGGAAAACCATTGTATGTTTTCCTAGACTTATCGATATCTTCCTTCTGGGGCACAGTCCGCATATGCCTGCTCCTCTGACCTGATTGGATTTTAATTCATCCGTATACCAGGTGCGGGTACCGCAATCGCTCGAGTGACTTTTTGCCAGGTCCCTGATCGGTATAAGTATATTCAACTTAGCTGTATAGACAATCTCAGGTGCCATACTGCCCACCGTCATTTGAAATATCGGCTCTTCCAGTAGTTCCTGTGGTATCCGTATGGCTCCCTGCAATATTATTAGGACACCATACGCCATTGACCTTCAGCCTCAGGATCGCAGCCATGGCCTCTGCCTTTACAAATAGTTTCAGCAAAAGGAGACCCCGTGTTGTTCATAGCTCTCGTGGTTCTCAACAGAGCCTGTCGCTGGAAAGTCGTGAGGAGCCCCACCGACAATATCAGCTACGTCCTCCTCCACCAGACAACTGCCCCATAGGTAATCATTGGTCTTACTACTGCTGTATACAATAAACAGCCTTACGCTGCCCAGATCATTTAGTTTTCTCATGTTGGTAGAGGCTACCAATTTGTTTTTTTTAGGATTGACAGTTAATCCCTTCTCAAAGCACCACGTTCCCACAATTCGCAGAGCATTTTGCATGATACTTGCCACTGTCCCCGGGAATTTTCTCTGGGACACAATGACAATGTCATTAGCGAACCCCTGCCTTCATATTACCTGGTCATTTAATGTCCTGATGAGATTATCCACAACTAGATTCCATAGTAGCGGTGACAGTACGCCTCCTTGAGGACACCCTTTCATTGTCCTTATGGAAATCGTTTTGTTTTGCGTTTGGACATGAACTACTCTGCTACGCAGCACACCATGGGCCCAGTTGCATATGGTACTCTTTATTTTTCGATCTCTTATAGATCGAATAATGGAAGACGTCGACGCGTTATCAAAAACCCCCTTTACGTCTAAGAAGAGTGCAAACTCACCTGATTTTCCCATCTGGTATGCCCATTGCAGTGGGTGTAGAGAAGATCTGTCCAGAGCTCCTTCTTTGATAGTTAAATATATCATTTTTTTCAATAGTCTTCAATATAAAAGAGGTAAGACTAATTGATCTAAATGATTTGGGGTGGGTATATGTTCCGTTTCCGGGTTTTTGAATAAACACTATCCTAGTTTCTCTCCATGCTCTCGGGATATATTCCATGGCATGGCTAGCCCTGAATGTCTCCAATAGAGGAGCCATAATTTCACCAATTCCCTCTTGAAGGAGCTTGGGAAATACTCCGGGACACCCTCCATATCCCCATAGAATTCTCTCCAGGCCTTTCTTTTGCTCTCTTTGATTTTATCATTGTATTTATTGAGGAGAGCCTTGCAGGCTTCCCAATTACGTGTTTTCTTCGCCTTATTAAACAACCGGCGAGTTTCTATCTTATATTGGTTAACTCTGTATTCCACCTGGCAACCCTTTTAGCTATACGGCGCTCCCTAAGGGGACAGTTATCTTCATAGCAGGATAGAATGGTCCGTTGCAATCATACAACCGCCAACTCCAGCTCTTCAACATTCCCTATTCTGGCAGAGATGTTTCGGGTTGCAGCTAACAGGTCTTCCTTGTAAGAGCCCAGTCTGTTTTCTTAGGATCCCTGTATAGTCTGGGCTCCGTTAAATCTATACATAATCCATAGCGGATATACACATGATCAGAGAGCGACGGCTCGTCGGATACGCGCCACCACCTTACTATTTCCCCTACTCCAAACATGCATAAGTTTATGTCTATAAGTGATTCGCTCCTTGATGTTAAATGTCGGTTTATCACCTTGATTCAACAGTCAAGTTTGGTGCCACAGAGATAGCTAAAAAGAGAATTGCTCCTATAATTATTATCCTTGCTGCCACAAGCCTTATGATGAGCATTGGTATCTACGCCGATAATCAATTCCAGATTATTCTTACTGATATATGCCACCAAGGCCTCAAGATCAGGCCCTGGTAGCTCTGGAGAGTCAATGGATAGATATAGAGACGCAATTGTCGTCTCCAATATCTCTCCATCGACACTCTAATCCTGGCTGCCGTCATATCCCCAGTGCATAGCTCCATGATAGGAGGCATCACTTCCAGATCGGCTCTGAAACAGATACAAGTTCTAATTTCAGTGTACGGGGCACCAACCAAGAGCTCGCTTCCACTAATCTGTAGTCCCACCTTATCTTTATTTATGATATCGATATCTTCAGCCAGCGTCGTTTGGCCAAGTGGCGCTGTGGCTGTTTTCTTATGCTGAAGAATCTGGAGAATCTTCAACATTTTGACTCTCAGAAGTTGATGCCTGAGGTTCTCCTAGAGTACCCTCATCCTGCATCACCGGTTTCTTGTCTTTCTTTGTTTCGAGGGTTACAAAGCTAGCCCTCTGAAAGCGATAGTAAAGTCTCCAATCAGTCCCCACCAACGTTTCCGCAGACTCCTTGTCAATCCGAAGGCCCAGATGTAGGTCCTTTTCGGAAAACCTGGAACTGAGTACAATCCGGTCGGTCCACTTTAAGCCCTTGATTTTGCTTCTCGAGTCTTTTCAAGCCCACTGTCAGATCCTCTTTTTTAGTCTTTGGCAGAAACGCTAAAACTCGTTGCTGTTTTGGCAACTCCTCGCTCTTCACGAGTTTCAAAATACTCTCCTACCTACTATACTACCACCATTCTCTCATGAATATTCTTCGGGCTACTGCCTTCTTTTGATAAAAATTTCATGACGCTTCTGTGTTCATGTTTCAAATCACTTATTTTCTCTTCTTTAAACGAATGTAAAAGTAACAAATGTTAAATCTCCAAACGTGGAGATGACACTAGAAAATGTCATAGAAACTATAAAAAAAATTGTCACGGTAGCATATTGTTTTCATAGCTAGGTAGGTAACATAAAAAACTCGCCTCGTAAATACAAGATAACGGAAATAACATATATTAAAACATATTCACAACAAGTTTTTTTGCATATCCAAAATTTGTTGATGCATACAGAGTATTTTCTATAAACTCAATCTGTCTATTAAATTAATGTAAATAATAGACGTAACTTGTTAAAGCGAGCAAACGGCGGAGGACTTTCTCTTCAAGAACAGAATATAAGGTAAAACATAAATGTAATGATGATTCGATAGAATTAGTATTGCCGAGCGTAGGGATGTCTTTCCTAAATGTAAGGAATTTTTAACAATGTAGAGATATTTTAAAATCGTTATGTTGTAGGGAAATTACGATTTTGTAATAAAATAATTAGTTTTCATTTTTTTTTATATGTGTGAGCATATTTAATACTGCTAATAATATTTTCAACAATAATTTTTTATATTATAATATTAGTAATAGTAGTGTCGTCTATTAGGTTACTAGTATTAGCGCCACTTAAATTTCATATAATGAAATATATGAATTACAAGATGCCTCTGGTAAAACCTCCGTGTTTTAAATTCAATTATTTGTATATTTATAATGTATTTAGTTTCTTTTTCATGCACATTACTTATTGAAGGTGTCTATTAAGAAATTTACTTTTAAGTCTCTAAAGTGCATTTACACACAGATGTCCCAAAACACGCTCTTCAGAGGAGAAAAAGAGAAATCACCATAAAATAATAAATAAATAATATAAAAGAAAAATTTCTTGAGAGGCATTTAAAAAAGAACATTTGAATTCAACAAATTAGAGCGTTGTAAGCCATCCAGAAGGATTTTTCATAATTGTTGCTAGGTTACATATTTTATTACGTTGACAGTAAACTGGTCAACTATGGAACTTTTGAGAAACGTCAGCGTCAAAGTTTCTTTCAAATCCTTTCATCGTGCTCAACCTAGCTCTATCATTACGTATACTGCCGCGGATTATGTGTAAATGTTGATATTTTACGGAGAATGTGGATGTAATGCTAGAGGCATTAAGCGTTTATTCCCAACGTTTTCCTAACGAAAGTCATTTCGATCACAAAGTAATCCACAGGACTATCGCACGAACAATCGAGGCAGACCAAATTTTACATAACAGAGGAGAAGATTGGTGGCGTGCCCAGGACTGTACGCACTGTTGAAAACGAAGAGGCTATTTCAGATGCCTGCGAAGATGGTACTGAAATCATTAGAGAAGTTACACAGTAATTGAATATATCGAAAACTTCTGCTCATCGAGTGATCAAGACTGAACGACGACATCCGTATCATTATACGCGTGTGCAGCATTTGCAGCCAGAAGATTACCGTGACAGACGGGAATTCTATACATGGTTTTTAAATCAAAAAGAAAGCACTCCTAATTTTATATCTCGGATTTTGTTTACTGATGAATTAATTTTCGACGGACAAGGATGCTACGTGTGCATAATTGGCACATGCTCTATTTTCAAGAGCATTTCAAAAACGATTTTGAGATAGCGTTTTAATGCCTGGCCGGGGATTCAAAGTGGCACTAAATACAAAAACTCTTACCGGTAAATTAACTGTCTTGAACAAAAAGTGAATTTCGAAGATAAAGTGAACTTCGTAGTTAAAGTGAAAACGTGATAAAAATTGAAAATTTGAAACTATTTTAAGGTAACCAAACTATTATTACTCTGTTATTTTACTTAATGCACAGCCATATGAATATTACGAGGGTTGTCTTTTATATTTTGCATATAGAACTGGAATAAAACAGCAGATAGCTTTTAAAAACTTTATTGTTTTTCGAAGTATTCTCCACAAAATTAATGCATTTTTGCATGTGCTCGAACCAACACTGGAAGCTATTACACTCGTTTGTTGGTACAGTCAAAATTGTGTTTTTGAAGGCATCGACTGCTCTGTCTGACGACTGGAACCTTTGACCACGCAGCCCATCCTTGATTTTAGAAAAGGTAAAGAAAACGTTGGGACTTATGTCGGGACTGTACGGAGGATGGTCTAACAATTCGACGTCTTGTTGCGTTAAAAATTCAAGTGTCTTGCGAGCTGTGTGCGAACTTGCATTGTCTTGGGGAGGATCATTCGTAGTTGTAGGTTGGTTTCTCGGAGCTCAGCAATGACTTGCGGCAAGCAAATGGTTGTATACCAATCGGCAGTAACTTTTTTGATCTTGTAGAGAAATTGTTGCTACATGACCTGCTTTCGAGACAAGTGTGGCGACCATTTTTTTGGAGACACTTCGAGAACGGATGACTTCGGTAGACTTTCCTTTACCATGGAACACCCAAACAGACGACTGGCTTTTATTTTCTGATTCATATGAGTAAATCCAAGATTCATCACCACTCATGATGTTGCACACGTTTTTAAAATTTCCTGCGTTGAAGCGGTATAGAGTTTTTTGACACCAATTCACCCTAGCTGTTTTCTATTTTTCGGTCAACACGTTCGGTCACGCTACGACTACTTCTTTTGTTAATATTAGTCATTTTTTTTGTTAGCAGTTATGTTTGTTTGTTTTAATGAAAAGAATATTCTTGTTTCCATATACAAACTTAAAATCTTTTCTAAAATATTGTGGAATTCTGAAACACCAGGTAGATCTTGTTGTATTTGCTCTTGAAATGCTTTACAACTGACACTATTGTTTAACATTAATGTTTCATTTGTGAGGGATTTAATTTCGCACTTGCGGAAATAGTCAAGCAGTTGAACACTTGGGCAACATAAACTATAATCACTCTTATTTCGCGCAGTTTTGTTATTTGATTAACAATACAACATAGCTGATACAGCTATAACCGCCATTTTGAGTCCAAAATGTACTTCTCCCTCTAACACATGTTCTTTTCCTATTGCAGCACTTTATATAGTTAGTCACTTTATCTCAATTATTTATGCTATCCTCTTGGGATACGTCTATAATTAGAAGAAAAACTATTATATGAAATTAGCTACACTATTCATCGAACTATTATTACTATTGCTTGAATTCACATTAAATAAGTATCGTACCTTCAAAAACTTTCCTCTTTAGAGTAGGCCATGCTTTTTGATAATGATTGGTGACTGTGCACGTAATCTGTCACAAACGTATAATTTTGAATGAGCATGGCCGTCTCTAATGAAGAAAGTTTTTGAAGGTACGTTATGTATCTTTGTTCAATATACGAATATATCGCGTCTGTAACCATAATTGATAGATCATCATAAATGAACTAATATGTAATAATATAATTACATGATTTTAATATAATGAGTATAATGACAAAAAAAGATAAGGTGATAAGGATAGAAGGAAAGGGGGGAAAGCATATCAAGTGTCATTTCACAAAATGTTATTTGTCTTTAACCCACAGCCGCAATATGATAATGTATTTATATCGCGAACAGAGAGGTAATTTGAATAAAATTTATTAATTTTATTGATATGTTCTAAATAAATTATACAAATACAAGGACCCAACAATCAAATGACCTAATTTCAGTATTAAGTGTATTAAATTTATACATAATTATACTTGTACTTAATAGTAGGGCTGGGCGAAGTATCGATACATCGTTCAATACCCGATACCATAACTGGTATCGATTCCCCGATACCTCAGATAACGAAGGTATCGATTCTAAGGTATCGATTCCAAGGTATCGATTCCAAAGTATCGATTCCAAAGCATCAATACTTTACCGATTCCAGTACTCGCTAAGTACCGATGGGCAATGGTCGATGCTCAATGATGCCTTTATCAAGGATATAAAATATAGATATTTTATATCCTTGATAAAGGCATCATTGCCGAAACATGTAGGGTTGTTTTAAATATATATACTTTGAAGTAAAGCCAGACCTTTAATCGCCAACTGATTGAATTTACCATATCATACCAAGGTCACGAAAATATTATATTTATATATATATTGTTATACTTCCAAATTGCCCCCCTTTGTTGGGATGCCTAATGTTCTATGTCAAAGGACGTTAATATTTAAAAATGTTTATTATAGTTATAAAGGCCCCAAAACGTTGGGTTCTAAATGTTATATTACTGAATTTCACGTTGGGCTGGCAAATGTTATGTGTCAATGAATATTAATATATACGTGAAAGTTAATATACAAATGTTAATATATAAATAAATGTAAAGTGAATGTCATAAAAGCTATATAAAATTCAAATCGGGCTCGTTCAATACTTATCTGTTTTTTGTTATTATCGTCGGCTAGCTTCTTTTATTTCTTCAGGGTTAAGGTAGGTTCACCTCTCTCCACTTTGACTTTATTTACGTAGTTTATTTAGTTGGGAACGGAACAATATCTCAAGTATATTACAAAGAAAACCAAAGTAAAATATTGACAATTAACTTTATTAAGGATAAAATATCTAGCAAAGTTTGAGAATTTATATTGACAATTTCGTGACACACATATAACAATAAGGGAGACACACTCAACGGTTGGTATTCTTATAGTATAACAATATGGTGTAAGACAAGTGCAGTTAGGTGTTGTTTTATTAAAATAGTTTATAAAAGTGACATAGAATCAAGTTTTAAAATTACAAACAGTGGATACTAATATTTAAATAAGTTGAATAAAAATTACAGTGGTGTAATATCGGTGAAAGCAATGTAAATAGTTAGTTATGGAATAAACAAAGAAAGTTCTAGAAAAAAGTGCATGAGCAAGTAAAAATGGCGCGTAAAATATTGTTAAAGTTAGCAAAAACCTGAATCTTCGGATATAACCTCCGTTGCTTCCTGCGCCTGTGTTCTGCTGGTTTTCACAACGGGAAACTGGAGAATATTTCTGCTACGGTTCCTCGGGATGACTTGAACTTTTTAGAAATCTCCAAGTCCGACGGCGGCTTGATCGGATGACCGGTCTCGAGCGTCCAAAGATGTTGGTCGTTGCACGGTGAAATTTATGGCGGGTAGTTTACGTATTGAAAACTTTAAAAATTCGTAATTCTTGAACTATTTGGTCGGCAGATGTTAAACTTGGTCTACAGGTAGATCGTAGGTATGTGTAACGTTTTGTAGACTTAAAAATCTCCAGCACTTAATAATTTCGCCAATTTATTTTAATTACTTCGGAGCACAAAAAAACGTGACCTCTCACTGTAACGACTAATTACCGACGCTTACTTTTTTCACTTGTTTCTAATTGCATAACTTGCCGCAAATCGCTCCATTCTTTACTTGCATTATCTTTTTGAATATTATTCATTTAGACATTTTTACAGAGTAAAACAGTTAAAAAAATTACAATTTGATTTATAAAATAACTTTAGTTGGATATCATATGTTTATGTGTTTACAAACACTCTGTCAATATCGGTTTATTTTCGGGTTATTGCACCGTTAAAATTGTGGGCGGGGCTTAATCGTTCAAATGCATTTGAAAATAAATACGTTACATTTGTTTGAATAAAAACGCGTTAAATATTAATTTGAATTAAAAATTAATATAAACATAGTAATAAAAAAAATAGAAAAATAAGTTAATTATTTCAAAGCAAATTTGTCGTCAAAATAACGTATTCATTCTTTGAATCAATCTTTCCCCTTCTTGGTATTAAAGTACATAGTAGATATAAATATTATGGTTACATGTATTCTTTGTTTCTTTCAGAGAAAAAACCCTTCTTGCAATGCCTCAATTTTCCCCCTTGATTAAAAGATAGAAACTTGTTGAGAGCTTTTAATCAACCGTATCTAGGAGTAAGACAGAAATATATAAGGGCAGTATAGTGCTCTGATGAAAATTTAATGAAATGTGTGTGTTCACGTTAAAAATATTTCAAATTCTATAAGTAGTTATTTATATTATTCTAGCTAATAATTCCCTATTTAGTAATTGTCATTAAATGGTTAAAGTTAATTGTTTTATTTTGTTGTTCGGGTTCTTTTGTTTGAAAACCCTTTTTAATATTAAGTAGTTATTTTCTTCTTCCTTTTTTTTTTTTTTATTTAATAATAATATGATTAATTTAATTAGCCTAGTCTAAATGTAAACTTGTGATTAGTATAGATAATATAATATAGTAATATAGTACTTATTATTGGTTTACGGACTATAACATGCTTGGTTGGTTTGTTCTGAAAGTTGTTTCGGCTTATTATGTATATATATAAAAAAATACTTTATTTTTAAGTGTGGTAGTCTTGCAACATAGTTATGTGATATCTACCTTTAATGTAATTTGTTTCGGGTTCAAAAAGTTCGTAGGTGTTGTTACCAATGATTCTCTTAATCGTATAGGGACCTTGGTAGGCTTTCAGTAGCTTTCCCATTATTTTGTGTTTTAAATCTGTTACTCTTAATCTCTTAACTATAACTTGGTCTCCTACATTGTAAGTTTTGTACTTCTTATTTGCCGTATTTCTCTTTTCCTCCCATTTTCGCTTTCTTAGTGATAATCTTTCTCTGACTTCTTGTAAACGATTATGTAAATTTATATGCTCAGAATCAGTCCATGGTCGTTGTGGTGGTTGTCCAGTGAATAAAGTTATTGGGCAGTGATTATGCACTGTGCTAGGTGTATTGTTTATAGTAAATTCTATCTGTGGTAACAGTCTGGCCCATTTTCTGTGATTTTCGTCCAGCAATATACGTAAATATTTTATCGTTTCGCGTATATATCGCTCGGTAGGATTTCCCTGTGGGTAGCGGATTGATGTATAGACGGTGTTGATGTCGTGTGAATGTAAGAACTCCTTGTAGCGATCGTTAGTGAAACAGGTAGCGTTGTCCGATAGTATCGTTTGTGGTTTTCCATAATGTGTGAAGTAGTCCACTAAAGCTTGTAAAACGGTGTTGGTATCGCATTTCTGCGTAGGTATGAGTTTGATGAACTTAGAAAATATATCACATATTACCAAAATGTGGCGATAACCTTTAGTGCTAGGAATAAGGTTTGATAGAAAATCAATTGATATTAACTCTAGTCTATCATATGCAGTTATATTATGGCTTATGTTGGTGTTAGTAAAAGTTTTATCTTTGGTTATTTCGCAGAGTCGACATTGTTTTACCACGCTATTTATTATTCGTTCGTCATTTATACAGTAGAAAGCTTCTCTGTAGAGCATCCAGCACTTTCTTGCACCTATGTGGGTGTATGTTCGGTGTAAGTATTCTGTTATTTCTCTGGTGTGTTGTTCGTTTGTGACGTATACAGTAGTTCTTCCTATTTGTTTTACTATGAATTGGTCTCTGATTGATATACCTTTATATTCACCTACAGTTCTTAAATGTTGTCTTATTTTATCGAAGTCTGGGCTTGATTGTATCTGTAAGATTTTTGTTTTTGAGAAAATGCCTCTCCTTTGTAGATTTATTAAGTTGATGCAAATATTCTGCCTCTTTACGTCCCCCTCCTGTCTCGTGAGTGCATCGGCAGTTACCATTTCTTTGCCAGGTTTATATTTTATTATGAACTCGTACTGTTGTATTAACAAAGTCCAACGATAAATGCGACTGTTATTAAGTTTGCAGCTCCTGATGTTGACTAAAGCTTTGTGGTCCGTTTCTAATACGAATGACTTTCCTATCAGATAATATCGGAGTTTCGTTAATGCAAATACGATAGCAAGCATTTCCTTCTCGGAAATCGTGTATCGAGTCTCGCATGTTTTCAAAGTGCGTGATATAAAATAAATAGGGATTTCTTGATCGTCTTTCATTTGTACTAGCTCTGCTGCAATTGTCTTGTGTGAAGCATCTGTTCGCACAACAAACGGTAGAGTAAAATCTGGGTGATGTAAACGGAGATTTTCTACAAAGTTTTCTTTTAAAGTTGTGAAGCATAATTCGCATTCAGCCGTCCAGTTCCATTTCTTCCCCTTTTTGATTAGTTCCAACAAGGGTAACGTTTTCTCGCTATAGTTTGAGACAAATTTCCTATAATAGTTTAACACTCCTAAAAAAACTTCTTAACGTTTTTAAATTCTTCGGTCTCGCATACTCCTGAATGATATCTAACCGTGTCGGGTCTAATAAAATGTTATTCTGATTAATCACATATCCTAGATAGTTAATCTCATGTCTAAAGAATTGACATTTCGCTAAGTTAAGTTTCATACCATGAGTTTTTAAGGTGTTAAGAATAATGTTAATATGTTGTAGGTGTTGTTCCACAGTTTCGGAAAATATAATAATGTCGTCTAGGTAATGCAAAGCGAATTCATCATATCGGTCTAGTATACGATGCAGAAAACGTATCAGAGCGGCTGGTGATGTCTTTAAACCAAATGGACATACTCTAAACTGATATACTATTCCATTCACTAAGAAACCTCAGTATTTTCTGGATTCCGGTTCTAAGTTTATTAACCAAAAAGCATTCTTTAAGTCTAATTTACTATAAATTTGTTTACTTCCGCATTTCGTTAATAAGATGTCTATGTTTTGCGGCATTTCGAATTCTGGCTTAATTCGTTTGTTCAGAGCTCTCGCGTCTAAGCATATTCTTAACGATAGGTCCTTCTTTTGAACTATTACAATGGGATTAATAAAGTATGTGTTCGATCTCTCGATAATTCCGGATTGTTCTAATCTCTCTAATTCTAAACTAACTTTCTGTTGGTAGTGGTAAGGAATAGGGTAATTCTTACTTATTAATGGGCAGTCATTGTCAATATTAATTGGATGTTCATATCCTTTTGCGAAAACAATATCGTTATTAATTAAAGTGATGTTTTCGTTTAAAATGTTAATTAATTGCGGTACGACGTTTGTATAAGGTATTTCCTGTTTATCAATTATATTCGTTATATCATTCTTATCATTTATAATGTCAGTTGTCTGTAAATCCTCCTTAATCTTGAACTCTTCTTCGCCCTCGTAACTATCTTGCGTTCCTAACAAATCTGGCCTATTATTCACTCCTATATATTCATTATTTATAATATTATCATTTCCAACTCTATCAATAAACCTTTCTTCAGCTCTCCTATAGTACGGTACATTATATTCTAATAAATTATTTATTACAACTGCTAAAACTTCTCTCTTATAAGTATTATATTCTTGCACTTCCTCTACGGACAAATGTTTATTAAATGTTAAATTGTTCTTTCCAATTGATAAAATACCTTTTTCAAAATTCAATATCATTTTCAACCTGTTGATATTATCTATACCCAATATACAGTCATATTGTAACTTCTCTATTACGTAACAGTGAATTAAATAACCGATTTCGTTTATTCTTATTTCGGTATTGAGTTGCTTTGTGACAGTGCCCATCTTCCTTCCATTTGCAGTAACTATGTCGGTACCCTTGGTTTGAACAACGTGTTGTTCGTATCCCTTTATTTGTTTTGCCAGATCTTCTCTAACTAATGTAATCTCGGCTCCGGTGTCGATTAAACACTTTAATTTTAGGTTGCTAAATTGTAAAATAATAATGGGTAGAGAATATACTTCATTTACGGCGTCCCCTGCGTCTTCTATGTTTATGAATTCATCCGGTGATTGGTAAAATTTTATATTTTGTAACTTCCAGAACATGTTAAGTTTTCTTTTTATTAATATTATTATTTGTCTTGTTTATTATACATCAGTTATCTTTGTTTGGTAATGTGTTCTCTTTTCTTTATTAAATTGTGTTTAGCATATCTGTGTTTATGTTTAATAATTGTGCATTTAGTTTAGTTTATGTATAATTATCAGTCATTAATAAATCGTATCCCCATCTTAGCTTAGGTCGTCTTCGTATTTAGAGAACACCGAGCTTCTATTATCCTATATTAAACTGTTAATTTTCCGTCGACGTACCTTTGGTATTACCATGCAATTACCGTGGTATAAAAATATCATGTGGCTTCGGCCTCGTGTTATATGAATGTTTTTTATGATGAGTATCATATTTAGGATATTGTAGGTATTAAAATATTTGTAAGTAATTATATGGGTTATAGTACCTTCTATATTCAGTACATTGTTAATGTCTGTATATGTAACTATGTATTGTAAAGTTAGACTAGTGTTTCGGGGGTAAATATTATTTATATGTGTGTTGTTGGTTGTATATGTGAGATGCAAATTTTCTATTATAGATATGTTAAGCTTATTTCTTTCCGTCGTCCGTGTTTTAATATTGTCGTCCTCCTGAGTGTTGTTTATTAAAAAGTTGTGATAAGCTCCGTCTTTTATTCGAGATTGATTGTGTGTTTTTATTTTATTTTTGTATCTGAGCGGTTGGTTAAACTTTCGGTCCGGAATCATTTTAGTTACTTTTTTGTCATTAATATTGTTAATTCTTATGTTAACTTGTTGGTCTAATTCTGGTTTAAGTTGGTCTAATTCTGGTTTATTGGTCTCGTATTTTTGATTTATATTGGTTATTAATTTTTCATTAAACGCATCTAATTTTTGTTTCATCCTCTCTTCCATGGCTTTTTGAGTTGCGGTTATTTTTGCAATTTGTACGTCGATATCCCCCTTGAATGTATTAAGTTTCATTTCTATGTTTGTGTTGTTTAATTCTATTTTTTCATTTATATTAATTAGGTTGACTTCTAATCTCGTTGTCAGATCGTTATTTAAGTTATTTAAATCTTGTTTTAATTCTTGGCTGTTGTTGTCTAATTTGGCATTTAAATCTTTATTTGAATTGTTTATGTCTTGTCTTAGTTCGCGATTATTAGTATCTAGTTTGTTGTTGGTGTTATCTAATTTATTCTTTATATCCTGTTTTAATTCTTGGTTATTAGTATCTAATTTGGTATTTAATTCTTTATTTGAATTGGTTATATCTTGTTTTAATTCTTGGTTGTTGGTGTCTAATTTGGTATTTATATCTTGCATTTGTATTATTAACATGTTAAACATGTCCATGAATTTACTATCAGGCGAAACACTGGCTTCTCCTGAAACGGACGGTTGCGGTACTGTAGTGTCCCCCTGTTCACTCCGGTCTTCTTCTACTGCGTCTTTCGGGGTCTTAGCTCTGTGTCTAGTATCCATTTTAGAGTATATTTAGTTAGTTTGTAAATTATATTAGTGTTAGTGCAGGTAGTTGTAATTATATTGTAAATATGTTAGTTGTAAAATGTTGTTGTTTATAGTGTTATTAGATTTAATGTACACACGTAAATGCAATGACAAATAACAAAAATATATGTATATAAAAGAAATATGAGTCTGCACTTTAATATTTCCCTGTAACAACCTTTGAATATCTTACCGATGGTCTCGAAGACAGCAATCCCTTGAAATACAAAACCGTGCTCTCTCTCTGAAGTTCCACAAAGACAAAATAACAAATACATAAACAAATAGTACAGTATGGTAAATGCGAATACAACGGTTCTCCTTGTTTTTTTTTTTTTATTTATTTATTAATTCTTTGTGCCACGAAACTTTGTTACTTGAGAAAGTGTTCCTTCTTAATATATTTGACAATAGAGTGACTTTTTATTGAAGTGTGGAGTAGAAGTTCGCCCCAAAACGTTAGGGTGCCAAAATGTTATACTTCTAAACCTCCCCACTTTGCTGGGATGCCTAATGTTCTATGTCAAAGGACGTTAATATTTAAAAATGTTTATTATAGTTATAAAGGCCCCAAAACGTTGGGTTCTAAATGTTATATTACTGAATTTCACGTTGGGCTGGCAAATGTTATGTGTCAATGAATATTAATATATACGTGAAAGTTAATATACAAATGTTAATATATAAATAAATGTAAAGTGAATGTTATAAAAGCTATATAAAATTCAAATCGGGCTCGTTCAATACTTATCTGTTTTTTGTTATTATCGTCGGCTAGCTTCTTTTATTTCTTCAGGGTTAAGGTAGGTTCACCTCTCTCCACTTTGACTTTATTTACGTAGTTTATTTAGTTGGGAACGGAACAATATCTCAAGTATATTACAAAGAAAACCAAAGTAAAATATTGACAATTAACTTTATTAAGGATAAAATATCTAGCAAAGTTTGAGAATTTATATTGACAATTTCGTGACACACATATAACAATAAGGGAGACGCACTCAACGGTTGGTATTCTTATAGTATAACAATATGGTGTAAGACAAGTGCAGTTAGGTGTTGTTTTATTAAAATAGTTTATAAAAGTGACATAGAATCAAGTTTTAAAATTACAAACAGTGGATACTAATATTTAAATAAGTTGAATAAAAATTACAGTGGTGTAATATCGGTGAAAGCAATGTAAATAGTTAGTTATGGAATAAACAAAGAAAGTTCTAGAAAAAAGTGCATGAGCAAGTAAAAATGGCGCGTAAAATATTGTTAAAGTTAGCAAAAACCTGAATCTTCGGATATAACCTCCGTTGCTTCCTGCGCCTGTGTTCTGCTGGTTTTCACAACGGGAAACTGGAGAATATTTCTGCTACGGTCCCTCGGGATGACTTGAACTTTTTAGAAATCTCCAAGTCCGACGGCGGCTTGATCGGATGACCGATCTCGAGCGTCCAAAGATGTTGGTCGTTGCACGGTGAAATTTATGGCGGGTAGTTTACGTATTGAAAACTTTAAAAATTCGTAATTCTTGAACTATTTGGTCGGCAGATGTTAAACTTGGTCTACAGGTAGATCGTAGGTATGTGTAACGTTTTGTAGACTTAAAAATCTCCAGCACTTAATAATTTCGCCAATTTATTTTAATTACTTCGGAGCACAAAAAAACGTGACCTCTCACTGTAACGACTAATTACCGACGCTTACTTTTTTCGCTTGTTTCTAATTGCATAACTTGCCGCAAATCGCTCCATTCTTTACTTGCATTATCTTTTTGAATATTATTCATTTAGACATTTTTACAGAGTAAAACAGTTAAAAAAATTACAATTTGATTTATAAAATAACTTTAGTTGGATATCATATGTTTATGTGTTTACAAACACTCTGTCAATATCGGTTTATTTTCGGGTTATTGCACCGTTAAAATTGTGGGCGGGGCTTAATCGTTCAAATGCATTTGAAAATAAATACGTTACATTTGTTTGAATAAAAACGCGTTAAATATTAATTTGAATTAAAAATTAATATAAACATAGTAATAAAAAAAATAGAAAAATAAGTTAATTATTTCAAAGCAAATTTGTCGTCAAAATAACGTATTCATTCTTTGAATCAATCTTTCCCCTTCTTGGTATTAAAGTACATAGTAGATATAAATATTATGGTTACATGTATTCTTTGTTTCTTTCAGAGAAAAAACCCTTGTTGCAATGCCTCAATTATATATATATATATATATATATATATATATATATATATATATATATATAAGGTAAACTTAATTAGTCGGCGATTGAACGGAGCCTATGGAGCACCAGGCGCCACTCCGTAGTATTTAGCCTTGCCGTCGTAATGCGGGGCTCTGCGGCGGTCGACAGGTAGTTCCCTAGCTACTCGTGGGATGAAATATGGAAAATGAACAAAACTTAAAGTATAAAGAAAAAGAAAAAAAAAGACAAAAAAAAAGTAGGGGAAATGGAGGAGATGGAAGACGAAGTTTTCCGTAGGAGAGAGTCGCTGCAGAGAACTCCACCAGGAGTTCAAAGACCAGAACTGAGCGAGGACGTAGTGCCAGCAGAAGAGAGGACGGAACAAATATGTAGAAATAGAGCAAACTCATGCCCAAGCGTAGTCGTAGAGAAAGGAGAGAGAACGGAAGAAAATAAGACCATAAAGAGAACACGCGAAGAAGGGGATGCTGAAAACAGCATGCAACACTTAAGGAGGGAAGTAGAAAGAATGACTCGAACGATAGGCGAATTGGCATGCATTACGGAATCGAGCAGTAAGACAAAAACAGAAATTAAAATGCTTGTACAGAGACTTAAAAGACAAGTAACAGATGTTAAAAAGGAATGGAAGGCATTAGATGAAGAAGAACTAAGAACCAAGAGAACAACAGAGAAAAAAGAAATGAAGACTGTTGCAGTGCAGGTGGTAGTGCAGGATATCGAAGACGAATACGAGGAAAAAAGGAAAAGAACTGCCAGTAAGATACAATCAACGATAGAAAGAAATGGAGATTTCGATAGTCTCGCAGAAATCTTGGATGAGAAATGGCCGCAAGAAACTTATAAGGTCACAGAAATAGATGCAACAAGCCAAGCAACTTTAGTCGGACGCCAGGGGGACTATGCAATCCTAATAGATCCCAGTAGGACGGGGACTAACAAGGTCGTGGAAAATCTAAAGCTGAAGTATAACGGTTTAGAGAAGGTAATGAGCAGTAAGGGGGAGCAAGTCGACTTCCTCGTCCAGACTGCAAGAACAAAAACCAGGATGAACGAGTCTGAAGAGATCAGCAGTGCTGTTTATGTCATTCCTATGCAAATAGATCTGGCAGGCGTTAATGACATGGAGATTGTATACAACCGAATGAAGGAACTTATGGAGACTTCTAAGGTGCATCCCACTGGAATCATTAATTTGGTAATTGGGGATGGTCTAAAGGTTGGATATGTCAGGAAAATCTGCGAACAGGTCTTTGCGAAGGAGAATATCAAAATAAAATTAATGGTACAAGGAATAAGATCAGATCCACAAAAACAAAAAATGAAAAAGGAAGAGAGCATAGTGACGGTTAAGGCAGGCGACAAGAGCTATGTCGACGTAGTCAAGAAACTTAGAGAAGAAGTGGATATAAGAAGTATAGGCGTTAGAATTGGGAAAATCCGTAAAACTGGAAAAGGGGACCTCCAACTTGTAGTAGAGGGTGGACAAAAAATGGCGGCTATATTAGAAAAGGAAATAAAAAGCAAAATGGAAAACATCAATGTGGCGACTAAAGCAGTAGGAACAACAACGCTATATATAATGGGTATGGACTCCGTTACAGGAGAAGAAGAAGAAGTGAGGCAGGCAATTTCAAGGGAGACAAATCTGAGAGAGTCAGATATAAGGGTAATAGCAATCAGGAAAGGAAAATACGAAGAACAGACAGCAATTATCGAAGTTCCAAAAAGTCAAGGAATGGCCCTGATCAAACACAGAAAAGTGAGAATTGGATGGGTGGAATGTGGAGTCAGGGAAAGGATACACATTGTGAGGTGCTTCAAATGCTTGGAACATGGACATAAAAGCCACGAATGTACAGCAGGGATTGACCGCAGTGGAGAATGTTTTAGGTGTGGGCAGATGGGCCATAGGAGCAAGGAGTGTAAGAATACTCTGCGTTGCATGAAGTGCGGAGTAGAGGGCCATAGGGCAGACCAAATCAGGTGCCCGTATTTTAAAGAAATGGTTGAGAGGAAAAGGAAGGAGAGGATAGCTCTGATAAATGAAAGAGCCCGGGGAGACAAGAAAGAGAAATGAGTCTAAGAATTCTACAAACGAATTTAGGAAGGGGGAGAGCAGCCCACGATTTGGCCTTTGCCACAGCCAGACGCGAGAAGGTGGATGTCCTCACGGTTGGGGAACCAAACAAGAAAATTGTCGAGGGAAAAGAGTGGGTGAAAGACTCTAAGATGGACGTGGCAGCGACATTTGTTAATAGAAAGGTGACGGTAACAAGTGTGAGGGTGGGGAATGGATACGTATGTGTTGATCTTGGAAAGTGGGATTTATACTGTTGTTATATATCGCCAAACTTAGATATAGAGGAATACATGGAAATAGTCGACGGAATAGCAAATAGTGTAGGAAGCAGGAAGAGGGAAGCAGTTATTGCTGGAGATGTAAATGCAAAGTCTCGCATGTGGAAATCTCCCATTACCGATAAAAGGGGTGAGTACTGGGCAGAGTGGCTGGCGGCTTTGGACATGGTAGTTCATAATACGGGAGGATTGCCAACGTTTGTGAGAGGGACCTCAGAGTCCTTTATTGACGTGACGTTCTCCACACAGGGGGTGGCAAAACGAATTACAAAATGGAGAGTAATGGAGGATGAAACCCTAACAGAGCACCAATATATCTGTTATGAGGTAAAAATGGATAAAGCACCAGAGCGAGCTGTCGTAAAGACGAAAATTATGACAAAATGGGACAGCTTTTCAGCTAGCGTACAACTTAGACTTGCTAACATGACGAATGAGGAAAGAAGCTCGTACAAATTATGCACAGAAATAATAAGAGAGGCATATCTGAATAGTAGCAGTAAGGGTCCAAGAGGAAAGAGGGGTATACCATATTGGTGGAATGAGACTATTGCCGAGAAAAGAAAGGAATGCAACGCGCTTAGGAGGCAGTACACAAGATGGGCGAAACGCACCAAACAAGGAGAAGGCCAGGAGGCTTCGGATAAATACAAAATAGCGAGAAAAGAACTGCGAAAACTAATAAGAAACTCCAAAATACAACATTGGAAAAACCTATGCGAAGACTTGAATAGGGACATATGGGGAGACGGCTATAGAATAGCAGTCACAGGAATAAACAATTTAACACCTTATCAGATTCCAGATAAAGAAAGGAAGGAGATACTGGGAGAGCTCTTCACTTACCCCAGGAGTGAGGCACAAGAACATAGAAGGAGAATAGGTATAGCCCCAGCTCTCACTGAGGCAGAACTGAAAGTAGCTGTCGAAAGCATGAAAACGGGCAAAGCCCCTGGGCTAGATGCAATACCCCCTGAGGCAATCAAGGAAGCGGTAAAATCGAACGGGGAGTGGATCTTGGAGGTGCTAAATAAGCTCTTGAAGGCACAAAGATTTCCAAGAGAATGGAAAAACGCCAAAGTTATCCTTATACCGAAGGAGAGTAGGTCAGGGAAAAGAAACTCCTATAGACCAATCTGTTTGTTGAATACATTCAGCAAACTGTACGAAGCCCTGATAAGACGAAGGTTGGAGGAAGAAATAGAAAAGAAGGGGGGACTGGCCAAACACCAATATGGATTTAGAAAAGGGAAGTCGACGCTTCTGGCAATGGAACAGATTAAGAAGATATCAGAAAACCTGGGAACAAAATGGAACGTACTGATAACGTTAGATGTACGAAACGCGTTCAACACAGCCAGTTGGGATTTAATCCTTCGAAAATTAGAAAGGAAAGGAATATCAAGTTATCTTCTCAATGTTATATCAGACTATTTCACCGAAAGATACATTCAAGTGACCAAACGAGAAAAAATGGAAGTAAAGGCGGGCGTACCGCAGGGCTCGGTACTCGGCCCTACACTATGGAATATCCTCTATGACGATGTGTTCGGCATAGAATTGCTGGGACAAGCTAAAACTATAGGTTTCGCGGACGATCTGGCGTTGATAGTCTCTGCGGACAGCAAAAACGACCTCAGAAGTTTCACAAATGAGAACTTACGGCGAATAAAGAAATGGATGGGAGAAAACCAACTAGATCTAGCACCGGAAAAAACGGAGGCCCTTATCATAACACGGAAAAGAAAAAGGGATGGGTTGACCTTCAACATAGGCGACACACACATTGAGCCAAAGAAAAGTGTTAAGTACCTGGGGGTGTATTTTGACAATACAGGCAGTTTTAGAGAACACTTGGTTAGGGTGACCGGGAAAGCCGAAGAAAGAGTGGGACGATTAATTCGAATAATGCCCAACATCGGAGGACCAAATATCTATAAAAGAAAGCTACTAGCTGGAGTAGTACACTCCATAGTCCTCTACGGAGCACCGATATGGGGGGAGGCATTGAGGATTCGAAGAAATTGTCTCCTAATGGAGAAGTTACAGAGGCGAGTACTAATTAGAGTGGGAATGGCATATAAAACAGTGTCCACAGTGGCCCTGCAAGTTATTACGGGAATTCCGCCCATAGACCTGTTGGTGAAGGAAAGGGTGCATATGTACGAAAGGGAAAGCAAAGAACCACTTAGGGAGGTAAAAGATCGGACGCTGGACAGCTGGCAGGAGAGATGGAACGAAAACACGCTTAAAGGACAATGGACTAAAATGTTGATACAAGACATAGGAGCGTGGGTCAAATGCGAACACAAGGAAGTCGACTTCTACCTTACACAGGCGCTAACAGGGCACGGGGTCTTTAGGGCGTATCTGAACAGAATGCAACTAATATCCGACGACAAGTGCATATACTGCGGCGATATCGACACGGCAGAACATACGATTTTTATGTGCAATCGATGGAAAGCGATAAGAGAGGGAACTGAAGCGAGCATGGGACTGGAAATAGCGACAAGCAATATCGTTGACAAAATGATAGAATCCAGAGAAAACTGGCAGAGGCTGCACCACATGATTAAGACGATAATGAAAAAGAAGAGAGAAGAAGACAGCGCAGCTAGATGTGAGATATGAGGGTGCTCGATATGCTTTCCATGATGCGAAAATCTACAATGGTGGTTCCATGAAAGCAAAGAGAGAGTAAAGACAGGTGGTTTTTAGTGGGTATACTAGACTAGGAGTCCCACACTACCATGCAATGATGAACAGGCATGGTGTTCATAAAGAATTTTCCACCTATTAAAAAAAAAAAAAAAAAAAAAAAAAATTAGTCGGCGATTAAAGGTCTGGTTATTACTTCAAAGTTTATATATTTAAAATAATCCTACATGTTTCGGCAATGATGCCTTTGTCAAGGATATAAAAAATATAAATGACAGAATATAAAAATTTTTTTTTATATTCTGTCATTTATATTTTTTATATCCTTGACAAAGGCATCATTGCCGAAACATGTAGGATTATTTTAAATATATACACTTTGAAGTAATAATAATAATGACAGAATATAAAAAATTTTTTTTATATTCTGTCATTTATATTTTTTATATCCTTGACAAAGGCATCATTGCCGAAACATGTAGGATTATTTTAAATATATACACTTTGAAGTAATAACCAGACCTTTAATCGCCGACTAATTAAGTTTACCTTATCATACCAAGGTCACGAAAATACTATATATATATATATATATATATATATATATATATATATATATATATATAAGAAGCAACAAAGTTGTTGCGAAATATAGGGATACTTAATAAGTGAGTTTTTTAATTGACAGACCGCTTGCTCGCTTTTAATTTATTTTATTTAATATATTACTGTCGATCATTTCGTTTAAATTATTTATATATATATATATATATTATACGGTATATATTTCAAAGGATGTTGCTGAATTTTACATTATGCGTAGCAAATATGGTATAACATAAACATAATAATTATAATTATTACAAAAAAAAGAATATCACAATATTGCAAATTTCATACCGTAGATATGGTAGAATCGACAAATTAATTTTATATCTCTTGAAACCGATATCAAACAAACGATACCTAGAAGACGGGTTATGAATACTGATTCCTAGGTATCGATTCCAAGGTATCGATTCCAAAGTATCGATTCCAAGGTATCGATTCAAGGTATCGATTCCAAAGTATCGATTCCAAAGCATCGATACCAAACGATACTTTACCGATTCCAGTACTCGCTAAGTATCGATGTATCGGGTTAGCGATGTATCGGGTAGCGATGTATCGGGTAGCCATGTATCGGGTAGCTTTGTGCATTTTTTAAATGTACATAAAGGATGCAATAACTTTTTAAGTAAAGAATTTTTAAGTATGTATGCCTTATATATATATTATATAATATATATTTAAAAGGATGTTATTATTGTGCGTAGTAATTATCCTTATTATGACATAACTATAATTATTACAAAAAAAAATATTACAATATTGCAAATTTCATACCGTAGTTATGGTAGAATCTGTAAATTAATTTTATATCTCTTGAAACCGATATCAAACAATCGACACCTAGAAAACGGGTGATGAATATGGATTCCTAGGTATCGAATTAAGGTATCGATTCCAAGGTATCGATTCCAAAGCATCGATACTTATCGATACTTTAACGATTCCAGTACCCAGAATCGATACCGTGCACACCCCCGATACATCGCTAAGTATCGATACCTCGATTGGTATCGGTACCCGATACCGAAAACGTCGGTATCGCCCAGCCCTACTTAATAGATTCTTAAGTTAGTTTAGTCCGCAGCAACTTCCATGTAATAATAAATCTCTTATATTCGTATATCTACTATGAAAGTAAACTATATTTTTATAAACTTGGTTCTATGAGCTTTGAATCGAGCTTATACCGTTTTGTTATAATACGAGATTTAATGAAAGTAAATGTTAATAGCAAAACCAGTGGCGTCGTTATTATTTTATCCATAATTGTTCATTAAATATAGCTAATTTTATTGCGTACATTTTGTTCATCTTTATTACTAAAAAATGTTAGTAGTCTAATTGGCCGCCCATAACATATATCTAATATACTACTTTAAAATTATTCATATTACTGAAAATTATAGTTACTTTTTAAAACAGGCTCCCAAATTAAAGCTACCACCAGTGTTGCCAGAAATTTTCCCTACGAGCACTTAAAGAAAATTCCTAATTTTCCTTACATCACCAAAAAATCTATAAATTTCTTTTTATTTAGGTAAAACGACTGATAAATAAGTAAAATTTATCTAGAATGAAGCGAATAATAACTCCAACTTTTCTTCTCCTGAATTAGCGTTTTACTGGAAAGAACAAAACAGAGGAAACGGAAAAAGGTAATCGTTCTTGGTTTTCAAGCAGGTATTTAATTCAACGCGATAATAGTTTGTTTTTAATTCATTGATTTAACTTTAGGATCGGCATCTGCACTATCACTTTCCGAAACAACCACTTTTTTTTATTTCGATTCATTTGCTTTAGAGATTTTCTTCAAGAAATTGCTAAAGAACCATTTCGTGTATATCACATAAATAGATACTCTATACTCTCTTTAAAAGTAAACTTCTCAATAGACTTCAACGATAAGTAAGCAATAAAAACAGAATGAATAATAAATATTATATATCAAACACAGGATGGGAATGAGGCTGCCAAAATATTTATTCATTCGATTACATAAAATTTAGAAAATCCGAATAGGTACTAGTATGACACCCAAATTACTATCGTAAATATTATACATATCGCAACTATAAAATTAATTTCAAAATTAGTTATTTTTAATTTTATTACTGAATCGCAATTTCCCTACAAAATAACGATTTTAAAAATTCCTTCTCTACACTCCTACACTGATAGAAATTCCCTTCATATAGGGATACGCTAACACTGATTACAACAACATAGGCCCTCCACAAACTTACATCCTGAATACGCCACTGACCAAAACAGTGTATTTTCTGTACAATGTGTAACTGTTTTGTTATGTAATAATATTATCAACTTTCGTTTAAGATGTATAGAAAGGAGTAATAAGAGAAGGCAGTTGTTTATCTTTAATGAAAAACAGTAATTCTTTAATAAAGTTTCTATCTTTCCACAATATCGTGAGAAAGTAACTATGATAGTGATAAATTGCTGGAGAAATATGTATACTCATTACTAATAGTGAAATATGTTATAAATAATACAAGATTTTATTAAACTTGTGTTGATTAATTAATCTTGAAAACCATATTTCATACTTTAGTAGACAATTTCCTTAAAGACAAATTATTTTCGCATATATAAAAATATTTTAATTTATTTTTAAATAATATTTATTCTGAAAATATCTCACATTTTAAAATATTAAACTTAACGTAAACATTTTCCTATATATTCTTTTGCAAGTAGAAAGTCTTTCTTTTGTTATCGCGCTACGCTAGACCATTGGTCTTCTATCTGACCCGTCAACAAGCCTTTAACGGTCCCTGAATTTCTATATATATTTCGATGTTAACTTGAGTTGTTATTAATTTAATTACGTACATCTCCTATGGTGTTTCATATCATTAGAAAGCTTGTTTCACAAGGGATATTTCAATGATATCTGCGGCATTGATATCATAAATTTTCAGGTCGCACTTTTTATTAATTATATCACAGTGATACAAAATCGAGCTTTCCAAATGGGAATCGGATGAGACCAATTGCAAATGAAAGTTGACATTATTCATAACAAAACCTTCAAGGGTTTTTTTTAGTTCAGTGCGAGATTTTTTTTTATACGCATTTGAAGTTGGTGATTTTGGAACGCTGTCTAACAAGGAAAGATCATTGAAAATTTGATAAAATAATGCTTATTTATTTTTATTATCCTGGAAAGTTGTGGTATCTTACTGTTTTTGGGGTCGAGGAATTCATTTTTGATATTAGTTTTTATCTAAAACTGACGCTAGATGGCGCTGTCATACAAATAGTGCTATTTCTTGTAGATTTTCATAGAAAAAACGGTGTATTTACTGCTTCAGACATAATATTTGAACCCTTAAAGAATTTTTATTACAAAAACAACTTTTTTATTTAAAAGTATTATATCTTATTTGGATCTCATTTTGGATCCGCTTAATCATAATCACTATCACTGTCAATTTGCATGTTTGAAGTAGCAAAAGCTCCAGAAGTAGTAGGTTGTGGATCTCTGTATGTTTCTGGTTCTTGCTCTTCTTCAGTATCCTCTTCATCGGTTGTTTTCTTTAACCACCAGCATAAATCGCCTAACATATAATCTAGTTTCTTTCCTCTGTACCTAGTTTCCATGGTTAAAGCTACTTGGTGAAAACGTTCACCTTGCTCATCAGATTCGGTGGATAGTTGGTTTTCAAACCAATCCATATGGTGATGGAGAAAATGAATTTTTAATGACATATTCACACCAAGGTCCCTCAAAGGCTTTCAAGAGACGTTTAACCCTTTGTGCACTATCTGCTTCTCGTTTTTTACCAAGAACTTTTTCGATTACGTCTTTAATTGCAATCCATGCAATTAATTGATTTTGATCCAAAGAATTTTCAAAATCATTATTTTTCATCAATCTTCTAATGTCTGGACCATTAAACATACCTGTAAAATTAGAAAAAAATATTGTAAATTCATTTTTTTGAAATCATTAATTTTATTTGTATACAATACCTTCTTTAACTTTGCTAGCACTGAGTCGTGGAAATGTAGATCTCAAAGTAGTAAAAGCTGGTCCATCTACAGAAAAAACTTTTACAAAATTTTTGAAAATACCCAATTTAATATGAAGTGGTGGTAGTAATACTTTATCTGCTGGTACAAGAGGTTCATGGATAACATTAGCTGTTCCAACACGAAAAACGTCTCTCTTTTCCCAGTCACATTTTTGATATTGATTTCCTTTGTAACGTGTGTTCCACAAGCATATAAAGCACATGTTCTTCGTATAGCCACCTTGTAAACCACAAAGTAAGGCCACCATTTTCAAATCACAGCATATACGCCATTTATGGTTTTCATAATTCACTGATTCCAGTAGATGTTTTACTGATTCGTAGGTTTCTTTGGTGTTCAAATTGTATGCTATTGGACTGCTTGATTTTTTGTTATTGTAGTACAATAAAACTGCTTTCATACTGGTTTTTGAAGAATCTATAAATAATCTCCATTTATGAGGAACGTACTTCATACCCATTTCTGCCATAAGTTTTTCAATATCATTACAGTAAACGAATGTATTTTCTTCGTTTACAGAGAAATATTATTGAAATACTGCTTGACGATTACGATAAGCAGTTATTCTTACACCAGGTTATAGTAAATTGTTTTGTTTTAGTTTACGTGCAACATACTCTGAATCACGCTTCGACATATTGACGTGTTTTAGTACTTCATCTAACCAGTTTTGTGATATTGGTATCATACGATTGTTGAACTCAGAAGGTTCGTAAGTAGGATCGTATCCAATTGTCCCTGTAGCATTTGTAGATACTACGGAGGCTACATCAGGACTTGGTGGTTTTGGAATTGGAATAAACTCTGTATGTTGTTTAGGTAATTCTGCATATTTTGTACCAACATATACCATGCGTCCTCTATTATATCTGTTTCTTCCTTTAATACTATTTAAACACACATAACACTGCGATTTAACGTGTTCACCTAAGAAGATATGAAAATGCAAATTAAAATTAATATATTTGATATACAGGGTGTTCACACTTAAACCCGCAACACTACTTACTAAGTTTTATTGTCTTATTGTCTTGTTTTTTGTAGAAATTCTTTAAGTGTTCTAATATTATGTCCGAAGCAGTAAATACACCGTTTTTTCTATGAAAATCTACAAGAAATAGCACTATTTGTATGACAGCGCCATCTAGCGTCAGTTTTAGGTAAAAATAAATATCAAAAATGAATTCCTCGACCCCAAAAACAGTAAGATACCACAACTTTCCAGGATAATAAAAATAAATAAGCATTATTTTATCAAATTTTCAATGATCTTTCCTTGTTAGACAGCGTTCCAAAATCACCAACTTCAAATGCGTATAAAAAAAAATCTCGCACTGAACTAAAAAAAACCCTTGAAGGTTTTGTTATGGATAATGTCAACTTTCATTTGCAATTGGTCTCATCCCATTCCCATTTTGGTTGTTGCACAGTGATTAGCCCTCTCAACTTAGGTCATAACAAAACCTTTTTCCGACAGACCAGTGTTACTTCGACACAAATTCTCAGTCTTCTTTTTAGAACCATCGTAAGTAAAACATCATACCCGTCGTATTTTTCAAGTACCAGCCATGATGCACGTGCCCTTGTATCTCCGCAACTAGAAGGTAATCTGTATTGTTCAATATATATTATTCTTTTAAGCTAATCCATATTAATTTAATTGATTTAATTAATTGATTTCTTCGTCCGTCTGCCAAACATCGCTCTCCATACTTGTCCAAGTATATAACGCACCACGTGGCCGACCATCTTCGCAACTCATTTTTAACTCATTTTTAATTACTTATTTACCTCGTGTATATTGTTACACTTCGCGTATATTAAATAAATTAGCTTCATTAAAACATCGCTTTTTCTTTTGTACGCGCAATGTTTTTCAGAAACTCTGCATACCTACAACCTTCTCGTCGCATTCCTAAAGAGAAAGTTCGGTTGACACAAGCACCAGTTAACCCTAATTCTAGGAAAAGCCACCTACCCTCTAAGTTTACGCGCGAAAATGTGCGTTTTTTTAGAAGCCTAATGAGTTAGCGTGGTTTTTTATTCATTATGAGATTACTCGCCTTCTAATTAATATTCAGTTATAAGCGAGGTACGATTCTTTAGGATAATTTAACCCCATTCTTCAATCAAAATCTCATACGTCTAACTTATAGCTGAAGCGAGATAATTAATAGTTTGTCTAGAGTTATTTCTTTTTTTTTGCCGCCATTTTCAATAACTTAATAGATTAGTCGTTATCAACCTAGATTTCAAACGACACCTGTAGTTTATAGTACATAGGGTTACTGTAAGTCATCTAGACCCATTTTCAGGTAAACCTACGTCTACCTGCCTTTAGTATAATTATAGTTTACCTGGCCATTCCAACTTCGTTATACACGCCTCGAATTACCTGCTGTGGGGTATCGTTCTAACCCGCTTTTTATGACGAATCTCGCGAATATATTTATTTTCATCGATACCGCGACTCCGCGAGCGTATCGCGAATCTTATTAATTCTGACTCTGTCTGCAGCCTCCCATTGGTTCACAGTATCCGTAGAGATTCACACCCCGCACGATCAGATATAAACGCCGGTTTCTGCGGATACGCTCTCGATCTTTCAGTTTCTTCGACCTCACGTGTTCATCCAACACTCGACGCTTTCGTGCCCCTTCACGAGACGCCAGCAACAGCAATTACAAGTTAAGTACCATTTACTTACTTTAATTCTTTTCTGTTATCTTTCGTTATTTATCAATCATTAAATAACTCAGACAGAGGTGAGCTTTCACTAGAATTTAACGTGTTTGTGTAGATTAACTTTAACCGGAAGTTAAATCTGCACGTGGCGTATTATAATTGTTATTTGTTTTTATATTTATAGTGTAGTGTTTAATATCGTTTGTTATTATTAAATAAAACGCTTTAAGGACACCTCTGCTCTTTTATTATTCATTTATTTAATACTAATTTTATTACACCTGTATTATACAATTTTAACAACGACGCCTTGTGTTTCGTGTATCGACCACCATTTACCATATATGTTATGATTTATTGAAGCGCTAAACCTAGCCGGGATTTCAACATACAAGTGCGGCAATAATATATTACTTTTATTCAATTACTTTCTAATATATTTATTTAATTTAACCACTATCATACACGTCTTGGACCTTTGATGATACTTCACCAGCACCACAATTACAAATGAAACAGACATGCAATATACATATCTGTAACTGTACACATGGACAATACACCTCGTATTTTCAGCATTTACTTCTGCTTAAGACACGTGTTTCTGCCATCTATAGGCGTCATCAGTCAAGCTAGTGAAGCAATGTAATACAAATGTACTAATCTTTTTAAGAACAGATTTGTATCTGTATATACAGATACAAATCTTGTATCTGTATATACATTTACGCTGAAATCGCGTACAAGATATAGCAAATTTCATCCTATAAGGTGTTTCATTTGTAACAAATGCGTAATACGTGCATAGCGTATTGATATACTTAAACCTTTTTGTATATTTACCGCCATCTGGCTCGTGTTAATGGACTACACCTATACGTATTTTTTCGCTTATGTACCAGCATAGCTGGTCAAGCGAAAGGTCGCCTTTTTCGGCATAGTCTCTTTCGTCCGTCAGATGTCACTTATTAAATAGTGCCACCTTATAGGATGAAATTTGCTATATCTTGTAGGCGATTTCAGCGTAAATGTATATACAGATCCAAATCTGTTCTTAAAAAGATTTGTATCATTTGTATTACATTGCTTCACTAGCTTGACTGATGACGCCAATAGATGGCAGAAACACGTGTCTTAAGCAGAAGTAAATGCTGAAAATACGAGGTGTATTGTCCATGTGTACAGTTATAGATATGTATATTGCATGTCTGTTTCATTTGTAACAAATGCGTAATACGTGCATAACGTATTGATATACTTAAACCTTTGTATAGCACCACAATTATTTATTATAGAATAATTTCATTATTATTAGCACACACAGCAGCCGGCCAACCAGAAGGCTTGTTAGTAATAAATGTCGCCCAGACGTACAGCTTATTAGTAATAAGCACAACCAATAACGAAGAGCCCGCGTTTGTAATAAATAGAATTATTTTTTAAACAATTTTCAAATATCTCGTTCCATCAATTTTGATTTTCATAACTACTCTATTTTGGAATAATATTCAAATATTCCCTAATACTTTCGTAAATTCTAAAATCTTCAAAATATGATTACATAAAAGTTTCGATATTTTACATAAAAAATATGTAGAATTTGTAGGCGTTGTATTGTGATAAGTAGAGCTGAGGATGTTTGCGGTATAACTATGGTTATATCATGTAACCATAGTAATTTACTATGGTTACATGATATAACCATGGTTATACCGCAAACATCCTCAGCTCTAGTGATAAGTCTTTTCACTTCGGGTTCGATTTGCTGTTGCTATATCTCGTCATTTCTAAATCAAATCAGTTTGTGCTGTTTATAGCTTTATCATGATTTCTGATTCAGAAAGTGATTTAGATATTCCTAATACGCCACCAGAAATAGTAAATCAAGCTGAGAAAACCTATGCAAGTTTACTACGAGAAAAATCGAGAAAGAGGTATGAAGAAGTCTATGTAAAATTCATTGAATAGAGGGCTGATAATAGCATAAATTCATATTCGGAAATTGTGCTGCTCGCATATTTTGCAAAATTGTAGGAAAATTTTAAGCCATCGATGTTATGGTCTACATATTCTATGTATCAATGTTTAAATCATAACTCATTTAAATATGATCTATAGATTTGTAATTTTGAATTGAAAATAAAGTATTTGTTTACATAATTTTTTTAATACCATAGGCGAGCTCGTAGAAAAAGTATAGTGTTTAACTCGTCGAAATCATTTTTTTAAGCGAGGGAACAGTTTCGCGGGGTTTTCTCTAGCTTTTCACGAGCTTTACTTTCGTCACTCGTTGCACAATATGCTATTATATTTATATTCATGTACACACTTATGTCTGCGATGTTTATTTCACGACGATCACTAGTCGAAATGAATCATTCTTCGCTCGAACGTTTCTAGATTATTCCAATTCCGGAGAAACCGCGAAGTCCCATGATGTGTACATCATGTGATGTCATCCCTTAGATCACCGACTGACATAACGTTGCATGACGCGCATCACATTGCCCCCTTCTTAAAGAAAAAGTTTCGACAATAGGTCTTTTGTTACATTGCGACGTCATATGGAAGTAACAGTCTAATCGACTAAAATGCACGACTCTTGGTTTACTATGAGTTAATCGCCTTATGCGATAAATTACATCGATAATCCGCTTCAACACTTCGTATGGCCCCTCCCAATTCTTTTGAAGGTTTGGAAACAAGCCTCATCGACGTTGTGGATTGTACAGCCAAACGCGATCGCTTTCATGGTAACCACCCTTCTCGGCGTTGATGACGTAGTTCTCCTTCATCCTGTCGCTGGCATCCTGAATACTATGTCGTACTTGTTCATGGATATTCTCCAATCTTCGTCGAAGAGTACCGACATAATCTTCCCCAGCGAGATCTTCATCAGGCTTGCTCCAAAACTTCAAGCCCCAGAGCAGTCGGAGTTCTCTACCAAACAATACGTTCGCTGGCGATTGGCCAGTTATCTCTTAAGCAGATGCCCGGTACCCCATTAAGAATAATGGTAAGTGTTCGTCCCAATCTCTCTGTTGTTCGGAGACCAATTTGGATAGGTGCCTAATGACGGTCTTGTCCATCCGTTCAACCATTACATCTGATTGTGGATGCAAAGGAGTTGTTTTTGTTTTTCGAATGCCCAAAAGTCAACATATATTTTCGAAAGAAATAGTCTCAAAGTTCCGCCCTTGATCAGAACAGAGTTCCAAGGTTAGTCCAAAAACATGAATCCTTCTACGATTACATCCGCCGCGGTTCTAGCTTCTTGATTAGGTAGGGCATAAGCTTCGACCCACTTGGTAAAATAGTCCAATCACAATTATACATTGGCATCAATGGCGATTCTCTCAAAGGGGCTTTCCACATTGTATTTGCACGTCCGCCACTTAGTGGTCCGTTACTTGCGGCACAGTTGGCACATTTCCTGTACCACTCTTTCATGTCCCGTGAGCAATTTACCCAGTAAAATCTCTGGCGCACCTTCTTCAGCGTTTCATGAACGCCAAAATGTTCCCCAGAAGAAGCACAATTCTGTAATTCTCGCAATATCTCAAGTATCCCTTTCCTGGAAATTACTATTTGTATTTTTCGCATGCTTCCATCGTGATTTTCCACTTCACGTCTCAGGAGATCGTCTTATATAACCAAGGAATCACTTTGTGCCTAGAATGACGTCAACTCTCATGAACAGGGGGCAATTTATTACTAAGTTGGTATTTGCCCATTTTTCTTCCAAGCCGCTAAGACTTCAAGATTGGGATCGGCTTCTTGATCTGTGCGTAAATTGTCAGGTTGCCATTGGTAGTTTAAAGAGCGTTGGTTTGATGTTATAAAGATGCGATTTGAGCAAGCGGCCTTGGGGCTTTCTGTAGCTTAGCCGATTTCTTCTTAGTCTTTTATTTGATTTAATGTGTGACCCGACTGACCACTGACCATTAATTCCTCGTTTTCCTTGCTGTCGACAGTACAGACTCGAGCATGGTTTCAAGAGGCTTGTTTTGCGGTTTCAAACCAAACTGCATGCGCCAAGGCATCGATCAAGGTCTTCGGTCATGCCAGCCTTAATGCTTGCTGCGTATTACTATCTCGGAGACCATCTATGAACGTCTGGCCAACCAGATGTTCCATTAAACTACTGGCGCCATTAGATATGCAAGTCGAGCCAGACGAGCAATATATTGGGAATAATCTTTGCGTAATTACGATGGACCATATAAATAGTCGCGAGTATAACTCGCTAAGTACAACACGCCGTTATTGAATAGCACTATTCATTCGGTTAACCGCACATCTGTTTTTGTCGTAGAATTGTGACGCACTTACTTCTATATTATACTTAAATTCCCTTCTTCATAAGCGTAGATAGAAGCTGGAGGAGTTTTTATAATTTGTTTTATTTATTAGTTTATATTTCATAAGATAAATAAAGTACGGTGTGTTAGTTTCTCTTTTTCACTGTTTTAACTGTTAATTACATATATACGTAAGTATCCAGTGAATTTCGTTAAGTTTCAATAACTTAGGCAAACATTTTTAATTTTCATTTATTTAGATCTAGAACATTGTTAAAGTTACTTTTTCAGATATGATATGGAACAACGTCGAGAATGGCATCGTGAAACAATGGCTAGTTGGATTAAGGGTCAAACTGATGGTATGCCCATTGCCAGTGATTCCGAAATGTATTGCAAAGTCTGTAAAATCCATTAAAAAATTCCAAGAACTCGCACGTAAAACGTCACTTAGCATCGCAAACACATACACAGAAATTAGACCAGTTGGAATCTGGCAATTTTAACGAAGAACTCTGTGAGACTTTAATGGCGGCAAATATTCCATTAAATACTTTTAACAATCCTACCTTCAAAACATTTCCCCAAGAATATACTGATCGAAATGTTCCTTACGCAAATATTATGTTTCTAGTGCTACAGACACATTTGTCGTGAAATGAAAGCAGTAGAACGCATTAGAAGGCATCTTTCAAATCAGTATCTACGGATAAGTGCCGACGAAACTATCGATATATTAGGACGCTATGTGGTAAATGTTGTAGTTGGTGTACTACATCCAACTATTCCATATAACGCATATGTAATAGCAACAAAGTTATAAATACAGTTGATGCGGAAACACTAGCTAAAACCATTTACGAGAATATGCACCAAATGCTTCATTCAGACGGTAGGTACAAAGAAAAAAATACTTTTATTTGTCAGTGACAGCGCTGCATATATGTTAAAAACAGGCAGACTATTAAAGGAAACATATCCTAATATGCTGCATATTACTTGTTTAGCACAAGCTCTCCACAGAATCTGTGAATATATCCGAGACACCTTTCCGGGAGTTGATAGACTTGTATCCGCTTTTAAAAAAGTTTTCAGAAAAGCATAATTGAGAGTAGCTCTTTACAGGGAAAAACTTCCATCTTTGTCACTGCCTCCCTCTCCAGTAATAACTAGACAGATAATTTCGATAGTGTCATGTTAAATGACGATGCTCGAAGTAATTCTGAGTGCAAGTAACTAATACAAATTCCAAACTTAAAAAATCAGTACTTTCTTCAGGAACACTTTGGAAATTTGCCAAAACTAATCACTTATTTTGAAAATCAAAATCTCAAATTAAATTATGAATTAACCACATTAGATGTGGCTATTAATAATTTGAAAAATATGTGAGTAGGAAATCTAGGGAGACCACTTCCGGGATCTCTCTCTCTCACTTCCATTGAAACGTCCATAATAAATCCTCACATCCTGTCTTCAGACGACTAGTTCCCTCTCACTCTAACGTTATGTTGTGGTCAATCTGCGGTTTGCGGTTGAATAAAAATAATTTACTATACAATTCGATCGTATACAGGTTCGGTCAAAAGTTTTTGAACGCCCAAATACAGTGTGCGTCAAAAGTTTGTGATCAAACTTTAAAAGTCCGCGCTCGCGGGAAAAAGGGCCCGGGCCGGGGCGTGTGGGGTGTAGCGTGTATTACGGGGGGTGTATTACAGGGGGAGTATTAGGGGGGGTGTATTATGGGGGGGTGTATTACGGGGGGTGTATTACGGGGAGTTTATCGCGGGGGGTGTAGCGTGTATTACGGGAGGTGTAGCGTGTATTACAGGGGTGTAGGGTGGAAAGTGCTTGCTTTTGAAATTTGAATTTCGAAAACACGATTTTCTATCAGCGGCATGAGGCATCCAAACCGAAGATCGATCTGTGTCATCATTCCATTCGTGTACCACTATATTATCACTGAATGTAACTACTTTTCCGATGGTGTCTAGCAAACGACAAAAGTTGAACGTGACAGAAACAAAAAAATATATAATAATTAAATCAAATATTCTTTATTTAACCACGTATTAAATGACTTATCTAATCCTAAAAATTTAACGTACAGTTTTTTCACTTTAGACCGAAGCACTTTCTCAACTCAATAAATATCCTTGTGTTTTGTTCTCTGTAATTCCGGTTCATAAAAACTACTCAGTATCTTCTAGCAAATATCTTGTGGGGTTGGGGATTTTCACTTTAACAATTTTGAATAGCTCCGTACCCCAGCTCGGAGTGTACCCCTTATTAAAAAACGATTTATATTTGCTTATACGAACAATGTAGCCTAAATTAAATTTATTTTTTTCCTTTTATTTTAATATTACTGTACACAGTAGGTAATACATGATTCTCATTCTTTAATGTAACGTCACGAGGTCTCATGCCAGTTGTTCGATGTTGTGTTTTATTATATTCATCCGTTATGGAAGCGAGAACGTCAATCCATTTATATTTACCTACCATGCTGAAATATTTATATAATTTGTTCTTGATCGTACGAATTACTCGCTCAGGGATGGCGGCTCTTTTAGTACTATACGTAGAGTAATGATTTATTCGATATGATTGCATTAGTTTATTGAAATGCGTATTGTAGAACTCTTTTCCGGCATCTGTTTGCAAATTTTTCGGTTGTCTGGCATCACTCAAATTTTTTTTCCATAGCATTTCGAACATCCAGACCTGTCTTACTCTTTATAGTCTGTGTCCATAGGTATTTAGAGAAGCAGTCTATAACAACGAGTAGGTATTTAAAACCAGCATTCTGTTTAGAATAGAGTTGAAACTCGATCAAATTAGATTGCCAGATGTCGTCGAAATCCTTAATTATAGTACGACGTCGAGGAAAGTTTTTCCTTGCTGGACGATGAATCTCGTTAACTACATCTTGTTTACTCATTGTGTACTAACATAATTGTAAACAGGTGTTATTATTTATATAGGAAATAAATTAGGAACCCCACTAAGCAACATGTCTTTCTCTAATATTTTAAGTAAAGTCGGTTTTGTTTGCGAACTGTAGTTTTGAGCACTTTTCTTATAAAGCAACAAGTCTTCCTCTACCTTTTTAATTAAATCCGGTCTCATTTGCGAACTATCGTTTTGAATACTATTCTTATTAAACAGCAAATCTTGCGCTACTTTTTTAATTAATTCCTGTCTTGATTGTGAAATTTCGTTTTCTGTTTTTCTCCTATGATCCTCAACGACATTTAAATGTTGCTTCTGTATTGTAGCAATGTTATCAATTTTATCATTTATTTCGGTTATAGCTTTAGATATGCTATTATTAAGAGTTTACAATTGCTTCTTCAATTCCTGATAATTATCTGAATGTTTAGAATCAGCCTTATTTAAAATACCGATATTCTTCTTAATTGCCGAATACGAAGTATTCGTGTTTTTAATAAATTCACTACGAATTTTAATTATGTATCTCTTTAAATTGTCATCGGCTTTTCCTAATTCTGCAACTTTTTCATTAACAAGTTTGTTTATATCTGAAATAGTACTATATTGTTTTAATTGACTCAAAATTGAATCCACACTATTTTTTAGTTAATTGGACAAAACTAGGTTCACTTCCGTAATCTGCTTCTCAATGCTCTTCCTGAGCTGAATCAGTGTATTCTTTTGCTCAGAGAAATTTTTGTTGTTTTCTTTATCAAAGTCCATAACGATATTAACTAAATTATTTTGTTTACACAATCTTCATCTTCAACGGGATCCCCCAGGAATCTAATACGCTTACCACCAATATTTATATTACCGTCGGCAGTTAGAGATAGACCGGCCGGTCGACGATTGAAGATTCTCTCGACCGTTGATGTAGCTTGCACATTTTTACTATGACGCCTAAACTTGTCGGTAGCCATTTTGATAATGAGAATAGTTATTTAAGTAATAAGGGAGGTAAGTAACATTTACTAGTCGAGGACTAGTTTGCGTCCGAGGGCTTGCCCGAGGACTTGCAATAGAGTTCGAGACTGGTAAATGTTACCTCCCGAATTGCTTATAACATTTTTCCCACTCCCCAGACAATAAACTACTCAAAAATTAAATGTAATCATGATAAACAGTAACGGTGAACAACCTCGGAATTTAATAAATTAGACATTAAGTGTTGCTGATAAAGTTGGTGATAATAACATTGAATTATCAAGAAATATAAATAAATATCCCAATTTTGTTAATAATGTTACTAATTGTACAAACTGTAATATTACCATAAATATAAATTAATAGAACACGTGTTTTGATGCACTTTTTTTCCCTAAAGGACGTAAGTAAATTACTTACGCCCCGTTGTCATGACAATCACAGTCATTTCAGTAAAACCAACTTACGTCTATAGAAACAATGTATTAATGGTATGCTTACTATAAGGGGAGTGGGAAAAATATATTATGTAACCACTATTTAATTACACCTGCCTCCCTTAGTTCCTCGATTATAGATAAAATTTCATTATTATGGTTCGTGTGACCAGCGTCTTCAGATGCAATTAGAAGCCGCAAGCGATCAACCAGCTCATTTACATCATCCCAATAAACGTACTGATACGGGATGTTCTTAACAAACATGTTTGGTCCTCGCCCACTCCAAGATTTTGATGGTTGTTTTTTTAATAAATAGCGGTTGAATTATATGTTTCCATTTCGTCCCTGCAATACCTCGTAACTGTTTTGTTTTATCATTGTCTCTGCGATGTGCACTGGTATACTCTAATATGTTACGGTATTGTTTTAAATTGTCGTCATGGTATTTTTCTCGATTCGATTTAAAGATGAGTTCGCACAGACTCTTACTTCCTTTGAATCGTTTGTTTTCAATTAATATATCATCATCATCATCAAATCTTATAGTTTTACTCCCCAACTTTAATTTATTAGTATCAGCGTCATATATTACTCCATAAGTGGTGTCGAAACCGTTGTTTGTATCTTTAAATAAACCGCCTATGTAGCTCTTGGGTAAAGGATTAAAGTTTTCGAAAAATTATTCAATTACTTCCGGTCTCGTGTCACTTGTCGACTGATAAAGTTCTCGGAGTGAGCTGTCAATTGGTCTATAAGTTTCCGGATTATATGCAAAGTCATTTTCATCAGTCAAAAAATCTGGTTGTCTTATTGATTTTGTTGTGTCCTCGGTTATTGGAGAAGTAGGTCTCTCCTCTTTTGTAAGCTGTTCCAATTTAACGTCATTCGATTTAACTGAGTTTGCAACAGCAATTTTTTTTAGGGGTTCCGTGACGGATTTATATAATTTTTGTAAGAGTTCATCTTGACTGGAACGTTGTAGTTTTAACTGCAAATGCTTTTTCCTAACAGCATCGGTAATATTAACAATTTCTTGTTTAAGTTTTTCGTTTAAAGATTTTTTTGTTATCTCCTTTCGCTTCAATGGTCTATTTTTGAAATGATAACACTTTAACTAACTGATCGATACTGTTAACAAGTTCACCCAAACAGTGACTTTTAAAATCAACCTTTTATTATAATGAGACTGAGGAATAATATTAAGGAAAAGCATTCACTAAATAAACAACATAAACCTCAACATCAGATTAATTTATCACAACAGCAAACATTTTCTTCAACTACCTCTGAGGGTTCCTCCATCTCAGGAACACTTGCTCATACGAGCGCAAAAGTATTGTAACGTTTGTCTTTACGGGTTCTTAAATAAAACTAACAATAACTTTAGACACACACACTATATTAATATTAAAACGTATAACTAACTATTAACAACAATAAGTACATTTATGTATTCTATATTTATGTAACTATATTTATGTATACTTCGCGAGACTTGGGTATTGAATGTCTGTCCATCCCTTCTTCGACGCGGCTTTTATATTGTGAATATGTTCTAGATGCAGGCAGAACGATTGAGTAAATGCGAGAGTGTATGACGCGCTACGCGTTGTTGGATGAGTCATCACATTGCCCCCTTCTTAAGAATGAAGTTTCGTCCCGAAACATGCCATGTTTTGGTTCCCTCAACCGATGGCGAAATCGACAGTTAGGGCCTTTGTTACATTGTGACGTCATAGCGAAATAACAGTCCACGGTCTTATCTTGCCTGGATGGACAGGAATATTCAAGCCGGTAACTGCATACCCGAATTTCCATACCAGTATGTCGGAAGATTACTTCTAACATGCTCCTTACAATTCTCCAGTCCAGGCGGTCCAATCCACAACCCAATTTTGGAACTGCTAATTTCAGAATGTCTTGCTGTAACATTTGTTCGCATAAGTGGGTCAGGGCCTCCCATAAGGCTCGATAGGTTGGCTTTAGGCTCGACAGTTCTTTCGTGACCAAATAAAATATGGACTGTCCTTCATTTATTATTTGGAGACTCTTCCCAATTGCTGGTCCCTGCTGCCTTAGCTTTTCGATTTTGCCAAATCTCTCTTTAAATTCCCAGGCAATTCCTTTGGCCATTCGTAGATCTCGGGCTACGCAATGAGCAAGGGCGTAGTCTGGCGGCACCGTGAACAAATCCTGCTGTTTCTCGATGGTTACCCCAAATCGAGCTTTTCTCGAACCAGAATACTCTTGCATAAAGTCTTCGAAGGTTAGTTCATGGTATTGGCTATCCAATCGGCGCAAGTCAACGGTTTCGTCATTGTCTCCAGAGTATGGGGCTAATCGATTAAAATGTACGACTCTTGGCTTGGTGTGAGGTGTTCGCCTGATGCGGTATATTACATCGTTGATCCGCTTCAACACCTCGAATGGCCCCTCCCAATTCTTTTGAAGTTTTGGGGATAGGCCCCGTCGGCGTTGTGGATTATATAGCCAAACCAGATCGCCTTCATGGTAACCACTCTTCTCGGCGTTGATGTCATAGCTCTCCTTCATTCTGTCACTAGCATCTTGGATATTGCGTCTGGCTTGTTCATGTATATTATCTAGTCGTCGTCTGAGCGTGCTGACATAATCTTCTCCGGCAAGATCTTCACCAGGCTTGCTCCCAAACTTTAAATCACAGGGCAATCGGAGTTCCCTCCCGAATAGCACGTTTGCTGGTGATTGGCCAGTTGTCTCTTGAACGGCGGCCCGATACGCCATTAGAAATAATGGTAAATGTTCGTCCCAATCTCTCTGGTGTTCGGAGACCACTTTGGATAAGTGTCTGATCATGGTCTTGTTCATTCGCTCTACCATCCCATCTGATTGTGGATGCAAGGGAGTTGTTCTCGTCTTCCGTATGCCCAAAAGTCCACACATCTTTTCGAATAGACTGGACTCGAAATTCCGCCCTTGATCGGAATGAAGTTCCAAGGGTACACCAAAACGGCTGACTAACTCCTTCACAATCACGTCTGCTACAGTTCCAGCTTCTTGATTTGGTAGAGCATATGCTTCAACCCATTTGGTAAAGTAATCCATGACCACTATTATGTATTTATTTCCTTTGTCGCTTTCTGGAAAAGGGCCGGCGGCATCTATGGCGATCCTTTCAAATGGGCTTCCTACATTGTATTGACGCATGGGTGCACGTCGACGCCTCTGGGGACCATTGCTTCCGGCGCAATTAGCACACTTTCGGCACCATTCTTTCACATCTCGTGAACAATTCACCCAGTAAAATCTCTGGCGCACCTTCTCCAGTGTTTTATGGACTCCAAAATGTCCCCCAGAAGCACCATTATGGAGTTCTCGCAATACCTCTGGTATTCTTTTCTTGGGAACCACCATTTGTATCTTCCGCTCGCTTCCATTGTGATTTTCGACCTCACGTCTCAGGAGATCGTCTTCTATGGTTAAAGAATCCCATTGTGCCCAGTATGACTTCAATTCTCGTGAATGGGGAGCAATTTCTTGCCAGGTCGGTCTTTGCCCATTCCTTTTCCAAACCCTGAGGACTGCAAGATCCGGATCAGCTTCTTGATCCGCGCGCAAATTGTCAGGTTGCCATTGGTCATCAACAACGGTGGTTCGAAGAGCGTTGGCCGATTTGTCTTCGATTCTGTTGCAATGTCGACAGTCTTCTGGGCAGGGCCTTCTGGAAAGGGCATCTGCATTTTGATGTTTGAGGCCTGCTCTGTGTTCAATGACAAAGTCGTACTCCTGTAGCCTCTCAATCCATCTAGCTACTTGACCCTCTGGATCCTTAAATTGCAAGAGCCACTTTAAGGCGGCATGATCAGTGCGGATCAGGAACTTCTGCCCATACAGGTACTTGTAAAAGTGCTCAATGGTCTTAACTACTGCCAATAGTTCTCTCCTGGTTACGCAGTAGTTCCTCTCTGGTTTGGACAGGATCTTGCTGAAGTATCCAATGACCTTTTCTTGTCCATCTTGGATTTGAGAGAGCACGCCACCAATCCCGACGTTACTGGCATCCGTATCCAAAACAAACCTCCCAGATGGCAGCGGATAGTTCAAAACGGGTGCACTGATCAACGTACCTTTTAACAACTCAAAGGCCGCTTGGCATTCGTTGTTCCAAATGAATGCTCGATTTTCTGTTAGGCGAGTAAGTGGTTTTGCAATGTTGGAGAATCCAGGAACGTAGCGTCGATAATATGTGCATAATCCCAAAAAGCTTCTTAGCTGATGTTTGTCTTTGGGTACCGGCCATTTTTCCACAGCTTTTACTTTTTCTGGATCCACAGCAATTCCTTTTCCGGAAACCACATGTCCAAGGTAATTTACCTCCTTGCGGAAAAGGTGACACTTCTTTGGACTTAATCTCAGGTTGGCATCTCGCAACCTCTGGAATACTACTTCCAAATTTTTCATGTGATCTTCAAAGGTCTTCCCTACCACAATCACATCATCGAGATATACCAGGCAGGTATTCCAAGACAATCCCCTCAGTACAGTGTCCATGAGTCGCTCAAAAGTAGCTGGGGCGTTACACAGTCCAAATGGCATGACTGTAAATTGCCAGAGTCCTGTACCTAAACTGAAGGCAGTCTTCTCTTTGTCATTGGGATCCACTCCCACTTGCCAATAACCGCTCTTTAAGTCGAGAGTGGAGAACCATTTTGCTCCTGCCAAGGTGTCTAGCGTATCGTCTATTCTTGGGAGAGGATAGCTGTCCTTTTTGGTCACACTATTCAAACGACGATAGTCCACACAGAATCTGGTAGATCCATCCTTCTTCCTGACAAGGACCACCGGTGAAGCCCATGGACTATTCGATGGTTCAATTACTCCTTGGCCTTCCATATCTTGTATAATTTGCTTGGCTTCCTCACGTTTTGCCAGTGGTAACCTTCTTGGTCCTTGTCGAATTGGACTTGCATCGCCGGTATTTATTTTGTGCATTACAATATTGGTTTTACCTTTCGTACCAGTCTCAGTTTCGAAGACGTCTTCATAATGTTTGATTAGGTCCTTAACTTGATTTTGTTCCTTCTTGCTCAATCCTTGACAGGCGGAGTCGATTATCTTGGACAATTTCTCAGGAACCTGCACGAATCCATTCTTCTTCGCCTCTATGCAATGAACGACGGCCGACACTGGCGAACACCACCCCAGAATAGTACCCTTCTTTAATGAAACAGGGTAATGGTTCACATTCATTACCCTTATCGGTACAGTCTTCTGAGTCTTAACCAGCATTTTGGCAACTACTATTCCTCGGCCCACCTCGTCATCATCAGCCTTTGGTTCCAACATTGTAACATTTCCGTCCAAATAATTACCTTCCATACACGCCGTCAAAAATGTCTCACTTCTTGCATCCAGAACAACATTCTCTGCAGTAATTACTTGTACATTCCCACAATTTTTCCCATGAAGAAACAATTCCTCATTATTTATTTTTAAAGTGCCTTCTTTCATGTTTAACTGGAAGCCGTAGGTGTTCATGATGTCTAATCCCAAGATTATTTGTTCTTCTATGTCGGCTACGAGAACACGATGTCGGACTGATGTTGGTCCTATGATAAAGTTGACATCTACTTCACCTGCCACAGAAGCTGCTCCTCCTGTTGCTGTCCTAAGTCTCCATTTGCTAGAAAATAACTTCTTATTTCTGGGAATTAAATCGGGTCGCACGATGGTTTTCGTCGATCCAGTATCTAGCAAGCAAGCATAGGTCTTTCTTTCCATAACAGCGTCCACATACAGGCCGTTGGTTTGATGTTGCAGGGATGCGACTTGGCCAGGCGTCTTTGGGGCTTCCTGATGCTGGATCGATGATTGCCCTCGCTCATCGACCCGCTTTAGTTTTCCTGCTGCTCAGACGATGCTTTCTTGGCCACCTTACCACATTTACTCCGAACGTGACCAATCTCTCCACAATTCCAGCATCGCAGTACTCTTTTATTTGATTTGATCTGGTTTAGAACTCTACTAACCACCTGCTCCATGAACTCCTCATTTTCCTGCTTGTCAACAGTGCAGACACGAGCATGGTTCCGAGAGGCTTGCTTTGCAGTCTCAAACTCAAGCGCGTGCGCCAAAGCATCGATCAAGGTTTTCGGTCTTGCCAACCTTAATGCTTGCTGCGTATCGATATCCCGGAGACCATCTATGAATGTCTGGACCGCTAGGTGTTCCATGAAATTATCTGGTGCCATCGGATATGCAAGTCGAACTAGACGAGCAATATCTGCCTCAAATTCCTGAAGATTCTCGCCTTTCTTCTGTGATCGATTCTTCAGTTGGGTATGGTATACTTGCTCCAAATGCGCATGGCCATATCTCATCTCCAAGCGTTTAATGAGTTGAGAATAATCTTTACGTTCCTCAGGAGGCAATGTCTGCAAAATATCACTAGCATCACCCCTCAATGCTATGACTAAAGCAGTCGCCTTCTCGGCAGAAGACCATGCGTTTGCTTCTGCGGCCGCTTCGAATTGCGTCAGGTAAGTTGCCCATGACGTCTTTCCATCAAAGGTTGGTGGCTTGATTCTGGTCCTTGAAATAGCCACAAGTTCTTCTTTTATTTCGATGGGCCGCGGTATGACTTCTTCGTTGACCTGCCTGGGATCAGAATGACTCATGGCAGCGGGTAATTTCATCTCAATCATTATTGCCTCTAAAAGTCTAGAATGTTCTCCAATTTTCTCTTCTACAGCTGTGAAAACCTCTTCTTTTAACGCTTCTGATTTTTCCGCTAGTCGCTGTTCTAGAACTTTTTCGAAGTTTCTAGAATTTTCTAGTAATTTCTTTTCCAGATTTTTCTCGAGAATTCTAGCGGTTTCTAGGTTTCTTTCTTCCATCTGTGCTTGCGAATCTATTAGACGCTGTTCCAAAGTTTGCGAATTGTCTATCAATCGTTGTTCCAAACTTTTCACACTGTCCAGATTCTTCTGTTCCATTTGTTCTAGAGTTTTCGCTAAGTTTCCAGAAGTTTCCAGGTTCTTCTGCTCCATTTGTTGCATTTGAGTTTGTGACTCTATTAGACGCTGTTCCAAGGTTTGCGAATTATCTATTAGTCTTTGTTCCATATTTTTAGCACTATCCAGATTCTTCTGTTCCATTTGTTCTAGAGTTTTCGCTAAGTTTCCAGAAGTTTCCAGGTTCTTCTGCTCCATTTGTTGCATTTGAATTTGCGCATTCTCTATTAATCGTTGTTCCATATTTTTCGCACTATCCAGATTATTCTGTTCCATTTGCTTCATTTGAATTAACAGCAAATTCACGTCAGCATCTCCGCCTGGAACTTGAAAGACATAATTCTCTGGATCCTCGCCTTCTTGGATCAACACATTGCGAAGCCGTTGCTGGAGGATCGACTTTTTGCCAGTTGTATCCTCATCCCTCTCTTCTAATTCTCGTTTTAACTCGGACACTTTCAATTCCGTGAGTTTCATTCTATTAGCCATCACGATATTTAAAATAACGTCTTTCCGCACTGTATATTTATTTAAACGAATACTTAATTAACACTTAATTGTCTACTTAGTTTATTATTTATTAATTAGTCCACACCTGAATACCACTGTAACGTTTGTCTTTACGGGTTCTTAAATAAAACTAACAATAACTTTAGACACACACACTATATTAATATTAAAACGTATAACTAACTATTAACAACAATAAGTACATTTATGTATTCTATATTTATGTAACTATATTTATGTATACTTCGCGAGACTTGGGTATTGAATGTCTGTCCATCCCTTCTTCGACGCGGCTTTTATATTGTGAATATGTTCTAGATGCAGGCAGAACGATTGAGTAAATGCGAGAGTGTATGACGCGCTACGCGTTGTTGGATGAGTCATCACAGTATAAATGTCAACTTTAGAGACTTACAAACATATATAACAATCAAACTTGTTTCTATATCGACCTTTTTGTATATCACAGTCCTTGTTTATCACTAGAAATCCATATTTATCTTTCCAACAATCACCACACATCATCTTAAACTGATCAAATGTCATATCGGTGCCCACGTGATCTTCATACACATGACGGAGATTGGTATCATCTTGTTTAAATAATACTAAAAAATTTACATTGTTTCTGATTAGATGTTTAGGGATGCAAGTGTAGGTTTGACATAGATAGAAACTATCAACCAATTTATGACGACCCATGCAAAACAACGATCTGATCTTATCTTGTTTATCGCAGGCTACATCATCGAATATAAATACAAAATTAAATCTCGCGTCTGTCGGATCTATAATGTCATCATTTTCTTTATAGGGATAGTATTTAATATCGGGTAGTTTGCTTAAATCATTTTCCAGCAATCGATATTTAGGTTGGTACAACGAATTAGAATAAACATAAATGTTTTTAAGTCGAAGTCCGTTTTCGTTAAACAATAGTGACAGCATAGCATTTGTTTTACCACAATTAGAAGGACCGGAAATAATACAGGGAACCGAGTTGGACAATAAAACACCATGTCTATGATAGTCTTTTAGGTCTCCGGTGCAGGTATCTAACTTTAATATATTCAACTGTTCCTTTTGTTTTATAAAACGCATCGTTGGAAACTGAAAATTTTTGTTAAATACAAATCACTATATACCAAAGAAATCAGTTCAATGTTAACATTCAGGGAAGGTGTAGGTCTGCTGAATTCTGTAATCAACAATTTACCATTTGAACTACACATACCTGGCGGATACCAATTCTGCGGTCCAGGAACGAAATTAAGAGAGAGATTAAATCGAGGTGATTCTGGAATAAATCCGTCAGATAAAGCTTGCAAGAACACGACATTACTTATTCTAATATAAAGATTTAAAAATAGACATAAAGCGGATCGTATACTAGAAAAAGCAGCCTGATCTCGGGCGACAGCTAAGGACGCTTCGATAGGTGAAAAAGCCGCATCGTGGGCGGTTACGAACGCTATGGAAGTTAAACGTAAATTAGGGATGGGCTTGAAGCGGCGTGTCATGCGAAGGAAACAACCATTTACTAAAGCTGTTTTATTAAAGGTGAAAGACGTATTCAGAGGTTATAAAGGTGGTAAAGTGAAAGCGGGGGCAGGTATATCGCTGAAAACTGCTAGAATTGCTATCAAGAAGGCAGGGGGTCGGAAACGAATACGGATACCACGCATAATTCCATTACCGCAAACTGGAGCAATTTTACCTCTAATACCGCTATTTGCCGGTTTGAGTGCATTGGGCAGTTTAGCGGGTGGCGCTGCAGGTATAGCTAGAGCTGTTAGCAAAACAAAGGAAGCTCAACAGCAGATGGATGAAGCGAAAAGACATAATAAAATTATGGAAGCCGTTGCATTGGGAAACAAGACAGGTACCGGTCTATATCTAAAACCCTATAAGAAGGGGTTGGGTCTGTATTTAAAACCCTATCCAAAAAACTTATAAATCGACTGCCTGACAAAGCTCTGAGAGACAGAGATGTTATTAAATTAGCCAGTGCTATACCAAATTTTCGAGATGTCTATATGCGTGACAAATTACCTAAAACGCCTAGACCTGTTGAGTGCGCAGTCGTTAATTTAGATTCAGCGGCCCCGGCAAGAATTAGGTTGCATATGTTAAAAATGGTGATGTAATAAAATACTACGACTCCTTTGGCAATTTAAAACCACCAATCGAACTATTGAAATATTTTCGAAAAAATAATAAGAAAATAAAAATTACATACAACTATGATAGATATCAAAATTATAATAATATATTTTGTGGTCACCTCTGCTTATAATTCTTATTGAATAGTGCTGTATAGATTGGATTAGTATTGAAGTAATCGTTGAGAATGTCGTACACGTTTACTATAATTGGAACGAGCTCTATGCTCTCCGCCGATTACTATGCGCCAATAGATTTAGATCCAAATTCTCGATACACTTTCGGTTTAATTGGTTTATACACATACAACACCATTCCGAACGTAACAAAGAAAAATAATAAATTATATTATGATGATAAAGTTATCATAATTCCTGATGTTTCATATGAAATAAGTGACATTGAGCAATATATAAAGGAACAATTTTTAGTGAAAGATGATAATAATGATACTTTCTCACACAAAGATTCAATTGGACGTATGCTAGGTTTCAGTTCTAAAATACTAGCACCTAACTAGAAACATGAATCCGATTTACCTGTACAGATTATAAAAGTGCAAACGATTAGAGTTGAATGTAGTGTTACAACATCTGCTTACTACGATTCACGACTATCACACACCCTGTACGAATTCGCACCTCAAGTGGAGTCTGGATTCAGCATAAACATCGAACCACAACACATCATGTACTTACCTATTAATAGACGAGATACTATAGACAACATCACATTAACTTTAGTTAACCAAGACGGCAGACCGGTCAATTTTCGAGGTGAACAAATCGTTATTAGATTGGAGTTGAGGAGAGATGGGGCTAGCTTTTAGAAATAATAAAACTAACAGATATATAGAGCAAGCAGTCATTCAGTCGCCTGATAACCAACGATTAACACCTACGAATATTGCTTTCTTAAAATCTATTGGACTGAAAGTGAAAAATGGAGGAAAAGTTGGATATATTTCAAGGAGTGCAGTTTAATGTTGCCATCGTAGAAGAGCAATATCATATCTACTACTTTAGAACGAGTAATTTTAAACACAACGATGAAATTCGCATTTCCATTCAACATCAAGATATTTACACATTACCTAGCAATAGTTTTATTCGCATAGAGGGTAAATTCATAGAGGATGCTACGGGAACTGGTGCTTGTAAATTGACAAATAACGCATATGCGTTTTTATTTGAACAAATGCGCTTCGAAATTAACAGCGTTGAAGTTGATAGGTGTATCAAACCAGGTATTACATCGACGATGAAAGCATACGTTTCTTATAGTGACAGTGAATCCAAGATGTTGGCAATGGCCGTATGGTGTCCATTTAAAGATGAACAACCGACCTTATCAGCATAGAAATTTAACGCTTGTTTACCATTAAACTTTTTCTTTGGTATATTCGAGGACTGGGGAAGAATTTTAATTAATGCAAATCTAGAATTAATCGTAGCAAAACAGATGATAATTGCTATAAAAACACTCTGAAAGATGATACAAAGAGAGCAAAAATAAAAATTGACAAGATTGAGTGGTATGTTCCACACATAACCGTAAATGATAAGAATCGGTTGAAACTGCTGCAAGCTCTCAAGGAAAATAATAATTACCTTCTCTGTGTACTAGGAAAAATAATATTTGGCCAATTAAGACCAGCACGAATTTAAAGAAGCCTCGTTACGTTATTGTCGGGTTTCAATATAAGAAAAAAGATAATGTATACGAGGACGCTTCAGACTTTGACCATTCTGCAATTACAAATGTAAAATTATATTTAAATTCCGAGAGCTGTCCATACTCAAACATTAATTTAAATATGGGGTTAAAACGTTATACTGTTGCGTATCACATTTATGCAAATTTCCAGTCCAGTTATTATGGTCGTCAAAACCAACCACTCTTAGATTTTAACCAATTCCACAACACCACCTTCTACGTCGTTTATTGTGCCCGTCAAAATGAATCGATTCTCTCATCTAGTGTGGATATAAAATTGGAAATGGAATGTGAAGAACAATTTAAAGAGGATACTGTCGTTTACTCATTAATCATACATGACAATATAATTGAATATCAACCCTTAACGGGGGTAGTTAAGGAAATTATTTAAAATATATCTGAAATAATAAATTTTTTATTTAATTAACAATTGTTTCTATTTAAACAGTCACATAACAACTACGACGTCATTTCACATTCTCCCGTCAACGGTGAAACATGTTGTAATACAGCATCATATATTTATTCATTATAATTCGAGCTGTTAATTAACAATTGTTTCTATTTAAACAGTCACACAAAAACTATATCATCATTTCACATTCTCTCATCAACGTTAAAACATGTTGCAATATAGCATCATATATTTATTCACCATAATTCAATTTGTCTTATCGATTAACGTCACCAACTATCTACAGCATTATGGATATTTAGAGAAATCTGAAACATCGATCACAGATGTAGAAAATGGTATAATCAAATTTCAGGAATTTTACAATTTAACTATTGATGGGGCACTGAATAATGAGACATTAGAGTTAATGAGTAGACCTCGTTGTGGTATAACAGATTTTCCTCAAGACTCTTTAGCTCATCAACTTAAATGGAATAAAAACAATGTATTATGGTATTTTTCGTTGGGGAGTCAGTCGGCGATAAACGTTGCTCGAAAAGCATTTGATATATGGCAAAAATATATCAATTTAACATTCATTTACTCAGTAAAAACACCAGATATTGTAATTTCGTTTTCTGTTAAGATGTATACACATAGAAGTAACCAGCGGTGTATGAAAGGAGTGTGTTATTCAAATTTCGATGGGAAAGGGAGTGTTTTAGCACACGCCTTTCCACCAATACAAAATAGATGTGTTGAAATTCATTTAGATAAAAGCGAAAATTGATATTACGGGTTCGATGATATACAGATGGATGAAACCAGTCTGTTTTTAGTTTTAATATACGAGGTCGGACATTCTTTAGGATTAAAACATAATGCTGATCCATCATCTATTATGTATTCATTTTATCGTGAGAATGTTGTTGATTTATCTGACCGTGATATAGAGGCAATTCAATATATTTATGGAGAGAGAGTAAATGTTACAGCTTCTAATACCACTACCTCAACTTCTACTGCTATTAGCAGTAGAAGGGATTTGCCGATTCTGGACCCTCCTCCTCCTCTATGACGTCATAACTGACGTCACAATGAAGTCACAACCCAAGTCATGACGTCACAATGACGTCACAACCCAACCCAATGACGTCACAATAACGTCACAACCAATCCCAATGACGTCATACTTACGTCACAATGACGTCACAACCCAACCCAATGACGCCATACTTACGTCACAATGACGTCACAACCCAACCCAATGACGTCATACTGACGTCACAACCCAATGACGTCACAACCTAATGACGTCATACTAACGCCACAATGACATCACAACCCAATGACGTCATACTCTGATAACGTCACAGGGATACGTAACAACCTCCTCCTCCACACTGATATACGAGGTTCAATCAAAAAGAAAAAAACAAAATGGCCAATGAAAAGAAAATGGCGGAAGGAGGAGTAAGCCAAAAGGACATTAGAAAACAAAATGTCGGAAGGAGGAGTTAAGCAAAAATGCATCAAGCCAAAAGGACATTAGAAAACAAAATGGCGGATGAGGATAAGTTTGAAAAAGCAAAAAAGAAAAAATACTTACAAGATGGAGGGCCCCTTGTGGGGTCCTCAGAAGCACAACCACACACACCCCTTGTGGGGGCCCTCTGACGCACTCTCCAAAACATCACCACACGGCCCCCCTAGTGGAGCCCTCTGAAGCATCACCCCACACGGTCCTCCTAATGGGGCCACCGAAACATAACCTCACAATTGAATAAAACACAAGTGCACTCGATAAAAGTTAAATGAATACTAAAGGAAGTTACATCCGGTGTGCTATAAGTATATTATTACGTCACATTTTGTTTTAAACATGATAGAACACGATATGGATTCAAAAGGAGAAGAAGGTATAGTTGAAGTTCCATTGTATGCTACTTCCAATTATTTATAGCTGTTAAGCCCATCGAAATTCATAGGCACTACTCACGAGGCTCGATGTAGGCAGCTCGGAACATGGGCAAGTCTACTGTCAAATGATTTATAGTCATAGAGACCCCTTGAAATTCAAAGGCACTACACAGAGGCTCAAGGTAGACGGCTCTCCCAGCTAGGAAGATTTCATATGGAGTTAGCTTTTAAAAGCAATGAAGCTTTCCCAACGTCAGTAGGTTTATGCCGAAACATTAGGGTGTCGAATGTTTCTTTGGACCGAGCACCACAGTCAATAGACTGCCTAACGTATTTGGGTAAACTCCTGAAATGACCTGTCTCTTCAACTGATAAGTAGGAAGATATAAATTCGCATGTTAATGTAAATAAATATGTAAAAAGAAGGTGTTTGAATAAATTATGTTAACTTAAGGTATTGATGCTAAATATAATCCCGAAAGGGTTGAGGTGTCTGCAAGGGGATACCAGCTCTGAAGCACCCTCCGGAACATAACCACACACGCCTCCTAGTGGGGCCACCGAAACAAAACCTCACAATCCCTCACACGCGTGCACTCGACAAGAAAACATAACCACACAGTAAGTTTGAAAAGCAAAAAATAAAAAATACTTACAAGATGTAGGGTCCCTTTGTGGGGCCGTCAGAAGCAAAACCACACACACCTCTAGAGCCCCCTTGTGGGGCCCTCGAAAGCACCCTCCGAAAAATAACCACACACGCCCCCTAGTGGGGCCACCGAAACATAACCTAACAATTTAATAAAACACGTGTGCACTCGACAAAAGTTTGATGAATACTAAAGGAAATCACATCCGGTATGCTATAAGTATATAATTATGATGACAATGCAAAATGAGTAATTTTTTTTTGTTTATTTCGCTTTTAATATATAATTATGATGACAAAGCAAAAATGAGTAATATGTTTTTTAAAATGAAAAATAAAAATTCACTTACTAAGCAGATGAATTAAATACGGTGTCATATTACACCACAGTAAGCATTTTTTATTTCAATATAAATTATTGCTTATTCATTATATTGTGTTACAATATACTAAAAAACAATATAGAATTACATCCGGTGTCGGCTTACCTAGTAATCAGAATATATCAACATTAAAAATAATGATGACGCATGTCTGTGAAATATTAATAATCCTTTTATTTAAACCTACAGTGCCATTTATGTTTTGATATACGCGGTTCAATCAAAAAGAAAAAAAATGGCGAATGAAAAGAAAATGTCTAGACACTTTGAAGCAATAAATGAAAGAGGAAATTAAGTTTTAAACATTTATTATTCAAAATATATATATTTACAATATAAATTAGAATTATATATAAAATTTAATAAATATAAATTAACAACCCAATCTAATGACTTCAACATCAAAATGTAAGGTATTGTAATGTAGATATAATATTTCTAACATAAATAAAGCATTTAAAGAGTTACTATGACATGACAATAATCTTTTTATATTGCTGTATATATCACCAGACATTTGGACACAGGATTCCAATGTCGATTTATAAAAATTCACGAAATCTAAAGTCTTTAAAACAGTCAACTTTTGATTTAATAATTCAATCAAACTGAATATGTTGTCGTATGTGTCTTTAGATAGAACAATTTCACAATTACGACTCTTTAGTCGAATTACCTGTATTTTTCTGTACATGCTACATTCCATCTGATGATTAGGACTGCAACCCTCAGTCTTGCAAAATTCCTCCCACTCATCAGAAGTGAAAAAGATGCAGACGGTCGACGAGTGGATTTTAATAATTGGCACAAAACCAGCAGCCGGACTAAGTCCAATAACAATCCACTTAGTACCGCTATTATTAAGCAAATACACAGATTGCCCGACAAGCTGTTTCTCTCTAAAGATAGCATCTTCCTGCTTTTTCAAAGCGTTGTCAATAATTCGGTATAGGTAACCGGTTCGCTATCAGCTGTGACAATAGAAATATTAGATTGCTAAAATGTAAATTATAAAGTTAAAATCTGCATACCTCTCTCCATTTTACTGCTATGTGGCACGAAGAAAAACTCTAGACTGGCAGTTTAGAACAAGTTGCAGCGGTATATATAGAGTAACAAGAAATAGTAGAGGAGAGGGAATTCAAACCGTTTGGAGACTATAACAGAAGCAATATTAAGTAACGCATTTTTTATATCTAATTTATAATTACCAATTTAACTCGCCATCTGATTATTCAACGATGTTGTGGTGACTCCAAGCTAGGGTATGTACCCCCACGGAGGAAATCTCATGTAATTTACTTCGAAATAAATTTTGACGTCTATAAATTAATTCATGTTCGAATAAACAAATTTTGTAATCTTCCAAACTAATTTCATTTTTTACTACGTTCTGTTTCACTCCCTTAGATTTTTTCACCTGTCTACCTTCAACCTCTAGAGCATAAACTTTGGCCCGTAATCCGACGAATTCACTCATTACCTTACCTGCGTTCTCGTCTTTCATTAAACCGAGAACCGCCTTATTTTGGAGCGGCATGTTGTAAACGTTGTCGGCCGAAAAGTTTGACGTATCAAATTTATATAAATTTTGTTTCATGTCGCAATAGATATCATCGGTATTAATTTTTAAAATGAAACTATCGGTGTCCATATAACATAGATTTACCCGTTCAGCATAGACACGTTTCAAATAATCATAATAAAAGTCATACATTAACAATTTTGATAATTCCAAAACGGAGAAACCTATATACGAGGAAGATCAGTAAGTACCCGTGTTTGAAGACAGGTGGCGCTGCTGAGGGAAGTTGGCATTACCGTCGTGTACTACCATCTGTCAGACAACACCATAATAAATTTCAGACTGATTCATAGGTTAGTTTTTATTTGGCATCCAGTTGTATCACACGTGTTTCGTGTTTCTCGATCAAATGGAAAAAGAGCAATATCGATCCGTAATTAGCTTTTTATTTTTGGATGGAAAAACATGCGAAGAAATAAAAGCGAAGTTGGATGCTGTCTATGGGGACCCTTCACCATCTATGACAACCGTAAGATATTGGTTCAACGAATTTAAACGTGGTCGTACATCTGTTTTTGCTGAGGAGCGCCCAGGCCGCCCGGCAGACGTGGTTATCGAGGAAATCGTTGAAAAGGTCCACGACATGATTCTCGCTGATCGCCGAACGAAAGTGCGCGAAGTAGCAGAGGCCGTAGGCGTGTCGTACGGAACGGCAATTAATATTTTACATGATAAGTTATCGGTGAGAAAGGTGTCGGCCCGATGGGTGCCGCGATTGCTTACGGTGGACAACAAGCGGATACGGTTGTCAATGTCGAAGCAGTGTTTGGACCTCTTTAAGAGAAATTCGCAGGAGTTTTTGCGTCGAGTCGTCAGCGTTGATGAAACCTGGATCCATTATTATACGCCAGAGTCCAAGCGACGGTCAAAACAATGGATTTTTCGGGGTGAATCTGCTCCGAAGAAGGCAAAGACGGTCCCATCGGCCGGAAAGGTCATGGCCACGATTTTTTGGGATTCCAACGGAATAATCCTCGTGGACTTTTTGCAGAAAGGAAGAACGGTCACGGAGCAGTACTACAGTGAATTATTGGACCGATTCGATATAAAATTGAAGGAGACACGGCCCCATTTGGCTAAGAAAAAAGTGCTGTTTCACCACGATAATGCACCAGCACATTCATCCAGAATTGTCGCGGCAAAGTGGCATGAACAGCACTACGAATTGCTGCCGCACCCACCGTACTCGCCTGACTTGGCTCCCTGTGACTTCTTTCTGTTCCCCAACATGAAAACGTGGCTCGGGGTAAAAAGATTCAGCTCAAACGAGGAGGTTATCGTCGAGACAGAAGCGTATTTTGCAGAGTTTGACAAATCGTATTTTTTGGAGGGGTTAAAGAAATGGCAGAAACGTTGGGAAAAGTGTATTGTACTAAAAGGTGATTACATTGAAAAATAAATAAAAAATTTGTGAAAAACTTGCGTCTTCTTTCCTAACACGGGTATTTATTGATCCACCCTCGGATTATTATCGGATTATTATCGGAGAATTATGTTTACTAACTTACTAACTAACTCGTACGAGGGTTTATTATAAAGGGTTTATTATAAATAACTTTAAGTTTCTCCATCTGAATAGCAACAAAGTTTTCAGCAAAAATACTAATATTCTTAAAATTTAATTTTGCTATCAAGCTAGAGGCGCCCCTCCGTTTTCCTATATCTTCCCAATGAGTTATTAATTTCACGTCTACACGCTTATCAACATTTTCCATAGTTTTGCCAAAGACCGAGTTGTTTAGCAATTTATAAAAATCTTTTTCAAAATCGTTTCGCGCATTTTTTCTAAAAGCAGTATTCAAATCGATACATTTTTGTAGCCAATTTGACTGTTTAAATTCCAAAATCCAATGAATTCTAATAATTTTTAGTCCGTTATTTACTGCTTGCTTTAAATTTCTATAGTGTATAACATATTTAGATTTATCATGTAAGTTTGCAATTAATTTCTTATTGGGAAATTTAGATGTGGGAGGCTTCATGCTCTCGGGAAGAAAGGGTAAATCATTGTGGTTATCGTGTAATACTTCTGGATACTCGATATCTACCTCTAAAAGTACCCGATATCTGAATCATCCGCGATTGATAAAACATCAAAGTTTTCAACATCTTTTAACCACTTGAAACCGTCGAATGGTAAATACTGCGACATAGGCCACCCATATAGATTGTTTGCGTCCCAGTAAACTAAATACGAATTTGGAGAACTCGCATCAAATGTACTTAAATATTTATTATTACCAGCAGCATATCTCAAACAAGATTGCGTTAACCCACCCCTAATATTATTTTTAATGAAATGATGCATATCAATATCAGTGAGTAACTCCAATTCAATTTTGGTATATTTCAACATGGCGCTCCAAGAGAGACCCGGCGATGTGAAATAGTGTGCAGGATCCAAACCATATGTTTTATGACAAATTTCACGGAAATTTTCAAAAATGTCAGTTAATAATAAAACATCTGTTTTTAAATATAGATTTGAGTAATCCAATAAAGATTTACACCCGAAAATGTTCCAAACATCTCGAGCATGCATATAATCTTCATTAGAAATACTCTCTCCTGTTAAGGTACTATAAAATTTATCTATTGGAGGTAGTGCTGGTTCATTCAATCGCTCAAAACTATCTATATATTCATATGGAAAATTCCCTTACGTTTAATTAAATTGAATTGTTCAATATCTGGAAAATGTGATTTAACGGCTTTAAAATCGGTTGGAGATAAATTATTTGACAATTTTTCGATGGAGGATGCCATAAAGCGAAAAGAATCTAAAAATCGTAAATTTTCATATACATCTCTGTTTACGCCCTCCTTATCAGTATAATTATCAACTAAAACTTTTTTCGTAAAACTAATATATTTTTTCTTTATTAGCCGGAACAACGTTTATCTATAAATTATCGTTTGCCAAATTTCTAATGAATAGATGACTGTAATAATGGCTCATGTGTAGAAACAAGGGTATAAAATTTGGAATTTTGAAATTTAGATTACAATTTGAATGCGCGGCACCCCTGAATTTCTCCGTTAAATAACAGTGATCTGCCACTTTATCTCCATTTAATGACAAATCACAAATGTGACAGATAACTGCTTTATTAAAATTATTTTCTCTCATCAATAGTCAAAGGATTCATCGGAACGACAATTTTTAAATACTTTTTATAAATATCTCTTACATTATCCATCAATCGCGTGATAAATACTGTTGAGCAATCCAAACCAGCATACTTCACAAATTTATTTAAACTAGAATTATGTTTACTAACGATATTGTAAGCAAAGCTCACAGCAACATGCTTATGAGTAGGCCTCGTATACGGAATAGCCGGATCACTGCTGCAAGAGTGTATTGGTTCCAAGATACACTCAAAATCGGCATAAATAACAACGTTTGCAATAACGAATTATCTATACTTATATATTAAGAAACATTTTGCAATTTAAAAAAAAAATATAATACGCGGAATATTATTGATAATTATATGTATACATTTCATATAAGATAGCACATATTTTAATAAACGTAATTTTTCGACATCCGACACCGAAAGATGTGGAACTTTCCATGATATTTTGATGATTTGAAGTTTTAGTTTATTAAGGCCTGTAATAACATACGAATTGAATATACAGGGTTTATTCAATTGGAAAGATGATTTCTAAGTAGTGTGTTTTCAAATATCCAACAATATATAACAATTATTTATACAATTAAAAGATTTTAATTTCTCTGTGGCAAATGAGAAGAAAATAATATATTGTTTATTTTAACAAGGTATTTCTAAATTTTCAATAGATGTTTTATTTAAGTTTAAATAAACGTGATTTTTATTCGAAAAAATTGTCAACATGTAAATTTTGATTGAGAAATTCAAAATTTAGTAAAGAATGATAAATTCATTATTTTAATATATTTAAAGTATTAAATGAGGAAGAATACAAAATTTCATTATTAGAAATACTTTATATTGTTATAAAAAGTTTATCAAATGAAGATTGAAATAAAAACAAAAACAATTAAAAAAATTTTGACCTACTTTTCCAATTAACAAATTTTAATAGAAATTATTTTATTTTGTACATATAATAATTTTTAATTAATTTCAGGTAGATGGTAAGATGTAAGGAGTTGAAAAAATAATAGAGGTATACAGATTTGTAAAATTTATGACTATTTCTATGATTTTAGTAAATATAAAAGCATATAATATTTATATTAACAATGAAACTTAACAATAAAATTATACAGTAACATACGAATTGAATATAAGGGTTTATTCAATTGGAAAGATTTCTAAGTAGTATGTTTTCAAAAAAAAATCCAACAATATATGTAAATAATAGAAATGGGTATTATTCTACAAGTTATAAATAAAAAATAATTTAATTTAAACACCTTTTTCTTAGATTGTCATTATAAAACAAAGATTCAAAAGGTATTCCATGTATTTGCTATTCACATAGAAAATTATAATTGGTTATAGGTACCAATTATTTAAAATCAAAAACCAAGAAATTATAATTTTTACCTTTTTATAATAGATATACATACCCATGTTAAAAGAGAAATAATATAACAATATAGCGTGGGGCTTATAATGTAAATTAATATAAATTTTTTCTTTATACCAGTAATAACAAATCAAAAATGATTTGTTAATGTATATATAAACATACACCAAGATATAATAGAGATTTCGCTGATAACCCAAAGTTTCAAAAAGATTTTATTGGATAAAAGAATGTTTAATTACTATCAACCACCTGAACTATCAAAATGGTAATGTAGTATATAGAATTTTTTTAAATTTTCTAGTCAACAACATTTAAGTAAACAATTATATATCATTAGATATTTGAAGTATGTTACTTTAAAATTTCCTAAGTTTGTCTATTAAATGGACCCTGTATATTGAATTTGATAATCATTATTTCGATTTTTCTGTAAAATCTGTTGTGGTCTATAACTATTCCCATCCAATTAAATCTTTTATTTTCATCATCTGCAATCACTTGTATATTGAGACTTTTTGATCTTACAAAATATTTAAATATAATGTGTATTTAGATTATACCACAGTAAGCATTTTTATTTACATTAATTTGAAATATGACACCAGTGTTGATATCTGCAGCGTCATTATAATATGCATAGCTGTACATATCTAAGTTTATAGTTTGATGCTAAAACATTTCATTTAAACGACAACCATATTTTTTTTGCTTTAGATTTAGAAACAGTATATTATATTGTGTTCGATCTAAATCAAAAAGAAAAAAACAAAATGGCTAATGAAAATCAAATGTCTAGACACGCAATAAATGAAAGAGGTAATTATGCGAATTTAAATCATAGTATATTTACAGTATTTATTTATTTTTTAGTTTTAGATTTAGAAACAGTATATTATATTGTGTACGATATATATATATATATATATAACTCTTGAAGCATCGGTAAGTTTTGTTATACAGTTTTTAAGACATTTTTTATAATATTCGATAAAAAAATATTTTTAGGATAGACCGGTGCTGATCGTACCGCTACCAGGGGTGATGGTGGCGGTGATTGGGGCCTGCCACACTCTCCACATTAATGTATAGAGAAATTTTTTTTAGGATAGACCGGTGTTGATTATACCGCGGGAACTACCGCCTCCGCTACCAGGGGTGATGGTGGCGATGATTGGAACCTGCCACACTCTCCATATTAATGTGGAGAGCGAATTTATCATACTCTTTATTATATTCAGTAAGTTTTTTTAATATTTACTTCACTAAAAAATATTTATTTATTCTTATTGTTATAGCCGAACATAGGAAAAATATATATACAATAAGTTTTCTATATTATACTAAAAAAATATAAAAAGGCATGCATCAACATTAAAAATAATGATGAAGCATGTCTGTGCAATTCACTCACTAAGCATATTGAATTACATCCGGTGTCATATTACAACACAGTAAGCATTTTTTATTTATAATATTGCGAAATTTAGAAGAATGGTAAGGTGGGGAGGGATAGTTTAAATATTATAGAAGCTTATTGAACGGAAATGTTAATTGCAGTCTGTTCTCCGCTATCGTGAACAACACTTCAACTAAATTTCGCTAAAAAAATGTCTAGGCGAGTACAGTTTAACAATAATGTTGAAATTTTCGAATAGTTTGAATTCAGAATGCCTGCAGACAGACATAGATTTAATCGAAGAATAAAACAATTGGAGGAGAAATTAGTTGAAATTTTAACGCCTTTACATCGAACTCGAGTGTTTCAACAACGATTCGAACCTTACCTAGTTGTAGGCATACAAGGTTTTTTTAATAACAATTTTACATCTAAGGAGATGTCCATCACCGATGGTTCCCGATCGATACATCTTTTATTTAAACATACAGTGCCATTTATGGTCTATCACCTAGTGAAAAGAGGGAGGTATGTTGGCTGCAGAGTAATCATTTAAAAATTAAATATTCTGACGGACTCGTAGACTTGAAATCTCTGCGAGGTATTTTGAAACATATTTGTAGAGACTTTAGTAAAATATATGTAAAGGGTCAACAAAAGTGTAACTATTTGAAAACTATTGTAAATATAGATGTGATCAACTTGGAATATGTGAACAATATACTCGTTTTAGTTAAGACTGATGAACCGTGTTTTTATCATGAAGAAGCTAATTGTGCTTGCACGGTAAAAAATTTTAAACTTTTATGTGAATTTTTAATAAAAAAATGTATAATAACATATTGTGATTTATATATAATTCTAATTTATATTGTAAATATATATAGTTTGAATAATAAATGTTTAAAACTTAATTTCCTCTTTCATTTATTGCTTCAAAGTGTCTAGACAGTTTCTTTTCATTCGCCATTTTTTTTCTTTTTGATTGAACCTCGTATATCAAAACATAAATGGCACTGTAGGTTTAAATAAAAGGATTATTAATATTTCACAGACATGCGTCATCATTATTTTTAATGTTGATATATTCTGATTACTAGGTAAGCCGACACCGGATGTAATTCTAGATTGTTTTTTAGTATATTGTAACACGATATAATGAATAAGCAATAATTTATATTGAAATAAAAAATGCTTACTGTGGTGTAATATGACACCGTATTTAATTCATCTGCTTAGTTAGTGAATTTTTATTTTTCATTTAAAAAAAACGTATTACTCATTTTTGCTTTGTCATCATAATTATATATTAAAAGCGAAATAAACAAAAAAAAAATTACTCATTTTGCATTGTCATCATAATTATATACTTATAGCACACCGGATGTGATTTCCTTTAGTATTCATCAAACTTTTGTCGAGTGCACACGTGTTTTATTAAATTGTTAGGTTATGTTTCGGTGGCCCCACTAGGGGGCGTGTGTGGTTATGTCTCGGAGGGTGCTTTCGAGGGCCCCACAAGGGGGCTCTAGGGGTGTGTGTGGTTTTGCTTCTGACGGCCCCACAAGGGGACCCTCCATCTTGTTAAGTATTTTTTCTTTTTTGCTTTTCAAACTTACTGTGTGGTTATGTTTTTTGTCGAGTGCACGCGTGTGAGGGATTGTGAGGTTATGTTTCAGTGGCCTCACTAGGAGGCGTGTGTGGTTATGTTTCGGAGGGTGCTTCAGAGCTGGTATCCCCTTGCAGACACCTAAACCCTTTCGGGATTATATTTAGCGTCAATACTTTACGATAACATAATTTATTCAAACACATTCTTTTTACATATTTATTTACGTTAACATGCGAATTTATATCTTCCTACTTATCAGTTGAAGAGACAGGTCATTTCAGGAGTTTACCCAAATACGTTAGGCAGCCTATTGACTGTGGTGCTCGGTCCAAAGAGACATTCGACACCCTAATGTTTCGGCAGAAACCTACTGACGTTGGGGAAGCTTCATTGCTTTTAAGAGCTAACTCCATATGAAATCTTCCTAGCTGGGAAAGCCGTCTACCTTGAGCCTCTGTGTAGTGCCTTTGAATTTCAAGGGGTCTTTATTACTATAAATCATTTGACAGTAGACTTGTCCATGTTCCGAGCTGCCTACATCGAGCCTCGTGAGTAGTGCCTATGAATTTCGATGGGCTTAACAGCTATAAATAATTGGAAGTAGCATACAATGGAACTTCAACCATACCTTCTTCTCCTTTTGAATCCATATCGTGTTCTATCATGTTTAAAACAAAATGTGACGTAATAATATACTTATAGCACACCGGATGTAACTTCCTTTAGTATTCATTTAACTTTTATCGAGTGCACTTGTGTTTTACTCAATTGTGAGGTTATGTTTTGGTGGCCCCATTAGGAGGACCGTGTGGGGTGATGCTTCAGAGGGCTCCACTAGGGGGGCCGTGTGGTGATGTTTCGGAGGGTGCTTCAGAGGGCACCCCCACAAGGGGTGTGTGTGGTTTTGCTTCTGAGGACCCCACAAGGGGCCCTCCATCTTGTAAGTATTTTTTCTTTTTAGCTTTTTCAAACTTATCCTCATCCGCCATTTTGTTTTCTAATGTCCTTTTGGCTTGATGCATTTTTGCTTAACTCCTCCTTCGGCCATTTTGTTTTCTAATGTCCTTTTGGCTTACTCCTCCTTCCGCCATTTTCTTTTCATTCGCCATTTTGTTTTTTTCTTTTTGATTGAACCTCGTATATCAGTGTGGAGGAGGAGGTTGTTACGTATCCCTGTGACGTTATCAGAGTATGACCTCATTGGGTTGTGATGTCATTGTGGCGTTAGTATGACGTCATTAGGTTGTGACGTCATTGGGTTGTGACGTCAGTATGACGTCATTTGGTTGGGTTGTGACGTCATTGTGACGTAAGTATGACGTCATTGGGTTGGATTGTGACGTTATTGTGACGTAAGTATGGCGTCATTGGGTTGGGTTGTGACGTTATTGTGACGTCATTGGGTTGGGTTGTGACGTCATGACTTGGGTTGTGACGTCATTTTGACGTCAGTTATGACGTCATAGAGGAGGAGAAGGGTCCAGAATCGGCAAAACCCTTCAACTATTAGCGTTTCAAATGGGCATCCTACATTGTATTGGCGCATGGGTGCACTTCGACATCATTGCTTCCGGCGCAATTGGCACACTTTCGGCACCATTCTTTCACATCTCCTCAACAATTCACTCAGTAAAATCTCTGGCGCACCTTCTCTAGTGTCTTATGGACAGAAGCCCCATTATGAAGTTCTCGCAATACCTCCGATATTCTTTTCTTGGGAACTACCATTTGCATCTTTCGCTCGCTTTCATCGTGATTTTCGACCTCACGTCTCAGGAGATCGTCTTCCATGGTTAAGGAATCCCATTGTGCCCAGTATGAGTTCAATTCTCGTGAATGGGGAGCAATTTCTTCCCAGGTCGGTCTTTGCCCATTTCTCTTCCAAGCCCTGAAGACTGCAAGATCCGGATCAGCTTCTTGATCTGCGCGCAAATTGTCAGGTTGTCATTGGTCATGGAAAAGGCATATGCATTTTGATGTTTGAGGCCTGCTCTGTGTTCAATGTCGAAGTCATACTCCTGTAGCCTCTCAATCCATCTAGCTACTTGACCCTCGGGATTCTTAAATTGTAAGAGCCAGTTTAAGGCGGCATGATCAGTGCGGATCAGGAACTTCTGCCCATACAGGTACTTGTAAAAATGCTCAATGGTCTTAACTACTGCCAATAGTTCTCTCCTGATTACGCAGTAGTTCCTCTCTGGTTTGGACAGGGTCTTGCTGAAGTATCCAAAGACCTTTTCTTGTCCATCTTGGATTTGAGAGAGCACACCACAAATCCCGACGTTACTGGCATCCGTATCCAGAACAAACCTCCCAGATGGCAGTGGATAGTTTAAAACAGGTGCACTGATCAAAGTTCCTTTTAACAACTCAAATAGCGCTTGGCATTCGTTGTTCCAAGCGAATGCTCGATTTTCTGTTAGGCGAGTAAGTGGTGTCGCAATGTTTGAGAATCCAGGAACGTAGCATCGATAATACGTGCATAATCCCAAAAAGCTCCTTAGCTGATGTCTGTCTTTGGGTACCGGCCATTTCTCCACAGCTTTTACTTTTTCTGGATCCACAGCAACTCCTTTTCCGGAAACCACATGTGCAAGGTAATTTACCTCCTTGCGGAATGGTGACACTTCTTTGGACTTAATCTCAGGTTGGCATCTCGCAACCTCTGGAATACTACTTCCAAATTTTTCATGTGATCTTCAAAGGTCTTCCCTACCACAATCACATCATCGAGATATACCAGGCAGGTATTCCAAGACAATCCCCTCAGTACAGTGTCCATGAGTCGCTCAAAAGTAGCTGGGGCTTTACACAGTCCAAATGGCATGACTGTAAACTGCCAGAGTCCTGTACCTAAACTGAAGGCAGTCATCTCTTTGTCATTGGGATCCATTCCCACTTGCCAATAACCGCTCTTCAAGTCGAGAGTGGAGAACCATTTTGCTCCTGCCAAGGTGTCTCGCGTATCGTCTATTCTTGGGAGAGGATAGCTGTCCTTTTTGGTCACACCAATCGTAAAACGACGATAGTCCACACAGAATCCGGTAGATCCATCCTTCTCCTGATAAGGACCACTGGTGAAGCCCATGGACTATTCGAAGGTTCAATTACTCCTTGGCCTTCCATATCTTGTATAATCTTCTCAGCTTCCTCACGTTTTGCCAGTGGTAACCTTCTTGGTCCTTGTCGAATTGGACTTGCATCGCCGGTATTTATTTTGTGCATTACAATATTGGTTTTTCCTTTCGTACCAGTCTCAGTTTCAAAGACGTCTTCATAATGTTTGATTAGATCCTTAACTTGAGTTTGCTCTTTCTTGCTCAATCTTTAACAGGCCGAGTCAATTATCTTGGACAATTTCTCAGGAACCTGCACGAACCCATTCTTCTTCGTCTCTACACGACGAACGACGGCCGACACTGGCGAACACCACCCCAAAATAGTACCCTTCTTCAATGAAACAGGGTAATAGTTCACATTCATTACCCTTATCGGTACAGTCTTCCGAGTCTTAACCAGCATTTTGGCAACTACTATTCCTCGGCCCACCTCGTCATCATCAACCTTTGGTTCCAGCATTCTAACATATCCGTCCAAATAATCACCTTCCATACACGCCGTCAAAAATGTCTCACTTCTTGCATCCAGAACAACATTCTCTGGTGTAATTACTTGTACATTCCCACAATTTTTCCCATGAAGAAACAATTCCTCATTATTTATTTTTAAAGTGCCTTCATCCATGTTTAACTGGAAGCCGTAGGTGTTCATGATGTCTAATCCCAAGATTATTTCCTATTCTTTGTCGGCTACGAGAACACGATGTCGGATTGATGTTGGTCCTATGATAAAATTGACATCTACTTCACCTGCCACAGAAGCTGCTTCTCCAATAGCTGTCCTAAGTCTCCATTTTCTAGAAACTAATTTTTTATTCCTGGAAATCAAATCGGGCCGCATGATGGTTTTCGTCGATCCAGTATCTAGCAAGCAAGCATAGTTCTTTCTTTCCATAATAGCGTCCACATAAAGGCCATTGCTTTGATGTTGCAAAGATGCGATTTGGGCAGTCCTTGGGGCTTGCGGATTCTCAGCCAATTCCCTTCTTGGTCCTTTTACCACATTTATTCTGAATGTGACCGTTTCTTCTACAATTCCCGCATGGCCGCGCACTTATATTTGGTTTGATCTGATTTAGGACATGGCTAACCACCTGCTCTATGAATTCCTCATTTTTCTGTTCGTCGACAGAACAGCCACGAGCATGGTTCCGAGAAGCTTGTTTTGCAGTCTCAAACTCAAGTGCGTACGCCAACCTTATAACTTGCTGCGTATCAATATCCCGGAGACCATCTATGAACGTCTGGACAGCTAGGTGTTCCATGAAATTATCTGTCGCCATCAGATATGCAAGTCGAACTAGACGAGCTATATCTGCCTCAAATTCCTGAAGATTCTCGCCTTTCTTCTGTGATCGATTCTTCAGTTGGGTATGGTATACTTGCTCCAAATGCGCATGGCCATATCTCATCTCCAAGCGTTTAATGAGTTGAGAATAATATTTACGTTCCTCAGGAGGCAATTTCTGCAAAATATCACTAGCATCACCCCTCAATGCTATGATTAAAGCAGTCGCCTTCTCGACAGAAGACCATGCTTTTGCTTCTGAGGCCACTTCGAATTGTGCCAGGTAAGTTGCCCATGACGTCTTTCCATCAAAGGTTGGTGGCTTGATTCTGGTCTTCGAAATAGCCACATTCACACAATCATTATAATTATTTTAAGAGAGAGATAGATAAATTAGAACTACTGTACTAACACGGATACGGCCAGTTTAATTATTACAATGAAATTGAAAACTCTTCCAATAGTTTCTATGATATAATATTGCGTGATTGTAATTTACATTTTGATACTAGCGATTATCCTTCAGATAATTGCTTTGGTATTCCATTGGTAAACAAGAAAGTTATCGGTAAAATAAAAGATGAAATGGCGGTAACTGCAATTAGTGAATTTGCTGGCTTAAAATCGAAAATCTATGCTATAAAAATTGATTGTGATAAGGAAGTTATGAAAGCTAAAGTTATTGGTAGAAGTGCGATGCGTGATATTAATTTTAATCCATACAAAGATTCCTTATTTAAAAATAATAAATATTATGCAAAATTACAATCCGTTCGATAAATCACAATTTATACTCAATTGAAATTAATAAAAAATCACTCGACTCGGAAGAAGATAAGCGAGAAATTTTAATTGATAACACACACATTGCCTTGGGTATTCAAAGGTTGAAGACAAAACTATTCATTATGATAACAACTACTATCTATCAACGGAAGCTACGGTTTCTTTTCTTCCGTATCGTTTAAAAAGAAAACCACATTCATATTATCTAATCATAAATGTAACATACATATATAAGGCAGAATTATTTTTGTAGTTGTTTAAATACCTTCAGAAAAAAAAATGCATAAACATCATCCGAATAGTTTATATGACATTTCTAAATTGATTATATTAAATAATATAATCGATATAATTGTTGTATCATCATTTACCGACCTCAATTGTGTTAGAACTGTTTATCCAATACCCCAAACATCGTTGGAGCCAAATTATTAATGCTGCTACCAGAGAACGTGTATTGTTTAGAAGATGTATTCTGTGATCGTTGGGATAAGAAATACTCTTCGGATTTAAGAAGTGCTATATTGAACTGTGAGAATTGGTATTCACATCTGTCCGATCTGTTAAATGATGCACATCAATCTTTATTTAATTTAGATCATCATCCATTTAATACACACATTTGTTTCTGGAGATATGGTTTCAAATTTTGAACTGATTATCTCATCTGTAAAGAGTGTCATGTACGAGAAAATGAAGTTTTTCGAAAATTTAATTTTGAGATTATTAGTCGACGCACTTTACATCAACATTTTGAAATTACAGTACCGCTATTGTCTAGGATTTTGAGATCTAGACAAACATGGTGTAACTATTGTTTTAGAGTACCACTATTCAAATTACTATCAAGTGAACAATATTTTACTCGATTTCATCAGAATTCATCAGATATTAATATCCGTTCTAATATTAATGAACCCGAAGAATATATATTGAATAGATTAACACCTAGAAAAATCCATAAATTTTCAGTATGTATAGCAATCGCCAATTAAGTTGGCGCGAGGAGGGGGTGCGCAGAAGACGTTTTTAAGATCGTCCACTCCCACTACTCAAGTAATTGTCAGAATACATTTGTCATTGACGTTTGACGGAACATAATGTCTTTGCTAGGGGATCATAAAGTGATACACGCTCAGAGGTTAGAATTATCTGACATTGGATGTAAAACCAAATACAAATCTCCCCACTACTTTTAGTCTGCGCGAACTTACCCCTCCTCGCGCCAACTTAATTGGCGTTTGCATAATTATGACACCGATAACTTTCGACTTTAGCGACTAAGTATTAACAATAAAGAAAAGAGATATGTTACAGTTAAAATATGTATTAGTAATTAGAATAGAATTTAATAGTAAGCATTTACCATTATAATATAGTTATTTTGTATCTGTTGTAAAATAAATATTTTTATTCTTAACTTTCAATTATATTTGTATTTTCATTATCTAAGCTATTTTTTAAATATATATCCTTATATTTAGTTATTTTTGTATTGTAGAATAGATAGTTTGTGTACTTACATGTAGCATTTAATTATAGATTTACTTTTTAATTGATACTTATATTATATATTTATATTTTTAATGTCGAAAAAGGAGAAAAAATAAATTATTACATATATATATTTTTTATTTTATATTTACTGATATAAATAATAAAACCACATTCTTGTGAGCAAATTCTTCTTTTTTGTGCACCGTTAGTAGTAAATCATAGAAAATAGCAAGGTCATTTGAACTGTGCTGTCATAATTGAGTAAGGTAATTTTTTTTAAACAGTCTATTTTTCTATTTAAAAGTCATCGAGAAAACAAAGAGACAGGTCCGGCTTTGAAACGGACAGGTCCATCTTTGAAACAGACAGGTATGGCTATGAAACAGACAGGTCTGTCTTTGAAACAGACAGGTACCTGTCTGTTTTTCTCAGTTATGACGTCACAGCTAAAACGACCTTGAAAGTGCAAAATGAACCTTCATAAAAAAGTACATGGGATTTTACGCTCGAACCCCCATAGCTTTTTGTGTGAAAATTCCATGGACACTACAGCCCCCCGCCACTGCCTCCTGCGCGAAATTCAAATTTCAAAATCAAGCACTTTCCACCCTACACCCCCGTAATACACGCTACACCCCCCCCCCCCCATAATACACGCCCCGGCCCGGACCCTTCTGCCCGCGAGCGCGGGTGTTTTAAAGTTTGATCACAAACTTTTGACGCACACTGTATTTGAGCGTTCAGAAACTTTTGACCGAATCTGTATATGATCGCATTGTATAGTAAATTATTTTTATTCAACAGCAAACCGCAGATTGACCACAACATAACGTTAGAGTGAGAGGGAACTAGTTGTCTAAAAACCGGATGTGAGGATTTCTTATGGACGTTTCAATGGGAGTGAGAGAGAGATCCCGGAAGTGGTCCCCCTAGATTATCTACTCAAGTGACTTCGGATGTGACCTTCGGCAAAAGTTTGAAGCAGTTTTTAATAGAAATCAAGATTTAATAACACTGCGGCAATTGTATATGGGGACATTGCCTCAAAATCTAACTGCTAAATACGCTGAAATAAAAGAATATTTCCAGTATGCACCTATAACCAGTTGCGATGTAGAAAGGACGCTTTCTATCTACAGCGATATATTTCATTCAAATTTTACAGAAGAGAACCTTGAGAAAGTATTGCTAGTTCATATTAATACTCCTTTACTCAACTTGAACTACCAAATAAACAAATAAAACTGTATTTCGTATTTTATAGATCACCACCCGTTTGTTTTCCAATTATATAAATAAAATTAAAAACTCTTTAAAAATACAAATTTTCAATAGTACGCCCGTTGGCTATGATTCATCGGCCTCTCGTGTCCGGTCCCTATTTATTATAGTCAGACACTTAACTACATTTCGATAAGAACCCGGCGTCTTCACTGACCTTAGACCGGCTATTGCCTAGTTGAATTCTAGCTTTACCATCAACCCTCCCAAATAGTCTTTGGAACTCTGCTATGTTTCGGCAGTATATCGAAAAGTATCAGAAACCAGCTTTGTGAAATTCATTTTTGCTGCTATTTACCGGCAGCACTGTTTTTGGAAGATTAATTTATTATTAGTGTTAACCTTAATAAATAATCAGCAAAAATTTTATGACATTACGCTTACTAAAAGATAAGACGTAAATGCGTCCGTCTTATCTTACAATTATCTCCATACGAGATTGTAGGAATTTTCAGGTATTTCATTGCAGAACTTAATGTTGATTTTTTTGTTCCTTATTAATTTTTGTATTTTTTGAGTTACACAAACTACTATCATTTAAATGAGTGATAGTAGTTCTTGTAACTCAAAAAATTCAAAAATTAATAAGGAACAAAAAAATCAACATTAAGTTCGGTAACGAAATAGCTGAAAATTCCTACAATCTCGTATGGAGATAATTGTTTAACACAAACCCAAATTATTGAGTGACGTTGACGGTTCAGAGAAAACAGAAACGATATGGATGGTGATGCATGGCTAAGGCCAATTAATTAACTCGATGGCCGAAGAAAATATCGGAAGTGTATCATTTCGTGAAGTTTTTGAAAAAATCGAAAGTTTATTTCACATCGATTGACGAATAACCGAAAATTGTATCCAATTAGGCATTGTAAAGACATCATTAGATAAATGAGAAAAAATAAAAAGTTCTTGAAAGCGATTGTAACTGGTGGTGAGACAGAAACCAAGCGTCAAAGTGCTTAATGTATCTTACCAAATTAAGAAAATTCAGAGAAATCTCCTTGGAGAAGTTAAATATCAAAACAATGCTCATTACTTTTTACGATGCTTAAAGATTATGCACAAAGAATTTGTTCCAAGGGGTTCAACTATTAAGACTGAGTGTTATTGTGGTTTATTCATGCGTTTGGTAAGCCGTATTCGTTCTGAATATTGAGAAAGAGGCAGTTCTATCAACTCTTAGTAGCTTTTGTATGGATCTTCATCAAGTAAAAGCCGAATCAATTCTGTCTCAACTCTATCTCTATTGACTCTTTAATCGTCTTGCGTGCAGGTGTTCAATGTTCGCAATAATTTTTGTTGCCTCGAAGTTAATTTTATGGGGCGTCTGTAATGTGTGCTCGAATAGCGACGAAAACGTGTTATCGCGTTTCAGTGTTTTCCGGTTTGATTATATACGTACGATCGCAGGAGACGTACGGTATTTCATTATACACCTTATTCTTCTAATTCGGTCTTGTCTTGCAAGTTTCTCAAATGGGAAATCTCTGGGAAATATTTCTGTCCGTTGAGTATATTGTGTCAACATTGTACTTCTTCAGCATGCGGCTGTATGCTGAATAGTATAAGATAGGGTTATCTTATTCGTAGTTTCTTTTAGATACAGTAGCAAAACTTTGTTGGAATTGCTCTTTTTCCTCATTGTTTGCTTGTTGATGGGCTTGAACTCGGATCATTTAGTCCGCAGCCAAACATGATAACTGAGCCAGAGGTAATTCCCGAAAATTGCTAATAGCTCAGCTTCTAAAGATTTTTATAAACCGAAAGAACGGTAAATAAACCTTAGTTCAAGTGGCTTTAAATTAGTATTGAGTGAGTCAAGCCGCTAAGACTTTGCGAGATAAACGACTTCACCAAATTAATTACATGTTACTAGCACTACTAACTACTACAAAATAAAGTTAAAATTCGCAATCTATGATTTACTTTACATAATAAAAACATGAAAACAAGAAATTTAAAAAAATTGCTACTCAATGAGCTTGAACTCGGACGTGATGACCACTAGACTGTTTACAATTTGAACATTTTTCTAGCGGTATTTCCGAAAATTGTTAATAACTCAGCTTCTAATAAAGATTTAAAAAAACGTGTAATCTGCAGCACATAATGTAGATTGCTTTCACAAATTTTTAGTCATTTATGTAAAATAGCTAGTATTCTTTACTCGGGTGAACTTTACCTTCTAAATTTGCATATATCTCTTTACACACATGCTTCAATACGAAAAAATATGTCCAACGCTACCGACCAAGGAGATTCTGAAAATCGAGGAATATCAATTTCTCTGAAAAAAGTGGGGCAGAAAACATTTTTAAACATCTTTTCTACGGGTTTTTAATTATTCATATTCAAGACATCCCTAAGTGTATCTCGACGAAAGGAATCGATTGATATCACCTGCGACGCTCTAGCTTCAAAATTGACTGACTTAGGAGACATGTGACGTGCCCCAGCTGAGCCCCAGTGCATTTTCTTGAAAAACGCTGATATACGTTAGTTATAACGTATATGTGAAGATTATTTTAAAAAACACCTCATCAAAAGCTTTATTGGTTGGCTTAAGTTTAGATTGAAATAATAAATTGCGACTGCGTGCCTATAATTATTATGTCAGTCTTAGGCTGACCGCGATCTGCCGACTTATTAAAAATAAAAAAGATAGTACAAGAATTCCAGGATGCATATAGTACAATAATGAAGAAATTTCTACTCTTCAGGCAATAGTCGATGCTTTTGCTAACATGTTTTCAAACACTTTCCGACCTAATTCTATTTCTTCTGCAGTACCTAGTAGCACGAATGTACATTATGCCAGGAACAAACTTAATTTGAGATCTGGATTTTCTAATTTTTTAATTAGAGATTGTAAGTCGAGTATGAGCCGATATCATACTTAATTTTATTATCAGGATCTTCTTTTTTCCATATACGGAAAATTAGCAGAATTATTCCAGTATATTTAAAAGCTGATCGATCTGACGTTAGTAACTAATCAATATTATAAGTAATTTTGCCAAATTGTTCGAGTCTGCCATGAACAAATACTAAGTGATACACAGAAGCTCCGATATTTTATTCATACGCATAAATGGACGCAGTTGCATTCAAACGTCTCTACGTGTGATTGTCTACACTTTTTGAGTTAGTATGCCAAGAGGCGCCATTATAAATGGAAACATCTTTGTCGATAAACAATTTTTCACTGTTGTATCTGCTTATGTTTACGATTTTTCACTGTCTGATTTGAGAAACCCGCGTATCTGTATGAATTTCTTTCTAAACTCGGGAATACTGTAACAAATACATACGAAATGTTAAAGGAAGCATTCGGAAACGACGCCTTGGGTCAAACACAAATTTACGACTAGTATAAAAGTTTCAAAAATGGCCAAACATTAGTTAATGACAATAAACTTTCTGTACGATCATCATCAGAAGAAATTCGAGTTTGTTAGAACACAAACAACTACAAGTTAAGTAATTATAAGAAGTCGTGCACTTGAGAATGGAATTGCTTATCACAGCACAAAAATGAAACCATTATTATTGGACCACCATCGAGAAACACACCGTATTGAGACTGTGAGACCGAGTGTGAAGACACTTCCACACACATGGTTTTTAAATCTTCGTGTATTGTTACAGGAAAATTTTAACATGCTCCGAATGATGGAAGTGTACCGAAAAAGTCATACCTTCTGTGATAACGTGCTTTGCTGGACACAATGATTAGTGGATTTTGTATTAGGATAATGATCTAAAACAGCACAGCAGACCCTGTACAGAATGGCAGCTTGGAAAACGATGTCATTACGATAGAATGGCTTTCTCGAAGTCCAAACGCGAATCTAATAGAAAATATTTGGGCCATTATACTTTAAAACTTCCAATAATTCTGTGCAAAATATGGCGGTTACTACCCACTTTATATGCTGAAAAATTAGTAGCATAACCAATCAGTATAAAATTATTATGAGAGTGGACACCATATTAAATATTAGGAAATTTAACGAGCAAAATTTTCCTATTAGTCATTTGACTTTTTGTTTCTTGTTATGCTATGGTATTATAAAAATTAAAACCGTATCTTTAATAAAAGATTTTTTATTTTCATAACATGACTAAGGAACTTTTGATGACGAACGTTATAATAATGTTAATATATATCGAAAAATTATTTTGTGTTCAGGAACACGTATATACTATCGTTCATAATTGTACTTGACCTAAATTGTTCAGTTTTGCACAGACAAAATTCTCGATCACCATATTTTTAATTATAAGTAAATGTTGATGTGAGTTGTTACTGACCTTATTTTACGCGTAAAAATCATTTTGTTTTATTTACTCATTTATCAAATTTGTGAAGGTCGCGATTGACAATTATAAAAAAATTACGATTTTTTATCTTACAAAATGCAAAAAGCTATATTATTTATATTTATGATACCTAATATAAAATAAAATTACAAATATTCTCGTATATATTTCATGTACTTCTTTAGCATTTTTTTGCAGTTTGAAACAAAATTTTATGATACATTGTTCGTGAACTATGATTTGGGACACATTTAAAAACACACCAGAGGTTCATAACCAACCGATTGCACCATATTGAAATTTGTCACTTTCTGTTCTTAAACATGCATGGATCGGGTTTCCCATTAATATTTAGTGCTTTGTCATAAGTCACAATGCGGTTGGACAGCAACTGTTTCTTCTTCCTAGTTTGAAGGAAGTTCGGTATGTATCGACCGAAGTATGAGTTCAAATAATACAATAGTTTTTGTATTACACTAATATATTTATAAATTTAATCTTGGAGTTCCGTTAACTTAATATAAATGCAGTATCTGGTCTTAATACTAAAGACCGAGAAAATCGGCTAATAAATAATATTTGCTCCTATTTAGATCACTGAGATCTTAGTAGGAACTGTTAGTTAGATCACTGAGACCTAAGATTTAACTCGAAGAGATCGTACTTGGAACTGTAGTGAGCTCTAAGAGATCTTGTTTGGAACTGTAGTGGGCTCTAAGAGATCTTGTTTGGAACTGTTTCTTCATTCCCTTATTTTTCGGCAAGAAAGTTTTGTCCCCGCCAGTTACAAGAGAGGGAGAAAACAATGAAATTGAGTATACGGAAATTTCCATATAACCATTTTTACCTTTCCAAGAAAAGTATATGCTGTAGTTTCCAACGTCATAAATGTATTAAAATAAACAATATACGCCGGAAATCCTTAATTATAGAAAATAAAATACCTCTTAGAGTAATAAATATACAATGCACAGAGATAACCTAATAGTTCGCAGAATCGCATCGAAGCGAAACCATTTAACCTATTATAATAATATATAACAGGAAATATGTACAATAAAACTTATTCTATAATACTTATGCTTATATAAATACATTTACATAATGGCTGGATTAACCAGAGGGTTGTGCCTGTAATAAAATAAATAGTTTTTATGACTGTAGAAAATAAGATAATGAATAAAGAAATGTAATACCTGACCAGGCCTAAGGTAATTAACAACATTAAATATATCTGAACTCCAAGACCTTTTGTATATACAATATATAATATTTACAATTTAAAACTAGGAGTAAACATAAATATACCTACATCTATTTGCTTATATCTAAATGAAACAAAAATACAAAATTAAATCTATTTTGCCCGAACAGCAACATTTGCCGTATTTTTTATCATACATCGTAAATCATCGTATATGCAAGGTGTATCCTTGTATATACAAGGGTGAATTAACGGAAGAGTGAGTTTTCAATGAAATACTTATTTTAGGGTAAAAAATATACTTAATTTTTCGACATAATCCCCTTGCAAGTCTACAAGACTTGCAAGACTTGTGGCCATGGCCTTATCGGCCGAAAAAACAGTTTTTTGTTTTTTTAGGGGCACGTTCCCCAGGAAAAATACATTCTTTCGACTGTATTTTCTGCTTCTGGAGCATAATTATGTATTTGAGCTTCATCTTCTATGACATCGACAAAATAATTCCCTTGGATTACGTTTAAACATTCTCCTATTTGGATGCGAGCGCACATTTGATCAGTAATAAACACACGTGGCACCCATCCAGTGGATAGCTTTTTCATATTTAAATGTTCATCCAAAATATTACACTTCAGTTCGGTTGAAATGTTCACTTCATTATCAGAATAATTGAAACATACATGAGTAGGTAAACCCCACCAGTTTTGTATAATACAAAGGCACACCAGATTTTTAATAACCTTCACTTCATTAGCTGTCTCACGTACTTTATCAAGTATTCCGGAAGTCAGCAACATTATCACCGCGCCGAAAATGTTGCCAGCCTTTGAAAGTCACTTTTCCGTTCAAGTCACCCTGGTTAAGGGATTGTTTTTGTAATTTGATTCTCAGAATGCATCTTTCAAAAATATATATTTGGAACGGTGTACTAACGGCCACTATCGCCACCCATCAAGTAGAATGGTGATAGTGCATCAAGCAGGATGATCTAATTGTAATTGAATCTTGTAATTTTTTCAGCAACTTTAACATTGTTGGTTGACTGTTTATCACTGTTCAATAAATTCTTGGTGGACTATTCTCTTTATGATCGAAAAAGTACACCTCGGTTTTAATATAATTATTTCTTGACTTTTGTATATTATAGTAGATTTAGATAGTCGGCGGTTTAAGGTCTGTTTTACTTTAATATGTATATAACGTTTGATCAGGCGCGGCTCGTGATGACGTATTTGGGAGTGCAAGTACAATGATGCGAGTGCTTCGTGTATTCTCGTGTACTAACTGTAACGTTTTCTTAGTAAACACCGAAAACACACGAGGCACTCGCATCATTGTACTTGCACTCCCAAATACGTCATCACGAGCCGCGCCTGCGTTTGATCAAAAAGTCTTTGGATCGCGATAGCCATGAAGTGTAAAAACCATCTATAGAATTATTTACTTCTGTATTTCTTTACTTTGAAGTACACATAGTCACAAATAAAATAGATTTTAGGTTATGGTAATTAGTTGCATTTTATGTATATTTATAACCAGCTCATTTGAAAGTTGTCAAGTAAATGTCAAAACTAATTGAAATAAATAATTTCATAGATATCTAGTAAATTCCAGGGCAATAGCGATCCTTTTGGATCATCTGTTATTTAAAATAAATTACTGTCTTTTTCAAAGAATTTTAAATTATAAATGACAGTATATTATATATATATATATATATATATATATATATATATATATATATATAACAATTGATAAATTATTGAAGTTTTTCGGCTTTTATATGAAATATTTACAAATATCAAATTAGAATGTATGTAATTGCAGAGTAAGTGGGGATGTAAACATTGCTGTCTACAAATTACAAAGCAAATCATACGAAATTTTTAATTGAAAAATATGGTCTACGTTGGGACTCGAACCCAAGTCTCCAGTTTGCCGGACTTGTCGCTTTTACCACTTAGCCACAATAGACCTAGGTTCAAGCTATTTAGAAATGCATTATAAAATAACAGCGTTAATGAATCAGATGTCAGTTATTGAATGTAGATGTCAAGTTGAAAGCAGAAGTCAGTTTTGAAAGCTCATGTCAGTTTTGATAGCAGATGTCAGTTAGTGAAAGCAAATGTCATTTATTGAAAGCAGATGTCTGTTTTGAAAGCAGGTGTCAGTTATAAAAGCAAACGTCAGATTAGAAAGCAGATGCCTATTTTGAAAATAGATGTGAGTTATTGAAAGCAGATGTCAGTATTTTGGGAGCAGATGTCAGATTTGAAAATACTGACATCTGCTTTCAATAACTCACATCTACTTTCAAAATAGGTATCTGCTTTCTAATCTGACGTTTGCTTTCATAACTGACACCTGCTTTCAAAACAGACACTGCTTTCAATAACTGACATTTACTTTCACTAACTGACATCTGCTATCAAAACTGACATGAGCTTTCAAAACTGACTTCTGCTTTCAACTTGACATCTACATTCAATAACTGACATCTGATTCATTAACACTGTTACTTTATAATGCATTTCTAAATAGCTTGAACCTAGGTCTATTGTGGCTAAGTGGTAAAAGCGACAGTCCGGTAAACTGTAGACTTGGGTTCGAGTCCCAACGTAGATCATATTTTTCAATTAAAAATTTCGTATGATTTGCTTTGTAATTTGTAGACAGCAATGTTTACATCCCCACTTACTCTGCAATTACATACATTCTAATTTGATATTTGTAAATATTTCATATAAAAGCCGAAAAACTCCAATAATTTATCAATTGTTATATTTAATAAACGGCTAAGAAATTATCTAAACACATGTATATATATATATATATATTACATACATTCTAATTTGATATTTGTAAATATTTCATATAAAAGCCGAAAAACTCCAATAATTTATCAATTGTTATATTTAATAAACGGCTAAGAAATTATCTAAACACATGTATATATATATATATATATATATATATATATATATATATATATATATATATTGTAATGTGTCAAGCGTGATCTAATATATCTGTAATGTGTTTATTATTGATTAATATAATGTAATCTTGATATCGACATACGATTTAGATTGCCCCAAAAGTTGGGCTGACAAATGTAATGTGTCAAAGTCGTTAATATATATATACAATGTTTATTATCGTTATAAAGGCCCCAAAAGTTGGGCTGACACAATGTAATATTACGAATTGTTAATATATATAAAAAACGTATGTATATAAAAGAATGAATGTTATATAACTGTGAATTGTTGTATAATAAAAAGTTTTTTTAAATCGGGCTCGTTGAATACTTATCTGTTTTTGGTTATTTTCGTCGTCGGCTAGCTTCTTTAATTTCTTCAGGGTTAAGGTAGGTTCACCTCTCTCCACTTTGACTTTATGTACGTAGTTTATTTAGTTGGGATCGGAACAATATCTCAAGTATATTACAAAGAAAACCAAAGTAAAATATTGACAATTAACTTTATTAATAAAAAATTATCTAGCAAAGTTTGGAATTTATATTAACAATCTTCGTGACACACAAATAACAATACGGGAGATACACTCAACGGTTGGTATTCTTATAGTCTAACAATATGGTGTACGACAAGTGCAATTAGGTGTTGTTTTATTAAAAGAGTTTACAAAAGTAACATAGAATCAAGTTTTTAAAATTACAAACAGTGGATTCTAATATTTAAATAAGTGGAATAAAAATTACAGTGATATAATATCGGTGAAAGCAAAGTAAATAGTTAGTTATGGAATAAACAAAGAAGATTCTAGAAAAGTATATGAGCAAGTAAAAAATGGCGCGTAAAATATTGTTAAAGTTAGCAAAAACCTGAGTCTTCGGATATAGCCTCCGTTGCTTCCTGCTCCTGTGTTCTGCTGGTTTTCACAACGGGAAACTGGATAATATTTCTGCGATGGTCCCTCGGGATGACTTGAGTTTTTTGAAATCTCCAAGTCCGACGGCGGCTTGCTCGGATGACCGGTTTCGAGCGTACCAAGATGCTGGTCGTTGCACGGTGAAACTTATGGCGGGTAATTAACGTATTGAAACTTTAAAAATTCGTAGTTCTTGAACTAATTGGTCGGCAGATGGTAAACTTTGTCTACAGGTAGATCGTAGGTGTGAGTAACGTTGTGTAGACTCAAAAATCTCCAGAACTTAATAATTTCACCAATTTGTTTTAATTAATTCGGAGCACAAAAAGCGTGACCTCTCACTGTGACGACTAATTACCGACGCTTCCTTTTTCACTTGTTTTTAATTGCATAACTTTCCGCAAAATCGCCCCCTTCTTTACTTGCATTATCTTTTCGAATATTATTATTTTAGACATTTTTACAGAGTAAAACAGTAAAAAAAATTACAATTTGATTTATAAAATAACTTTGGTTGAATAACATATGTTTATGTGTTTACAAACACTCTGGCAATATCGGTTTATTTTCGGGTTATTGCACCGTTAGAATTGTGGGCGGGGCTTAATTGTTCAAATACATTTGAAAATAAATACGTTACATTTGTTTGAATAAACACGCGTTGAATATTAATTTGAATAAAAAAATTGAAAGTAAACATTATAAAAAAAATAGAAAAATAAGTTAATTATTTCAAAGCAAGTTTGTCGTCAAAATAACGTATTTATACTTTGAATCAATCTTTCCCCTTCTTGGTATTGAAGTACATATTAGATATAAATATTATGGTTACAAGTATTCTTTGTTTCTTTCAGAGAAAAGAAACCCTTCTTGCAATGCCTCAATATATATATATATAAGGTAAACTTAATAAGTCGGCGATTAAAGGTCTGGTTTACTTCTAGAAGTAAACCAGACCTTTAATCGCCGACTTATTAAGTTTACCTTATCATACCAAGGTCACGAAGATATTATATTTATATATATATATACATATATATGGTAAATTCAATCAGTTGGCGATTAAAGGTCTGGCTTTACTTTAAAGTATATGTATTCAAAACAACCCTACATGTTTCGGTTCTTAACCGTTCATATCAATTGATATACCGCATGTGTCAAATATCATTAGGCATAGGGAATACGTATGAGTACATACGATGTATATGTATATGGAAAAGCCGATCCAATGCTGGCGAAGACCGCTGCTTCGCAATGCTGGCGAAGACCGGCAACGACAGAAGACGGCCGGCAACGATTGTCTCCGATTGTTTCGCAAATACAAGTTAACAGTAATCATTTGACCATCGACATAGGTACTTGTAATGCGTTCTAAAATAACATTTACGAATTTCAAGAGATTTGCTTTTCTTATTTCTTTCAGTAGATGCAGGAAATTTTTAAGCTGCGGTACGTCGCATAAACAAAAGCGTAATTCTAATAAAATTAAAGAATAACCCTAATAAAATAAATGAAAAAGGATTCTAAAAATTATAATAAATTATACAAGGGGTTCAAAAATTCCTTCTTGCACAGTAAGACATTGTCCTAGGCGGTCGTAGAAAGTAGCTCTTACATTTGCTAACATGAATATGAATATAAACAATATTTTTTAGATATCCCCACAAAAAGAAATCATTTGGAGATAGATCAGGAGATCGCGAGGGCCATTTAATGTTTCCTGTTCCAGTAATAAGACGGTCAGGAAAAGTATTTCCTAGAAATTCCTTTACCCTCACTGCATTATGTGCTGGACAGCCATCATGTTGAAACCAAACGATTTCCTGATTTATTTCAATGTTTTGATTGACGGGAAGTATTTGATTTTTCAGTAATTCGAGATACTTGTCGGCATTTAATATACCATAAATAAAATAGGGACCTATAGAATGGTCACCTAAAATACCTGCCCAAACGTTTAGTTTTTGAGGATACTGAGTGCGATTTGCAAAATGCCGGTGTTCATTTTCCGAAGCCCAATATCGAAGAACAGAGGGATTGTGCTTTCCGTGTAATGGGAAAGTTGATTCATCGGTGAAGAGAATATTTTTAACGAAATTTTCATCTCGATGTATCTCTTCCATAACGTCTTGACGAAACTCCATTCTCCGGAAATTGTTCTCGGGGAATATTTCTTGAGTTTTCGAATATTTGAAACATTTTAAACCATTACGTTTCCAAGTACGTGAAATAGTTGTGTTACTTGTACCCAATTCCTCGGCAGCACTTCTAGTAGATCTCGTGTTATCAATTTCCACAATACTACAAATTAATACATCCCGCCGTTCTCTTTCCTCAATTTTTTGTGATGATACCTGTCTTGTTTTGCATTTCGTACAGTTATTGAGACAGAAACAAGTTTCAAATTTATTTATAATATTATAAATTGTTTGTCTGCAAGGTACAGAACGGTCTGCAAAAGTCAGCGCAAACAAATTCATGCACTCCATTGCAGACTTGCCAGCGTAAAACCATTTTATTAACTAAAGCTTTTCAGGGGGTGTATAAAAAGCCATTGTACATTAATTTTATTCTACGCTTTCAAACTGTAACGGCCGCAGCTAGACTGAATGCAAAATTTCCAGTCAATCGGTATCGGAGACAATCGTCAGTCGTCGCGGTCTTCGCTGGCATTGGACTGGCTTTCTCATGTACGTATACATTGTATGTACTCATACGTTGATTCTCTATGCCTAATGATATTTAACACATACGGTATATATATTAATATAGTATTAATATGACAGTATATTTATTATTTATATATGTGACAACTTGATATACTGTCATTTATAATTTAAAATTCTTTGTAAAGGGCAGTAATTGCCAAAACATGTAAGAGATTACTTTAAATATATACATGTTAAAGTAAAACAACTATCTAAATCTACTATATATTCATAAAGATAAATATTTCTTGACCTTTGTATATTATAATAAATTTAGATATTCGGCGATTTAAAGTCGGTTTTACTTTAGTATGTAACGTGTGTTCATTTGAAAGTCAATCTAGGTTACTTTGAAATTTTGATAGAATAAGACGCATATATATTAGTATGTGTTTGTTGGTCCGTAAACGTAAATCCAAATGACATTTGATAATGTCAATCACATTTGTTATTTATTTGTATGTATGAAACTGTCAAAATATACGACTTCTTAGGTTAAGTAGTAAATTTTAATTTACGACATACTTCAAAATGTTCTCAGTAAATCACATGCTACTAGATTGACTTTTCAAATGAACACCCGTTATATATTTAAAATAATCTATTACATGTTTCGGTAAATAATACCTTTAACAAAGAATTATAAATGGCAGTATATTAATGTCAAAGTTTTATAAGTAGACTCGGCAAAGAGGGGCAAGTTTAAGCTTTATAAGGTTGGTACTCTTTTCAAACAACAACAGCCATCTATTCGTCGGGCCGGGTACTTCTGACTTATGTTAGCATAGCCATTTAATATTGAAATTATTAATAGTAGATTTTTATTCCTACCTATGCAAAATCGAATTTGCATATGAATCCGAAGTGTTTTGTAATTTTTAAAAGTAATTCATTCTTATAACGTCAAAATGACATTTATCCAGGCGCGGCTCGTGATGACGTATTTGGGAGTGCAAGAACATTGATGCGAGTGCTTCGTGTATTTTCGTGTACTAACTGTAACGTTTTCTTAGTAAACACCGAAAACACACGAGGCACTCGCATCATTGTACTTGCACTCCAAAATACGTCATCACAAGCCGCACCTGCATTTATCACTTTTTGAAATCCAAAATGTCAAGAAAACTGACTCCGGCAGACAAAGTACAAATTTTGTTAAATTTAGAAGATGCACCATTAAACAAGTCGCAGAGAAACTTCATTTGAACAAATCTACAGTACTACAAGTTAAAAAAGATGAGAAAATGAAGGCAGTATATGTCGCAAACGAGGATAAGAATATCAACTGATATAGATCACAATTTGTTTGAATATTTCAAAGAAAATAAAAAAATGACAAAGCAAATTCGTAGATCTCATATAAGATTTACTAATAGTTGAAAGTTGTCAAGTAAATGTCAAAACTAATTGAAATAAATTATTTCATAGATATCTAGTAAATTCCAGGGCAATAGCGATCCAAAGGCTTTTTGATCATATGTTATTTAAAATAAATTACTGTCTTTTTCAAAGAATTTTAAATTATAAATGACAGTATATTATATATATATATATATATATATATATATATATATATATATATATATGTGTGTGTGTGTGTGTGTGTTTAGATTATTTCCGGCAGACAAAGTACAAATTTTGTTAAATTTAGAAAGATGCACCATTAAACAAGTCGCAGAGAAATTTCATTTGAACAAATCTACAGTACTACAAGTTAAAAAAGATGGGAAAATGAAGGCAGTATATGTCGCAAAGGAGGAAAAGAATATCAACTGATATAGATCACAATTTGTTTGAATATTTCAAAGAAAATTAAAAAATGACAAAGCAAATTCGTAGATCTCGTATAAGATTTCCTAATAGGGAAAAATTATGGAAATCTATTGAAAATACCTGGGAAAACATTGTTGAAAAACTTAATTTTTGAAAAAGTCTCATTGGTTCTGTACCTAGAAGGTTAAGGACAGTAATTGATACGAATGGCGAATCAATCAAGTATTAGTTTATTGTTTTTTCTAAATTGTATTAAAAAATTACTTGACATTTGACTTGTCTTAAAAAAAAAGTTTAATAAACACTAAGCAATATTAGAAAATTTTGACAAGTTAGGTTATACTAGATTTATGTGAGCTTAACTGTACCGCCTGATTCTGAGCAAACGCAACGGCTTGAATGTACGAATATTTCTCCCGCTCCGAATAAAAATCCCCTGAACGCGTTAAGCCAATCACAAAACAGTCTGTTGCTAAACCCCCTCCTCGCGCCAACTTAATTGGCGCTTTCTATATGTATGACATCGATGTTAAGCCAATCACAAAACAGTCTGTTGCTAAACCCACTCCTCACGCCAACTTAATTGGCGCTTGCTATATGTATGACATCGATGTTGACGCGCCTACAGCATTCAGGGGAATTGTATTCGAAGCGGGAGAAATATTCATACATTCGGATCGTTGCGTTTACTCAGAATTAGGCGGTATATATGTGTTAAAAAGTGATAAAAAGTACCCGACCCGACGTATAGATGCCTGTTGTTGTTTGAAAAGAATAACTATTGTAGGAAGTACTAACCTTATAAAGCTTGAACTTGCCTCTCTTTGCTGAGTCTATATATAAGTAATGTTGTTATGGTGAGAAATATTAATTCATAAATGCATTCTGCATATATTCATTACAGCTAATTGGACTAAGTGTGAAGAGATGAACTATATACAAAAATTGATACTTACAATGAAAATGAAACTGTTTCCTTGATCAGGTCGAGAACATTTTACTCCACCCTTCTAATAACTTTAGACTACTTTGACCACAACTAATAAGCGTGCGAGTCTTACCAATTTTGTAATAAAGTAATATACGAACTTACTGTAATAGCTGAATATGCCATGATCTCTAAAATCTAACCTTTCACTAAATCCATTGTGCGGTGAATATATACAACCCCTTTTTTTAGATGTTCTATTAAAGTCAAGTGGGTAATATTTAAGAATGAATAATAATAATAATAATAATAATAATAATCAAATACAAATTCGAATATATTTATATTTTTATTTTTCTACAGTTTAATATAAATTACACTGTACTTATATCAATATAATCACATCATATATTCTTACTTTTACATATACATTTTTTACAATGAAATAATATACTTTTCCTTATTTATTTTATATTTTCTTATAAATTACTTCCAAACTTTAATAACACCATCTCTAGAGGCAGTAACCATAAAACACTGGGACGCTTTGCACAAAATCATATCCGAGATACAATCCCGATGGCCAACGGGTGGTGACTCCGGACCAGCTCGAGGAATTTCATCGGCTTTGCCCGACGTTTTGTTACTTGCAACAACAGCAGTTTCGATAATGACCGAAGTGCCATCAATTAAACGTTCATGATACGTTGCGCTTTCAAAAATTTCACTTGGATTTTGAACGACTACACATGAATTGGTCGGATTTTCCAGATCCCAAAATCGAACTCTTTGATCGGTACCTCCAGCAAGTAAGAATCCATTGCGGTCAATACATCCACCTTGCATGGCTGATATACCATGATTGATGATCTATAAATATTTAAGTTAAAAAATTGCTTACTTATTTTTTATAATATCTTTAAATATAATGTAACAAGATAAATTACAGTTATTAAAAGTTTCATAATTAACGAGAAGCATATTAAAAATTAATTACATTGGTTACGATTTCAAATTCGCTTGATTGTACCAAAAATTGAAGTAACAAAAACAATTAAGACAATTGTATGAATAAACAGTTTTAGGGAATGATAATTAGTAGAGTGGACCAATTCGGAGCGAAAGCAGAGGCGTGACTAACGAATTAGTTCCCGCGTGCCCCATCGCACATACGATTACTTAGTATGTTGTTCACAGTCATCCTGTGTACACGTATAATAGCAGCAGGAAAGTGTATTCTGTGTATTTAATAATGTTGAAGGAGCGTACAGTAAAAAAACCGCTATCATCAAAGTTAATCAATAGGTTTATTGAGAACCATCCTAGTTTATCTTACAATGGGGTAAATGTAAAATGTTTAGTGTGCAATATATATATAAACCATTTAACAAAATCAAATTTGCAACGCCACGTGTATAGCGCAAGACATAAAGATAGAGACACTGGTGCCGATACAAAATACGAAGTGTTCTTATTTGATTTGTGTAGAATGATGAGAAATAACTTTGGAGACGCACCTTATGTTAACAATATTTCATCGCGCTTCTCCAGATTTTCAAGTCACGGAAAACGCATAAGACGGTAAGTTTTTTTTTAATCATCTAATTACATACATTTTAGATTTTATTTTTTATACGTATCATCGAGAACGTTTCATAATCTAGAAAAACCGTCTTACATTTTTTTTGTATCTAACATAATAACAGCACCGTTCGTGATAGTATATCTCTAGATATTAATAATGTTTCGCATGCGGGAACCAATTCGTTAGTCACGCCTCTGCTTTCGCTCCGAATTGGTCCACTCTAATAATTAGTGTTAATAGTGATAATAATACGAGAGCTTTTTTCCAAGGTCCGGTAGGCTGGTAAAAACAAATAAGGGCAATAAGAACAATTTTAATACACAGAAGAGTTACACATAAATTTGAACCATTTCTCGCCACCAACATAATGACATTTATCGTAACAAGAAATCGCCTGGATTCTCAGTCAATTTTGCACATAGGTTTTTAGGTCCTTATTAGTACTGAACCCCTGCTTTCCTAAAAAACATACTTTCATTCTCATAAACAAATGGAAGACACTTGGTGCCAAACCCGGGCTGTAGGGCGAGTGGTCAATCAGGTCCCATCCGAAATTTTTGAGCAGTTCCTATGTTTCTGTTACTGCTTGAGGGGGTGCATTATCATGAAGGACAATTTCTGATGACAGCATGCCTCTCGTTTTGTTCTGTATAGTTCTTCGAAGACGTGCAAGGGCTTCACAGTATGTCGCTACAGTAATTGTGGTACCTGGTTCCATAAACTGCACCAGCAAAATTTCTCTACGTTCCCAAAAAAACACGGTAGCTTTAAGCTATAAGCTTTCTGTGGAAGAGAGTTTGTTTGAACTTATTTGATTTGTTGGGAGAGTTTGTATGCATCCCTTGCTTTGATTGGTTTTTTGTCTCGATGAATCCACGTTTCGTCTCCCGTTACAATCTTTCCCAAAAAATTTTCCCCTTCCTTATTGCAGTGCTACAAAAATATTAGCGCAAAACTCATTCACTTAAGTTTGTGAATGTCTGTGAAATGTTTGGGAACCCACCGTGCACACAATTTGTGGTAGCCGAGTTGTACTGTGCAAAATCACAAATTGTGAACCGGTGGTGCTCTCGAATCATGAATCAGTTCATCCTTCTCGAAAAATCCTACACCATTTTTCGCACTGCACTATTAGTCATAATGTTTTCCCATACACAACACACAATCTTCGATGAATTTCTGACACATTACCTTCAGCTTAGAGAAAACGGATCACAGACCTAACTTCGCATTTGGTAGGAGCTTCGATTGTAGTAGTCATAATAAACCAACACCCACATCAAAACTACAATGTATACTGGCCAATAAGTTTAGGAAGTACTAGCAGATAAATTAGTGAACAGTATTATGCAAGCACCGCGACACCATAGCAATTGAGAATCTGTTGCCAAAAAACAAAAAAAAATCGAACAAGGTCTTTCAAATTCAATCTACATCGTTACTGGCGACGATAGTTTATTCGTACGATGCCGAACAACAATCCACTGTTTGGGTCTTTCAAAATGAACCAAAACCAGCGAAAGTTTCGTTGGTTTTGGTTCGTTCACGCAGTGCTGCAAAACAAACAATCGCTTGGCAACTATAATTTTAGAGAATCGAAGAACCGTAAACATGCAGCAGCCCCCGTATTTGCATAAGATGTATTAGTTTCAGACGACAAAATATATGAATAGCCAATGTGATCAATAGCAGAAACGTGGGCGACCGGCACTATTCGTCTGTTTCAACCCAAAGAAAGAATGAGATCTCGTCTAAACGTTTGGGAGTGCTTTTAAAAACAGCCAGGACATCCGGTTGAACACCCGACAATTTCAATGAATATATGTGGCCGCGAAAACATCAAAATCAACATATATCGTTCCCAATTAAACAACCGGCAGGCCATGAGTTATTATTTTACGTTAGTAATCTTAATTACTCCCGCGGAGTAACTTTCATAGTCGGCATTCACCTCAAACGAGAAGGAAAACCACGAAAACCTTTCCCACAGCAGAATTGGAGGTGAAACCAAAACCCTGGTGTGATTAACTACATACTGTAGTAGTGACTTACTATTGAGCTATCGGCCTGCTCCATGCAGTAGTTGCGATATTTTATAATTATAAGCCAATCAAGCTTTAGTTACACGAAACTGCTTCATAAATGTGGATTTGTAGAAAATATATTTGTTTCATAAAATGGAATAAGTCTAAAAAAGGACTTTAATCAAAATCAAGAAATATTGTCTATATTAAAACTAAAATTGTTGAAACGTGTAACTTAATTTTTGTTTTATTTTATAATTTACTACACCAGGGGTTCCCAAACATTATCAGTCTGCTTAGAGAATTTTGTTTAAATACTTTATTTAATTGGAAAAGAAATGTTTTATTGTTATTCCATAATTTCAAAGTACTACAAACTTCCATAAGTTTCTGTTCTGTGCCAAGTTCCTTGCTTCACACCTGCTTCACTGTATACCACGTTCTGCGGCTGGCTGTCGTCCTTGTTCTTCCCATTGTATTCTAGGTCTTCCTATTTTGTTATTTCCCTGTACTCTGGCTTCATACACCTGTTTTGATGGTCTATTTCCTAACCGGTTTCAGGTTCTTTCTTTGTATGATTACCGCATTCCTAATTCCGTCTTTCTTTGCTATTCCTTCATTTTTTCTCAGGAATCTCATTTCTACTGCTATTATTCTGCTTTTGTTTCTATCTGTAATCGTGCAAGACTCGCTACTATATATTAGTGAAGGTCTTACTACTTTTTTTGTATATTTCTATTTTTATTTCCTTTTTTCCAAAAAATGTGTCTTTAAGCATATTATAAATTCTTCCTGTCTTTCCTATTCTCTCTGCTATTGCTTTATCTACCCTTCCATTATTACTATGCCTAATGCATTAATATCGTGAATAACAGAGGACTGAGAAGACAACCGTTTTAATCCTATTTTTGTTTCGAATTCTGTCGATTCTTCATTATGTGTTCTGAGTTTAGTTTTATTGTCTTTATAGAGGGCCTTTATTGTATCGATAATATATTCTTCTACACCCCTTTTTTTCTAGAACTTTCCAAGTGTCTTCTCTTTTAATTCTATCGAACGCTGTTTGTAGGTCGATAAAGCAGATATGTATTTCTTTTCCTTTTGTCGGAAATTTCTCTCCTAATTGTCTAACTGAATATCAGATCCTACGTACTTCCCTCTCCTAAATTCATGCTGTTGATCTTCTAGCGTTGATTCTACTTTATCCCTTAGTCTTTTTTCTAGTTTCCTTGTTAGTAATTTTCCCGGTATACTAGTTAATGCAATTCCTCGATAGTTTGCGCATTCTCTCATGTCTCATTTTTTATAGTGGTAGTATTATTGCCATGTTCCAGTCTTTGGGTATTTCCCTTTTTGTAAATATGTCGTTTAGCAGATTACAAAATTCTGTGGTTGCTTTACCACCCATACATTTTATTATATCTGCAGTTATTTTGTCATCTCCAGATGCCTTCCTCGATTTCAGTTTATTGATGGCTTCTATTACTTCTACTTCTTCTTTGTTAATATGTCGTTGAGCAGATTACAAAATTCTGTAGTTGCTTTACCACCCATACATTTTATTATATCTGCTGTTATTTTGTCATCTCCAGGTGCCTTCCTCGATTTCAGTTTATTGATGGCTTCTATTACTTCTTCTTTTGGTATTGGCTGAGTATTTGTTCCTCTGCTATATTGCTTTCTTCTTTATAGTGTGCTTCGCTATTTACTTCTGTTAGTTCTTTAAAGTGTTCCTTCATCTTCCCATTATTAGTTTTTCCTCTGTCAATATGTTTCCATCCTTGTCGTTTATATTTTTCAGCTTTATTGGTTTCTTTTATCGTAGTTGCTTCAAAGTGCTATAGAACAGTTTCTGATTTTCGGAGAAATTTTCATTTATCTTGTGCCCAAATTCTTCCCATGACTGCCCTTTTGCATGCTTAACAATTTTATTTACCTCCGTCCTTAAACTGCTTATATATATATATTAAAATACTCTTCTAATCTCGTTTGTAGGTACGTTTTCCACTTTATTTTCTTGTCCTTTATTTTTGTCTGAATATCCGTTGTCCACCATCTGCTTTTCTTTGTGGGTATATTTGCCGTTCTTATTACTCCACGGCTAGCTTGTGCCGCCTGTAGAATAGTTTCTTTAAATTGGATCCATTTGTCATCTATATTTTTTATGGTATTAGTCCTGCTAGCTATTTCTTATAAATTCTTGATAGATTTTTTTGTACGTTCTTATCTTGTAACTTTATTTTGTCTTTTGTTACCTTCTTCCTCTTTTCTTTTTTTTTCGTCTAGTGTATTTATCATGAGTTCTAGTTTCACTAGGTAATAGTAGCTGCCTATTTCCGCATGTCTTTTCACTCGTGCATCTTTTACCCTTTTCCAATTATCTTTGTTTATAATAAAGTAATCGATAATGGATTTCTCTTTTCTCGTGGTAAACCTATGTATATATCTTTGTGCATGAATTTTGTGTTTGAAATAACATAATAATTTTCGATACACAACTCTATCAGTCTGTTTTCATTATCATTTCTCGTTTCTTCTCCGTTCTTTCCCATATGTCTTTCTATTCTTGTGTTATCATTTCCTTCTCTTCCATTCATATCTCCCATTATTATTATGTTGCTTTCTTCTCTATCTATTTCTGCCTGTAACTCTTCGTAAAATTCATCTTTCTGTTCTTTTCTTGCATATTGTTTGGTGCATAGGCCACCATTATAGTTTATTCCTTCCATCTATTTTTGCTTTACCAGTAGTCTCTCGTTTACATATCTTTCTTCTATGATTGATTTTACCCTGCTCGACTTGACAATTAATCCCACTCCTCCCATGCATCTGCTCCTCACATCTACCCCAGACCAATATAGCTGGTAGTCTGCCCTTAATTATTTTATTCCCCGGCCTTTCTTTTTTATTTCGGTTATTCCTAGATATTCTATTTTATGTATTTTCATTTCTTCGACTATTTCATCTTTCTTTTCAATTACGCTGCTTACGTTCCACGTACCCATCATAACAATATGGCCTCCTCTTACTTTCGTATTCCTTATTTGTTGTATATCTCTGATTTCTCATTGTAGTCATTTCCTTTTGACGTATTGATAGGTTTTTCCATATCCTTCACACATGTCTCTTCATGCTTTTCGACCTTTCCTTTCTTTCCATGTATGACTTTCTGGTTCCATGTGTCTGCTTTTGACTTGTTAGTTGCATTTTTCCCTTGTTTATTCTTGCTCTTCCTATATTTTTCTTTACCATCGACTTGTTCCTTTATTCTTGCTGTAATAATATTAAGCATAAAATGTTAATGCACGAAAGCTCCATCTCGAACGAGATCAAAAACAAAAATTTAATAAATGCACGTGGCTCGAGCCGACTCTGGTAAATTTAGTATTCCTTTATATATGTAACGCTACCCCTACTGAAGCGTAATGGTAGGAGTAGTGGCTACGAGTATGCATACTGTAAGCCAGAAGTCAGTCTGCTATAAACTTCCGTGAAGTATGGCTTATTTAAATCACGAAATAACGGATATCGCCTTACTATACAGTAAAACAGGTGGAAATTAGAACTACTAGGCGTATTTAAAAGGACGGTTTCCGAACCGAAGATGTCCATCAAATAATTTAATTTTACAAATTGTGTACAGTTTGAGAGATCGCGGTACATTGCATCCAAGTTATGAAGGCCGTGGCCGCAAAAGACGATCTTCGGCAACGTTTTTTCAACCTGTGGTCCATATCCGTGGTCCACCAAATTATTTAATTTTACAAACCGTGTACTGATTGAGAGGTCGCCCAAGTTATGAAGGCCGTGGCCCTGAAAGACGATCTTCGGCAACGCTTTTTTCAACCTGGGGCCCATATCTGTGAAGACCGAGCCGTGTTAAAACATGTACATACTTGTATTTACGCAAATGACAGCCACATTGAATATCTCCTTTAAGCATTCCACCTGTTTCGCACAAAATTGCCCTTTTTAGGGCAAAAAATTGTCTTTAAAAAAAGAGGCAAATAGAACGCAGAAAAAATATGAACAATCAAACAATTAAAATTACAAATGTAATTTATTATTTCTCATGAATCTAATATTACAACTAAAATTAAAAATTCCATATCACCACAAAACTCATACCCTTTAAAATTTTTAAAGAAACTAGATATTGTATTTTTTTCGGGATATTGCAAAGGCCATCGACTTACTTATAAATATCAATACAACAGCTGATGCATAAGAAAATTTATGAATGAACCATGTCATAAAACTTTCACACAAAGACGTACCTACCTATTATTACCCGAAATGTTAAAGGGATTTTTTGGTGAACCTGAACAAATAAATGCCTATTTGTTTAGTGGATCGACAACATATAAACATATAATTTATATTTATCTAGATTCAATCTGAATACAGGACCGTATTTCAATTTTGTGTTCCTATATTTTCGCAAAAATTAAAGTTTCAATAGAATATTTTTTTGTAGATTTGAATTGCTGTCTTACGTATCTATTATATAATAGCGTACGTCGGAATATTTCATTTACACCATATATATATATATATATATATATATATATATATATATATATATATTATATATATATATTTATATATATACATATATATATTACGACGCGAACCCCGAAATTAAAAACGCTCTGAAAAATGTATTACGTGACGCCTACTAATTAAAAATATTCAGAATGTGTATAAATAATAAATACCTCACACACATATGCGCCGCAGCGTATGTTTGCATACGTAACAGCTGGATGAGATGGACAATAATAAAACTATTCTTTTGTTATTGTTGGTAAACTTTTAAATATCATCATTTATAATATAGTCGATCGCACAGTGGCGTGACAAAATTTTTTAAAATATCTTTGTCACTTTCTTTCTCGCTGATTGAGATGTTCGCCCACGATTTTGGTATAATATCTGTATTTTTCATCACATATCACTGACTGTTTCTTGCTTAATGCAAGAACACACGTTTAATCGATTTAACATATTTCTCTGAAGAAATTGATGGGTAGCCAAATCCAAATTTTTAATCTTGCTTATGGCATGAAGCATACATGGTATTATTGAGTCTGTTGGCAAAGTTCTTTTGAAATTCGATTTGGATTCCCTTTTAGTAAAGTCCTTAAAACTTTATTGTCGACCAAAGTTTCGGACTTACTTCAAAGCTCATCTTCAAGTAACTCATCTCCATCGTAGAACTTTTTGCGGAAACGTAACTACAACTCTATATTACGAATCTTGGCACTATTTCCAAATTTTATTCACATCGCATTATAATAGGTATTTTAATAGTACTCATCTTGAATTATTTAATAATTATTTATATTTTTTAATCACGAATATCGCACAATATTGCGCACTACTTTTACAGAAAGGAAAAACCAATATTTCATATGCACTAACCCAGGCGCGGCTCGTGATGACGTATTTTGGTTTGCAGTACAATGATACGAGTGCCTCGTGTGTTTTCGGTGTTTACTAAGCAAACGTTACAGTTAGTACACGAGAATACACGAAGCACTCGGATCATTGTACTGCAAACCAAAATACGTCATTACGAACCGCGCCTGCTGACTAACCTAATACTTCCTTTTTTAGCACTGTAATGTGTTTTTTTCGTTCGATACTTTTAGCACTATTTATTTATTGAAAAATTATACCTTTCAAGAGATTAAGTAACATTTACATTCATTATTTATTCTAGCTTTCCATATAAAGCTCACCCCTTTCTCTCCATTTTCTACTTCGTTAACAGTATCAATGAGGCTTCCAAAATGTTCACGGCTTCGTTTCATCTACAATTTTGAAAATGATAATACTTATAAATGTCATATTTTTCTTTTATTTCAATGCTACTAGTCAAATTAATCTTAAAAATTCAAAAATCTCCTTTAACATTTAAATATTTACCAGCTGAAGAATACGTATCATTACTTTTAATTAATTGTACCAAAATCATTTTAGGGTTATACAAACAGATTGAGGTTAATTGATAAAAATAAGGCGAATACATTACTAGTGTACAATGTATAAACACAGTATATTTGTATATTGTACACAAATGGGCGAGATCAATTATCTTATCATTTGCCTCTGACAATCACAGCACACAAATATAAAAACTAAATCTAAAAAAAATAATAGCAAACTGCGATCATTTCAACAGATACATTCTACTAATAAATTATTTATGTAACAAATCCTCCAAGTCCACAAAGTCTCGGCCCGCTTTTATTAATTATATTAATAATTATTCATTCTAATTATACAATATGTACATTATATATATATATATATATATATATATATATATATATATATATAGTGTTTATAAGAAATTAAAATTTTGTTCTTATTTATTTTATTGGCCGTGTGCATAATATTAAAATAATAAACTTTTTTTTGGTTTAGCGACCTTTATTGAATTCAATTTATTTAAATAAACGACGTTTCGACTTTTTGGATATAATTCAGCCTTTTTCAAGTGATTTAGAACAAATTTATTTCGATGTTAAACACATGCCACAGTGCAATATGCATGGTCGGAAACAATGTCGACCCATCACTACAGGGTCCGACCATGCATATTGCACTGTGGCATGTGTTTAACATCGAAATAAATTTGTTCTAAATCACTTGAAAAAGACTGAATTATATCCAAAAAGTCGAAACGTCGTTTATTTAAATAAATTGAATTCAATAAAGAAAGGTCGCTAAACCAAAAAAAAAGTTCATTATTTTAATATATATATATATATATATATATATATATATATATATATATACAGTGTGTCCCCGGGTCGACGCATGAATAGGTTAAAAAAGTCAGAAAATTTTGAGTTGAAATTTCATCTTCTGGTATTCAGCCCTGCTTGGATAGAAAATAATTTGTGCATGGTCGGAAACAATGTCGACCCATCACTACAGGGTCCGACCATGCATATTGCACTGTGGCATGTGTTTAACATCGAAATAAATTTGTTCTAAATCACTTGAAAAAGACTGAATTATATCCAAAAAGTCGAAACGTCGTTTATTTAAATAAATTGAATTCAATAAAGAAAGGTCGCTAAACCAAAAAAAAGTTCATTATTTTAATATATATATATATATATATATATATATATATATATACAGTGTGTCCCCGGGTCGACGCATGAATAGGTTAAAAAAGTCAGAAAATTTTGAGTTGAAATTTCATCTTCTGGTATTCAGCCCTGCTTGGATAGAAAATAATTTGTGCATGGTCGGAAACAATGTCGACCCATCACTACAGGGTCCGACCATGCATATTGCATTGTGGCATGTGTTTAACATCGAAATAAATTTGTTCTAAATCACTTGAAAAAGACTGAATTATATCCAAAAAGTCGAAACGTCGTTTATTTAAATAAATTGAATTCAATAAAGACAGGTCGCTAAACCAAAAAAAAGTTCATTATTTTAATATATATATATATATATATATATATATATATATATATATATATACAGTGTGTCCCCGGGTCGACGCATGAATAGGTTAAAAAAGTCAGAAAATTTTGAGTTGAAATTTCATCTTCTGGTATTCAGCCCTGCTTGGATAGAAAATAATTTGTGCATGGTCGGAAACAATGTCGACCCATCACTACAGGGTCCGACCATGCATATTGCACTGTGGCATGTGTTTAACATCGAAATAAATTTGTTCTAAATCACTTGAAAAAGACTGAATTATATCCAAAAAGTCGAAACGTCGTTTACTTAAATAAATTGAATTCAATAAAGGTCGCTAAACCAAAAAAAAGTTCATTATTTTAATATATATATATATATATATATATATACAGTGTGTCCCCGGATCGACGCATGAATAGGTTAAAAAAGTCAGAAAATTTTGAGTTGAAATTTCATCTTCTGGTATTCAGCCCTGCTTGGATAGAAAATAATTTGTGTCATAATCTTAGGTTTGAAAAATCAAGCATGCCTTGAATATGTACAAAAAGGTAATTTTTTTCCCACTAATAAAGAGATACGACAAAATGCTATTAAGAAAACTTGTTCAGATTGATAAATTATGCAAGTGTTTGCTTTTGCATATATATATATATATATATATATATATATATATATATATATATATATATATATATAAAATAATAGATTTTTTTTATTGGTTTTAGCGACCTTTTATTGAATTTTGATGTTTTTACGACGTTTCGACTTTTATTAATTCAGTCTTTTTCAAGTATCTGGAAACAAGAATTATTACAATGAACATGAGAACTGTGTTTGTTTCGTGTGATAGATATGACAATTAAATTAACAATTTTAAATTTAAAATTAGATTAAAAAATGAATTACAAATTAGGTTAGCATTTAACGTTGAAAATTAAATAACATTAAATTAAAATTAGCTTAAATGAATGGTAGGGGGACGTTAAAGTGATTAACATCTGTATGAATGAATTGGAGACTTAACAATTAAATTAACAATTTTAAATTTAAAATTAGATTAAAAAATGATTACAAATTAAGTTAACATTTAACGTTGAAAATTAAATAAAATTAAAATAAAAAATAGCTTAAATGAATAGGTAGGGAGACATTAAAGTGATTAACATCTGTGTGAATGAATTGGAAAGTTGAATTACACTACAAATAAGTAAAGAGAACAAAGAAAAGACAAATAAACTCACAGTTGTTGTTCGTTTGGTTTTACAAGGGTACGTATTCTGTGTAACACATGTGTTTTTTTTAAATAGACATCCGAGACCAATTTTCTTAAGGAACGACCGTGCTTGTGCGGATATTGTAAGTGAACTAAGTTTTTATTTTGCGGGGTTTTAATTTCTGTTCTTTGGAATTAGCATGGTGGCCAGGACCGTATTTAGGGGTATATAATTAACGTTGTTTTTTCTAATGGGAGCTATTTTTTCCCGTTGTCTTGTGCGTGCAGGGGGGGGGGGGTTGATTTTATCTATTGTTTTATGAGAGGGTAATAGAGTTTTGAAAGGCTATCAATTTCGTTTCTGTCGTTGATTGTTTTGCTATTTTTGAAAATGTGTATCATTTCTAAGACTTCTCTAGCTTTTGTGTTCTTCTTTTGTGTTATTACTTTGGTGTTTTCAAAATCAAAACTATGTTTAAGTGTCAATTGGTGTTTTTTTAAAGCAGTTTGATTTTTTGCGTATTTGTGACCTTTCAATCTTTCTTGTAGTAACTGTTTTGTTTGGCCTATGTATATTTTGTCACAGTCTTTGCAGGGTATGTTCTATATTGTGTGTGATTGTTTTAGTGTGGTGTTGAGTCTTTAAGTTTGGTGTGTAGGAATTTTAGGTTTTTACCGCTTTGGTGTGCTATTTTAAAATTAAATGGTTTGAACATATTGTCTAATTTTTCGGATAATCCAGTTATATAGGGTGTGGGGATATATGTGAATTCATTGGTTTTTTTGTTATTGTTTTGGTTGTTTGTTTTGTTATAAATTTTATTGAGTCTAAGTTTTATAATTTTTTGTATGAATTGTGGTGGATAGTTGTTTTCTGACAAAATTGTTTTTACTTTATTTAGTACTGTTGGTCTGAAAATTGGGTTAGTGAGATTTAAGGCTCTGTCTACTAACGCTGTTACTACATTTTTTTGTGGGCTAGGGGTTGGTTAGAAAAAAAGTTTACATATCTGCCAGATGCGGTTGGTTTAGTGTACCATTTTGTTTGTATGTTGTTGTTTGTTCTTATCAGTGTTAGATCTAGGTAGTTTATGGAGTTGTTTTTTTCTATTTCAATGGTAAAATTTAAATTTGGGTGGAAATTGTTGGAACTATTTTGTACATTGTTTATTTCAGTTTCCGGTAGTAACATTATGCAATCATCGACATATCTTTTGAAAAAGGTTGGTTTTGTTTTCAGGGATTTTATAACATTTTCTTCGATGTGCTCTAGTACTAATTGGGCTACTACGCTGGATATAGGTGCTCCCATTGCTAGTCCTTCAATTTGTTTGAAAAATTTGTTGTCGAATTGAAAATATGTGGAAGTTAAAGTTAGTTCTATTGCTTCTAGGAAATCTATTAATGGTAAGTCTGTGAAATTTTTGATGGAGTTCCATTTTTCTGTGATTACTTTTTTGGCCAGTGTTAAGGGTATATTGGTGTACATTGATTCTACGTCTAGGGACACTAGTTTTTCGTTGTTTTTCGTTTTTATTGTATCGATATGTTTTTTGAATTCAAAAGTATTTTTAATATAATATTGGTTTTTACCTATGACATTTGTTAGTGTTTTTGTTAAATATTTTGATAGTTCATAAAACGGGCTTTGTATGCATGATACGATTGGTCTTAATGGGATGTTCTTTTTATGTAATTTTGGTAAGCCATATATTTTGGGTGGTTGTGCATTATGTATTTTTAATTTGTTTGCTGTTTTTGGTGAGATGATCTGTTTGTTTTCCCATTTTTTAATTAGTGTGTTGTTTATTTTTTGAAATTTTGTTGTGGGGTCGTTTTTTAATTTTGTATAAGTTTTGTCGTCATTTAGGAGTTTTTCCATGTTATCCATGTATTGTCTTTTTTCCATTATTATTGTTTTGTTAGATTTGCCTGATTGTAGTATGTACTGTTAAATGACTGTTGTTTTTTAGGAAGGTTTTGGTTTCTTTTATGTGTTTATTTAATGCTTTTTCTGTTTCGTTATTATCGGCTGTTTTGTTTGATTGTTTGTAATTTAGGAGGCTATTACAGATTTTTGATCTTATATGATTTTTGTCATTTTTCTTGATGTTATTTATTGAGGATTCTATGTTTCATTCATACAGATGTTAATCACTTTAACGTCCCCCTACCATTCATTTAAGCTAAGTTTAATTTAATGTTATTTAATTTTCAACGTTAAATGCTAACCTAATTTGTAATTAATTTTTTAATCTAATTTTAAATTTTAAATTGTTAATTTAATTGTCATATCTATCACACGAAACAAACACAGTTCTCATGTTCATTGTAATAATTCTTGTTTCCAGATACTTGAAAAAGACTGAATTAATAAAAGTCGAAACGTCGTAAAAACATCAAAATTCAATAAAAGGTCGCTAAAACCAATAAAAAAACCTATTATTTTTAATATTAAGACACGGCCAATAAAATAAAAAAGAAAATTCTTATAAACACTAAATATATATATATATATATATATATATATAAACATATATATAACATTTGATAAATTATTGGAGTTTTTCGGCTTTTATATGAAATATTTACAAATATCAAATTGGAATATATGTAATTGCAGAGTAAGTGGGGATGTAAACATTGCTGTCTACAAATTACAAAGCAAATCATACGAAATTTTTAATTGAAAAATATGGTCTACGTTGGGACTCGAACCCAAGTCTACAGCTATCCGGGCTGTCGCTTTTACCACTAAGCCACAATAGACCACTTAGTGGTAAAAGCAACGGTATGGGAGTGTAATTCATAATATATTAGAATATGCGATAGAATAGGGACGCAACATGAGCTTGTTACCGATATAAGTATAGAAGTAGAAACATTTATTTTATCAGAAATAATTAAATATACATTTGGTTTTCTGCTATTAAAGTAATATGCATAAACACACGAAAAATAAGAATAGTACATATTATAGCAGCGTTGTATGTACCTATAAATAAAATGGAAAATGTATGAAATCAGTGATTGTGTGCACGACAGAGGATTTAAAAAAACACTTACCGTTTTAAGCGTCTTCCAAGGATTGACAAACTGGAGAAACTCGATTATATATTTTCAACATCATGAAAAACATGTCCGCCGTGAGGAAAAAATATGTTTATATTCGGAAAACGAGCGTTCTACATCTAGTGATGTTATATTCGCATAATCAAAATACTTTTTTAAGCAACTTAACGCATCTGTAGACGTACCTTCACAAATATGTGTTAAGGTGTCAAAATCTGCATTTCTGTCTAAAACACTTTCAAATTCAAATTCAATTAGAACACTCACTTTTAGCGTCTTCTACTGCGCGAACATCTTTAACGATTTGCAGTGATTCCTCTAACGACAGCGACGAATTTTCTAATTTTGTTATTGCTTCTTCTAATCCCAAGTAATTCTCACGAATACTTTGTAAATCCATTTTAATCTGGGCATCCTCAATTTTTTTCTGGCTTGTATTGATAGCTGCACTTTCTTTCGGATCGAATGATAAAACCACGTCCTTAATTTTTTCAAAATGTTCATGATAGTAAAACCCCGCTCGTAACCATGTACCCCAATGTGTCAGAATCGGCTGTGGTGGCTCAGGGGTATGGGGACACAATTCGTGAAATTTCCGAATACGTTTTGGAGATTTCAGGAATACTTCCTACTGCCTTTTTACTCGATATTAAAGCATTTACTTCTGGATAACATCTACGAACCTGTTCTGCCACAAGGTGTAGAGCATGGAGTTTACAAGTAATATGTAACAAGTTAGGACAATATTTTCTAAGAGACCGGTCTTACAGAACACATGGTTGCGGCACCATCGGTCGTAAACATTAATACTTGGTCTTTCGAAAGTTTAAATTTTTCCAAAGTATCTAATAGCACCTCTGAAATTTTTTCGGCATTACATTGTTCTAGTCGTCTGGATGCTAATAAAATTGAAGACGTTGGCTGATGTGGTTCCATATTACGCGCTATCACATTAACTACAGATTGTTTTTTGGTGTCAGTTGTTTGTCCACACGTAACCACAGTTTTATATTTTTCAGTTCGGCTTTGATTTTATTTTCAACCTGTTTACGCACCGATGGTAAATTCCTTCGTAACGTTGTCATGCTCGGTAATGTTTGATTCGCGTATTTATTCCAAAATGAAATAAATGAATCACTACTTAACAAGGTAAACGGCAGTGTACACACAATCATAGTTACACATAGCTCATGTATAAACTGTTGTCGATTAATTTTGTTATTATTGTGCTTCGAACTGCTTACGTGTTCTTTACAATGTGTTTTTGACCAACACATTAGATATGTATTGCACACTAAACATTTAATTTTTGAGCCATCGTATATTAAGTCCGGGAAATCCATAATAAACTTATTCACTTCGTCTGACAACGGTCGTTTTCTCGATTTATGTGTCGACGACATTTTATTACGTATGCTTACACTTACATGCAGTCTAAGCAAGTACCAAACACATACTGAATGCTACTATATCGAAAATGGTGAATGGAGATACAGAAGTCAACTATGTTTACAAGAATTTCTTTTGGAATATCCAGTAATAATTGATGAAGCCGTATTTTAGAAATATTCGTTCAATAATTAATTATTGAAGTATTGAGAATCATGTAGAAATGTGAAATACGCATCTACGTCTTTGGAGAAGATACATTCAAAAATACATATGAACTTGTATTGTGTTCTTCACACCCCATTTTTAATAATATTATATATTATTAAAAATACATACTTTTGTATTATACAAAATTGGTAGGTTTACCTACTCAAGTATGTTTCAAATTATGTTGTTAATTAATTATTGTTAATAACAATGATAATTAACGAAAATATTAAATAAAGAAACGTGAAGATGCATACAAAGTTTAAAACAGAAATTATAAAAGATATTGAAAATGCGATTCTCCTGCTCGAATACACGCATCAATTCTTCTCCTCATAGATTGACGGAGCCTTTGGAATATTCCTGTGTGAATAGTCTGGAATGAAGCTACGATTCTATTTCTTAGCTCTTCTTCTGTGTTTATTGGCGTGTTGCAAACCAAACATTTTAGGTGTCCTCAATAGAAGAAATCAAGACTGTTTAGGGGACCTAGCTGGCCATGGTTGAAGTCCAGCTCGACCTATCCAACGATTGTTGAATGTTCTGTTCATATACATATACATATTTTGAAAGATAACTTTATTTGTGATATAAAATCCTCAATACACTATTGTCCTTAAACGAATAATAAAGTAGTTGTGTTGAATTTTGGTTGATGTCAAAGAAACATTATTAATAAATAATAGGCTTCTTTCACTTCAAGCCAAAACAAATAGTAAGCCCATTGAAATTGTCAATAACGTACTGTGTCTGATTCTCTTTGGCACGATAAATGATTTAAATTAGCTGATTATTTGAATTTGTGTTATGTTCTATAACTCTTCTTTATTAAACAATTTATTGCTAGGAAATTTCAAAATCTAATAATTTGTTGTAATCACTAGAGCAGACCAATTTCCGTGCGCGCCATGTGCGCCGATGTGAGGATGATTGTATTGCATCAGAACTAATAAAAAGCATTCAGTATGTGTTTGGTACTTGCTTAGACTGCATGTAAGTGTAAGCATACGTAATAAAATGTCGTCGACACATAAATCGAGAAAACGACCGTTGTCAGACGAAGTGAATAAGTTTATTATGGATTTCCCGGACTTAATATACGATGGCTCAAAAATTAAATGTTTAGTGTGCAATACATATCTAATGTGTTGGTCAAAAACACATTGTAAAGAACACGTAAGCAGTTCGAAGCACAATAATAACAAAATTAATCGACAACAGTTTATACATGAGCTATGTGTAACTATGATTGTGTGTACACTGCCGTTTACCTTGTTAAGTAGTGATTCATTTATTTCATTTTGGAATAAATACGCGAATCAAACATTACCGAGCATGACAACGTTACGAAGGAATTTACCATCGGTGCGTAAACAGGTTGAAAATAAAATCAAAGCCGAACTGAAAAATATAAAACTGTGGTTACGTGTGGACAAACAACTGACACCAAAAAACAATCTGTAGTTAATGTGATAGCGCGTAATATGGAACCACATCAGCCAACGTCTTCAATTTTATTAGCATCCAGACGACTAGAACAATGTAATGCCGAAAAAATTTCAGAGGTGCTATTAGATACTTTGGAAAAATTTAAACTTTCGAAAGACCAAGTATTAATGTTTACGACCGATGGTGCCGCAACCATGTGTTCTGTAAGACCGGTCTCTTAGAAAATATTGTCCTAACTTGTTACATATTACTTGTAAACTCCATGCTCTACACCTTGTGGCAGAACAGGTTCGTAGATGTTATCCAGAAGTAGATGCTTTAATATCGAGTAAAAAGGCAGTAGGCAGTATTCCTGAAATCTCCAAAACGTATTCGGAAATTTCACGAATTGTGTCCCCATACCCCTGAGCCACCACAGCCGATTCTGACACATTGGGGTACATGGTTACGAGCGGGGTTTTACTATCATGAACATTTTGAAAAAATTAAGGCGTGAGAATTACTTGGGATTAGAAGAAGCAATAACAAAATTAGAAAATTCGTCGCTGTCGTTAGAGGAATCACTGCAAATCGTTAAAGATGTTCGCGCAGTAGAAGACGCTAAAAGTGAGTGTTCTAATTGAATTTGAATTTGAAAGTGTTTTGACAGAAATGCAGATTTTCACACCTTAACACATATTTGTGAGGGCACGTCTACAGATGCGTTAAGTTGCTTAAAAAAGTATTTTGATTATGCGAATATAACATCACTAGATGTAGAACGCTCGTTTTCCGAATATAAACATATTTTTTCCTCACGGCGGACATGTTTTTCATGATGTTGAAAATATATAATCGAGTTTCTCCAGTTTGTCAATCCTTGGAAGACGCTTAAAACGGTAAATGTTTTTTTAAATCCTCTGTCGTGCACACAATCACTGATTTCATACATTTTCCATTTTATTTATAGGTACATACAACGCTGCTATAATATGTACTATTCTTATTTTTCGTGTGTTTATGCATATTACTTTAATAGCAGAAAACCAAATGTATATTTAATTATTTCTGATAAAATAAATGTTTCTACTTCTATACTTATATCGGTAACAAGCTCATGTTGCGTCCCTATTCTATCGCATATTCTAATATATTACGAATTACACTCCCATACCGGCGCTCATGGCGCGCACGAAAATTGGTCTTCTCTAGTAATTACTTATTCTTCCATATTTATTAAAAATAACGCCGTTTACGTATTTAGAAAAGTGTGATATGCTACAGGCATATCTGATTTGTAGAAAAAAAGTAAGAATGCTCATCGTTACTATCAAAACACATATTTGGATCGTCAATCACCAAATCAGTTTTATTTTCTAAGATTGTATAGAAAATTTCGCAGTAACGAAGAAACATTTAAGATACGAAGAAGATACTAATAGACGAAAAAACGGAAGTAAATGCGTTAGCTTATTTTGAAACCAATACAGAAAAATCCATTGGAAGTTGTACCAGAGAATTAGATTTGAAAAAGAGTACAGTGCAATAAAGGTCTTGATTTGGTGCAAGGTCTTCTCCCCGTAAAGACGAAATATGATTTCTTTCAGCTTTCCGTGTGTAGTAGTATGTGTTGTAACTGGATTCCAAGACCTTCGAGAAACTACGAACAAGAAGAAGCAAACTGCTTTGCGACCTGGCATTTCTACAACGTTGCCGAGAGGAGGACATCATTCCACAAACATTGAAACTGAAGTTCAACAAAAACACCAGACAAACCAAGAACATTCTGAAGAAAGCAAGCCTGGCTTTACTGAGGCAATCTATCCACAATGTCAGAAAAATGTTGGATGATACCAATAAACAATTACTCCAACTACACCTGAACCTAAGTAACACCATCCACCCGATAATTTGGAGAGTACTGGACCAGTTCAGTGAATTCCGTTCGGATACAAACACCAGCCTGACAACAACGAAACAAATAAAGAAGTTCAACCGCCTGCAAGCAGAACAGAAACCCATAAACACCAGAGAAGAGAAGAAACCACTCAAAGTTGTATACAACCTATCCACCCACACATTGGATGCAGGATCACAAAAGGTATTGGCGAAAGGGTTTAACTACACAATAACGCCTGCCCGTATACCAATAGAAGAGATCATTTGTGGGGTAGAGGCAACTATATCTGGGATTGACAAGAATACGGCCGAAGCAATCTGCCAAGATGTATCATAAATACTACAGACAGCCAAACCACCAACGAAGAACTTTTCTCACGATGAATTACTGGCACTTAAACAATACGAAAACATGATTATACTACCAGCGGACAAAGGAAATGCTACCGTGGTAATGAACACAACCGACTACGACACCAAGATAAAAGCTCTCTTAGAAGATCCGGCAAACCAACCAATCACTACGGATCCAACAACATACCTGGAGGAAACAACTAAAACTAAAATCAAGAAGAGTTCCATCGATAAGGAAATCCAAACACAACTCATTCCAAGGGAGAAGTCATCAAGATGTCCCAAATTCTACGGCTTACCAAAAGTCCACAAGGAAGGTGCACCATTAAGACCCATAGTCAGCTCCATTGGGTCACCTCTTCAACAGTTGGCAAGATACCTGGCCCAACAACTACAACCACATGCCGAAGAAGCAGAGTCTTACGTCAAGAACGCAAGCCACTTCATCTAGATATTGAAGAAAGAGAAAGTGGAAACAGATTGCCTATTAGTAAGCTTCGACGTAGTGTCATTGTTTACCAATATACCAGTAACCGAAGCTCTAGGGACCATCGAAAGAAAATACCAACCTCCACCATACATAATGAACCTGGTGAAGCACTGCCTGGCAAACACCTACTTTATCTACGGCGATCAGCGTTACAAACAAATAGAAGCCGCACCGATGGGCTCTCCACTGTCATCAGTAATAGCGAACCTCTTCATGGAAGACTTGGAGAAAACGGCACTAAGGACGGCCACCCATAAACCCAAACTTTGGCTAAGATATGTTGACGACACGTTCGTGATTTGGACACATGGAGAAGATCGCCTTAAGAGCTTCCTGGAACATCTGAATAGTCTCCATCCAAAAATAAAATTCACAATGGAAGTTGAATCAAACAACCAGCTACCGTTCCTCGACGTTTTGGTTAAGAAAGAAAATGGAGAATTAAGCCATACAGTGTACCGGAAATCCACACATACAGATCGGTACCTCAACGCACAGTCTCACCACCACCCAGCTCAGTTGCAAGCAGTAGTGAAGAGCCTAGTAACAAGATCACAGAGATTAGCAGATGAAGATAACGTCATTCACGAAATGGATAAACTCCTCAATGCACTCCAGCAGAATGGCTTTAGCAAACGAGCAATCAACAAAGCATTCAAACCTAAACGAGCTACACCACAAGAGGAAAAATAGGAACCAATAGTCAAAACCTACTTACCCTATGTATCATCACAATCCTTCGAAATCCAAAATCAAGGAGTTTATGAAATTCCATGCCTTAATTGTGAGAAGACGTACATCGGCCAAACAAACAGAAGGATAAACGTAAGAAGAGACGAACACCAAAACTACGAGAAAACTTCTTCTTTGGCTCAACATATAAAGGAAACGTCCCACACGATAGACTTCAGCAATACCAAATTATTGGCGAACATAAAACATGAAAACCAGAATTATCAGGGAAGCTATCGAAATTGAGAAACGTCCGGACAATTTAAATTCGCGAGATGATACCCAGAGGCTACCAACAGCATGGAAACCAGTATTAAGCAAAGAAGTTGTCAACAACAAACAAAAACACCTACACCGCAACCCAGCCAGTACACCCCAGCTACAGGCCCAACGACGCGGAGCCGCGCACACACTCAACCAAGTGTAACCAACCAGAACGCTAAGCGGGTATATAACCACCATCCTAACCTCGACTAAGTCAGTATACGAGTAACCAGAAGCAGAAGCAGACAGTTATCGCAGACTTGAAGATGGCAAATGTGATTTTTCCGAAACGTCGTCCAGAAACCAGCACCGATCTCTACGAAGACCAAACAGTGGAAACCCGGAATCCAGTTACAACACATACTACTACCCGTGGAAACCTGAAAGAAAACATATTGCTATGGTTTTTTCCCCAATAAATATTAAAAATTTATTTATATATCTATGTACCATTATTTTGAACTTGTATGTATATTTCATGTGCCTGGTGCAAAAACTAGTTTTACATGCGAAGCCACCGCGGTTGATGTGGACTCGGCAGACACAGTTTAACAGTTAGACAAGTACGGTATGCGCCAAAATAAACAACACTGAAATTACTGAAGTATATTATTTATTACTAGAGCTGAGGATGTTTGCGGTATAACCATGGTTATATCATGTAACCATAGTAAATTACTATGGTTACATGATATAACCATGGTTATACCGCAAACATCCTCAGCTCTATTTATTACTTATACATTATTATGTCTATAGATTAAATGTTCAAAATGTGCGCCATGGCGTTGAAGGCACTGCTCATAACGGTTACGCAGATTGTCAAACATATTCGAGAACACAGGTTGCTGCATATTCCGGAAAAAGGAGACGATCTTCTCACGTAAATGATTAACAGTTCTGGGTGGGTCTGTACCGCTGAAGACTTGCTTCTTTAACATACCCCATACGTAGGCATCCGGTGGTGTAAGATCGGGGGAATGTGACGGGTAGTTGAAATTAGAATTGCGGGAAATGATGCGTCCTTCAAAAGTTTCCTGCAGCAATGCTATCGATTGTCGAGCAGTGTGACTGGTCGCCCCGTCCTGTTGAAACCACTTCTCTTCCATCCGAAGGTCCCTGGCACGACAAAACCCTCTGAGATCTTGGACAAATGGCGTTACCACAATGTTTCTATAACGTTCCTGGGTAACAGTAAGAGGTGTGCCATCATCATCCTCAATGAAATACGGACCAATCACACCGTGTGCTGACACTGCACACCATATCGTCACACGGGCACTATGTAGCGGTTTTTGGATAATCACGTCTGGCTTACCGAAACCAAGGAAGCGAGTTGTTTGTTTATTGATGTAACCCTCCAAGTGAATATGACTTTCGTCTGAGAACCACACATTATTCAAGAAATCTGGATCCTCGTACAACATAGCCAAAAATTGTCCACAATACGCAACCCTGGCATTCATATCTTGGTTTGACAATCGTTGTCCAACTTGAATTCGGTACGGAAATCCACCTACATCTTTGAACAAACGCCGAATCGACGTACTGCTGATATTCAACTTAAATGCCGTTCGCCGAAGACTTCGGTTCGGTGATTGCAAAACCTGATTGAGGACACGTCCATGGTTCCCATTCGTTCTCACAGTTACTGGCCTACCAGACCTTCCCTTCCGTTGGCACAACACACTGCCAGAACGACGAAATTTCTCAACAATAGAAAGCATAACTTTGTTGGTAGGTGCCACTTTATGAAATTGATCGCGATATGTTTCCGTCACTAACTTCAAACTCGGTCCACCTTGTTTGCCTTTTCCGTACGATCGAAAATAATGCTCGATGATAAACACTTTTTCCTCAGTCGTGAGACCCATTCTCAACTATAACATCACATAACAACGTTCTTTGCACTACTAAAAACACATAACGCTGCTAGTATCATACGTCAAAAAGCAGACATGCGCATAACAATGGCACGCATTTCAGTGTTGTTTATTTTGGCGCATACCGTACGTTCTTTTTATTTAAAAAAAAGTATATAATTATATATTTAAAGTAAAAATTCGGATTGAATTTGAATTAATTAGTTGATTGAGTTTGTATTTCAATTTCCCGTTGATTCTACGAGATCTTGTTCTCGTATTTTTGATTGCAATTGATTATAACGTATTCTTGTCTACGTGTCTCACATTCTTTTTTTATGTAAGTAAAAATATATATATTTTTAAAAGATATCTTATTTATTCAAAAGATTTGAATATTGTATTTCTATTAGATTAATATTGTTGTATTGAGATTTAGTCTTAATTAATTGAGATACATGACAAAGAGTATTTTTAAAATTTCTAAGTAAAAAATTTAACTGTAAAAATTTTATTCGTTTGGATTTCAAGGGCAATTTTTTTACATGTGAGCGCGCATGTAGTAGATTTTGATCGAGCTATCAAGTTTGTTTATTTTTATGTTGTTCTCTGGGGAGAAATTAGAAATAAACTTTGTTATTCAGTTAAATTTGATCGGTTGTCATTAGAGGACGTTTAGATTCATGTAGCGGTCAGATTCCGTGAATTCTTTTACCTCTAGATGTAATAAGTATATTATTACACAATCTTTATACTTTATAAAGAATTTTTTTTTCTTTTTTGATTTTGTATTAAATTTTCATTTTAATATTATATTGTGAATATTATTTCTTATACCCTTCATCTTGCATTTTTAATGAGTAACTTAAAGAAATATTATAATAACTTTTCTCAAAAAAATTTTGAGTGGCGCCTAAATACGTTTTTGTTCCACGTTTCCGATTGGAACCCTGAGAAGAAAGCAGTCCCATTTTTGGAAATAAACCGACTGAGTATCCTAGTTGGGTAGATTTGCCGTGAACGGTGGTACAGTAAATATAAAAACCACAGTTCATAGCATATTTTTGGCGACGCCAAGCGTGGGGCGAACAGAAATAGCATATATAATTTTGGCAAGGCCAACGTTGGAACAATAGCAGTACTGGTTGAAAGTAAATAACAGAGCACAAAGAGATGGAAGGTATCACAGGAGTACAGCAAAGAAGTGAGCAACTTTTGGAGGAAGAAAAGAAAAGGATAGGTCCAGTAATTACCATACATGAAGAGGGGCACGAAGGAGTAAACAGGGATAAGATTATGTTGAACATGGTAATGAAAATGCAGGCTACGATGGAAACAATGATGGGAAAAGAGAAAGAAATGCAGGAAACTATGGAGTTAATGATGGAAAGAGAAAGAAAAATGGAAGAGAAAATGGATGTAATGATGGGAAAAATAATGGCGTTAAGTAATACAAGCCAAGAAGAAGGTATAATAAGGGGCATGGACTCTTTGCAAGTATCAAATGAACAAGATATGGAAGAAAATATAAGGGTTTTAAATAGTAAATTGTCAGAAGAAGTGGAAAAGAGAGAATTCGCAGAACTACAAATGAAGTATATGGAAAAACAATTAAGAAAGGAAATAGAAGAAGAAAAGAAAAAAATGAAGTAAATGTACCCACTTATATCCCTATTTCTGTACAAAATGAGGTGTTACCTAAATTTTATGGGATGTCAAACACAAATCCCATGTGCTTCTTAAAGAAAATAAAAGCCAGTTTGGAAGATGTGCCAGGGGACGAAAAAGTTGCAAAAGATTGGAAACTGTCTGAAGGATGACGCTATGGTTTGGTGGAAGATGGTGTCAGATGAGGTAACAACATTGGATGAATTTGAAGCCAGGTTCACAAATCAATTCTGGGGACGAAACAAGCAAACTAGGGTAGGACAAGTATTATTATTTGGTAAATATAATGTCGGAAATAATGAAACGAGAGAAACCTATGTCATGAAAAGGTACTCAGTATTAAAATATTTAACCCCTAAAATAAGTGAATTAGATTTGGTTTCACAATTAAGTAGACACTTTGATTCTCAAGTCAGTCAGGCAGTATCAATACATAATATAAATGATATGCAACAGTTTATCGAATTATTAAAAAGGTTAGATGATGCGGAGCGTGGTAATAGATATAACAATAATTATTCAGATAGTAATAGTAAAAGAAATGAATATTCAAGATTTAATTTAAATAATACACCTCTGAGATCAGAAAGACCTATGCCTAATAATAATAATACTCAAGTAGAGAAAGAAATAATTCAAATAGAATAAGAAATAATTCAAATAGAGATAATGTAAAAGAAAGTATAATAGATCAAAAGAAATACACAGGTACCTACAAGGTATAAAAATACAAGGCCTAATTTTAATTTAGAAGCCAAAGTAGATGAAAAAAATAAATCAGAGCTTGCTTGTAGTAAGGATTTTTGTTAGGGCCAACCAAAAAGAGAGAAAGTTTTGAATTGTTGTATGATAAGTCAGATTGCGCGATAAATACCAGTTTACCACACATTAAGATTAATATAGGGAAAAGGGAATGTTGTTGTTTGATTGATTCTGGTAGTGAAACGTCATTTTTGGATGAAAAAGTTGTTGATTGGTTAGTTAAGAATAAGGAAGGGAAATATGTACCCACAAGTAAAATTACAATTGTATCAGCTACAAAAAAGATTATAGCTGTAGTTAATAAAATTTATGTTGTCGAATTTGAAATAGAAAATAATAAATTTATCGGAGAATTTATAGTAGTAAAAGGTTTAGGAAGAGATGGAATACTGGGAATAGATTTGTTAGATAAAATTAATACAATAATAGATATGAATAAAAAGAATATAATAATTAATAATAACAATGTGCAATGGATCCAGGAGGCTGGAGATGAAGAGAAAATTATAAATTGTATGCAGAAAATAAACTGTATGGATAAAATAAATAATATGGAAGAAAATGAAGAAGTAGGAGTATTGGAAGAAAAGGAATTAATGGTGTTAGAAGAAATGGAGAAAGAAAATGAGGGAGAAGTGGAATTTCCCGAAGATATTGATTTGTTGAAAATAGATTGTAATGAAAAATATGAAGAAGTTAAATTAATAATAAAGAATAATATTGAATTAGTAAACAAGTTTCCCAGTATCGCCAGAAATTATCGACATTCGTTAGAAGTAGATGAGACAAAACCTTTTAAAATAAAGAACTATCCAATTCCCAAGAATATTCAACAACAGGTAGAAGAGGAAGTGAAGAAGATGTTACAAGATGGAATAATAGAACAAGGCAAAACGAGGTATGTAAATCCGTTAGTTGTGGTTAAGAAAAAATCAGGAGACATTAGATTATGTTTGGATGCGCGCAGATTTAATGAGCGAACAAAAGCTCAATTTGAAACTCCGATAACAATAGAAGCATTATTAAATAGTTAATTGAAGAAGGAGATACTTGTTGAAACTTCATTATAACGCTAAGAAATAAGTAATTAAACTTCTAGTTTCAAACATTCTTTTATTGTAAATACCACTACAATATTGTTTTGCCATACAATGGCTTCATCAGGTGGATGAAATACTGAATATCTACAATACAAATTTGAATATTTATGTGAAAATTATTGGGGAAATGGTGGTGGAAATTTTTTTTTTACAATCTTAAATTTAGTAGAGGGGAGTTGTTTAAATCTAGTTGGTCATTTAAAGCTAATCCTAAACTACTGTATCTATTAATTTCTAAGATTTCTAACAGGTTAAGTTTTTTACTTTTTCCTTGAATGTGTAATAATTTTAAATCTATATTAAATCTATGATTGATATCTATACAATGACTTGCGAAAGTTGAATCTGTTTTCTTTTCTTTATGGCTTCTCTCGTGTTCTTTCATCCTAATTTTGAATGTCCTCGCCGTTTGTCCTATGTATACCTTAATACAATCTTCGCATGTTAACTTATATACACCAGAGTTTGATTCTTTGTGTATTTTATCTTTGTTGTTTTTAATAATGTTCTGTATAGTATTGTCTGTTTTAAATGATAGTACCAATTTTTTGCGAAATTTTTCCTAAGTAAGTGATTGAATTAGGAATTAATTATCTTGTATTTTAATTTTGGATAATATAAGGAAAGGGTTTTAACTTAAAAAAAGGTATATAACCCCTTACCACAATTATTAATCGTATCCTAAATACGTATTTCGACAACTAAGTTGTCATCATCAGTAGGTAAAACCACTAATCAAGGTGTCGCATATGGGGCACAGTAAAACTAGAACACCGCTTACGCAACAACTACTTTACACGGCATCCACGTATAGACTAATTTAAACATGCAAATATATCTAACGAAGAAGATCGACAAACTTCCCTCTCTTAGGGACACGGCATTCACATATGTTTAAACTCCAATTTGAAATATATCGAACGAAAGATCGACAAAAAATTACCTCTCTTAAGGAAACGGCACTCAACATGTGTTAATACTTCAATTTAAAACGTCGACGACCCTTTTATGGTTCTAAGAATGAAAAGAGACAAGTGAAGGGAATCGGTGCTATATTACCGTTCATGGAATGTTTGTTTTTAGCGATATGAATGCTTTCGTAGGCGTCAAGATCGCGAGGGTTACTTATGCCCTTTAAAAGCTTTAACCCTTTAATCGACACATTGTGTAGTGTACTTAAAGCATGGTTGGCAACGTTAGATTTATCCGGTCTATTGTATTTAATATGTGATATGTGTTCTTTAAACCGGGTTATTGTTGGTCGTTTTGTTTGGCCTATATATTTCAAATTACAATCATCGCAACTAATTTCGTATATACCTGATTTCGAATTAAAATTAACTCTACCTTTAGTATTCCCTAGGAGACTTTTGATAGTATTTTCGGGCCGAAAGGCAACTTGGAGACCTCTTTCTTTCACAACTTTATTAATGTTTTTCGTGATGGGGTGGTATGGTAAACACATGTACTTTTTCTCCTGGTTACTTTGAGATATCAAACTTGTGGATTCGCGGATTGTATTTTTTATTTTTGTTTTTCTAATTAATTTATTGATTATTTCTATGTCAAAGCCATTATATGTCGCGATATTTTTAATGAAATCCAGTTCTATTTCATACCTCTCTTTTGTTAACGGAAAATTTAGTAACCGATTGACTAAGAAATTAAAGGAAGCTGTCTTATGTTGATAACTATGATTTGAATCCGCGATGATGAATCTATTAACATTGGTTTCTTTCCGGAAAATGTCGATTTCTATTTTATGTTTATTCCTAATCAGAAAAGTATCTAAAAAAGGTATCCTGCCATTGTGTTCCTTTTCCACCGTAAATTTAATCGTCGGAAATTTCAAATTTAATTGATTAACGAACATGTCTAATTCGCATTTCCGTGTATCAAAAATCGCGAGAATGTCATCTACGTACCTAATCCAGACTCTCGGGAAATATTTAGCGTTATTTTTAAATTCTACTTCAAATTGACTCATGAATAAATTGGGTATGAAAGGAGATAGGGAGTTACCCATTGTTGTGCCTTGTTTCTGTTCATAAAATTTTTCTCCTACTTGGAAACAATTTTGCGTCATGCACAGAGTTGTCAATCTCATGTATTCTTTTATTTTTGAAGTTTCAATGTTATTCTTGTGCTTTATGTAAGTAATTAAATCTATATAATCTGTAGATTGAATTACTTTACAACTAGAACGTAGAAACACGAACATTGTCACAAAGACCGAAATTTTACAGCTCTTAGAAACGTGCCTGGAATAAAATTATTTTCAATTTAAAAAGAAATTTTATAAATAAACAGAGGGTCTAGCAATGGGAAACCCACTAAGCCCCTTATTAGCGGAAATTTTCATGAATAATTTAGAAACTATAATTAGTACACATCCCTTGTTTGGTAATTGTGTATATTGGTTTAGGTATGTTGATGACATATTAATTTGCTTTAACGGTTCAGATAGACAATTAAAAACTTTACATAATTATATCAACACTATTCACCCCAAAATAAATTTTACTATAGAAACAGAAATAAATAAAAGCATAAATTTTCTAGATTTAACCATATCACACAAAACTAATAAACACGAGTTCGCTATATACCATAAACCAACACATACAGATACCACAATACACGCTAATTCTTTTCATCCTATAACTCACAAATTATCAGCATACCAATCAATGATTACCAATAGATTAATTCATGTACCCATGAGTAAAAGTAATTTCGACCTTGAACTAAATAGAATATACACAATAGCATTAAATAATGGTTACTCTATAAATATTGTCAATAACATCCTAAATAGCCAACAAAAATCTAAAACCCTTTCCTTAGTTTATCCAAAATTAAAATACAAGATAATTAATTCCTATAATTCAATCACTTACTTAGGAAAAATTTCGGAAAAAATTGGTACTTTCATTAAAAAACTTAATAACGAACACATATCATTTAAAACAGACAATACTATACAGAACATTATTAAAAACAACAAAGATAAAATAGACAAAGAATCAAACTCTGGTGTATATAAGTTAACATGCGAAGATTGTAATAAGGTATACATAGGACAAACGGGGAGGACATTCAAAATGAGGATGAAAGAACACGAGAGTAGCCATAAAGAAAAGAAAACAGATTCAACTTTCGCAAGTCATTGTATAGATATAAATCATAGATTTAATATAGATTTCAAAATTTTACACATTCAAGGAAAAAGTAAAAAACTTAACCTGTTAGAAAACTTAGTAATTAATAGATACAATAGTTTAGGATTAGCTTTAAATGACCAACTAGATTTAAACAACTCCCCTCTACTAAATTTAAGATTGTAAAAAAAAAAATTTCCACCGCCATTTCCCCAATAATTTTCACATAAATATTCAAATTTGTATTGTACATATTCAGTATTTCATCCACCTGATGAAGCCATTGTATGGCGAAACAATATTGTAGTGGTATTTACAATAAAAGAATTTTTGAAACTAGAAGTTTAATTACTTATTTCTTAGCGTTAGAAGCATTATTGTCGAAATGTAGCAATGCAAAAGTATATAGTAAATTGGATTTGAGGAGTGCTTTTTGGTTGGTACCATTAGAAAAGGAATCCAGGAAATATTGTGGCTTTATGGTTAATGGAAGGGTATATCAATTTAGGACTGTACCATATGGATTAAGCAGTTCTGCAGCGGCGTTAATAAGGGCTATGCAACAAATATTAGAACCTTATGAAGATCATGTTGTACATTATATATAGATATTTTATTTATAGTAAGAATTATCAGGAACACATGGAACATGTAAGAAATATAATGGAAGTATTGGTAAGTGAGGGATTAAAAGTAAATATTAAGAAGTGTGAATTTTTTAAGGATGAAATAAAGTTTCTAGGGTATAAGTCCTAGATATGTCAGTGTGGATCAAAGTAGGCTGGAGCTAATTAAAGAGTATCCACAACCTAAAAATGTAAAAATGTTAAGAGGGTTCTTAGGTATAATTAATTATTATAAACGTTTTATACCGTACCTGGCACGAACAAGTGCACCGTTGTATGAAATGCTTAAAAAGAATGATAAATTTAGTTGAAATAATGAGAGAATGAAAGCTTTTGAGAATTTAAAGAAAGAATTTTATAACCAGTTAGTTTTAATATTACCAGATTTTAATAAACAATTTATATTAAGAGTAGATGCAAGTGACGTCGCAATCAGTGGAGTTTTAATCCAAATTAATAATGAAGATATAGAAGAGCCGATATGTTTTATATCTCGAATCTTGAAAAGCTACGAAGTTAAATATACTATTACTGAAAAAGAAATGTTAGCTGTAGTACACGCGGTTCAAAAGCTTAGATTTTATTTATTGGGCAAGAACTTCATAATAGAAACAGATCATGCTGCGTTGACATCACTTTTGAGTGCAAGGTTTAAAAATAATAGAGTGTATCGTTGGTCTTTGTTATTGTCAGAGTATAATTTTGAAATTAGGCATGTAAAGGAGTACTAAATGTTAGTGCCGATGCGTTATCGAGAATGTATAACAATAAAAGTAATTTTAATTATGTTGAATTAAATGAATATAATAGAGAATATGCTGAAGGGGCTTTTGAGTATGAGGTGATCCTTCAGGTCCAACAGGATGAAAGTTTAAATAATTTTAAAGAAGTTTTATGAAATTAAGATAATTAAATAAAAGTTTTATTATGCGAGAAGAATTAATTAATGGAAAATTATTAGCAATTAAAGTTATATTATGGTTATTGATGTTTATGCCTGACGAGCATTGTTACAAATGTTTTTTTTCTCTTCCATATGAAATCTATGTGAGTGACAAATGTCCAGGAGGTTGAAGATATCAACTATTCGCCGACTACTGTTTACTCTGGAGTGTTCTTCGTCTGCGATGTATGGGACAAGGCCTATTATTATGTCAACAATCAAAATGACATAAGATCTATTAATATGTCAAAACACAAAATGACATAAATAGCAGAAATAGTTTCGAATTTGGTAATTCCGTTTTATAAGAAGATATAAATTATATGGGTGCTATGCAGCTGTTCGCTTCACAGGTTCACATCGAGGAAGATGGTCCAGATTGAAACTGTGCATTGCCTGAGTGCGGGGAACGGAAGTGACAGTGTGCGAAACTGTTAATTTTCTACGAGTGCGGAAAACTATATGATGTATAAGATTTTGACATGTCCAGGCTTATCCATCATATAATTTTGGGGAAATGCTATGGTTTATTCCCCAATAAATATTAAAAATTTATTTATATATATATATGTACCATTATTTTGAACTTGTATGTATATTTCATGTGCCTGGTGCAAAAACTAGTTTTACATGCGACGCCACCGCGGTTGATGTGGACTCGGCAGACACAGTTTAACAGTTAGACAACTACGTTCTTTTTATTAAAAAAAAAGTATATAATTATATATTTAAAGTAAAAATTCGGGTTGAATTTGAATTAATTAGTTGATTGAGTGTGTATTTCAATTTCCCGTTGATTCTACGAGATCTTGTTCTCGTATTTTTGATTGCAATTGATTATAACGTATTCTTGTCTACGTGTCTCACATTTTTTTTATGTAAGTAAAAATATATATATTTTTAAAAGATATCTTATTTATTCAAACGATTTGAATATTGTATTTCTATTAGATTAATATTGTTGTATTGAGATTTAGTCTTAATTAATTGAGATAGATGACAAAGAGTATTTTTAAAATTTCTAAGTAACAAATTTAACTGTAAAAATTTTATACGTTTGAATTTCAAGGGCAATTTTTTTTTACGTGTGAGCGCGCATGTAGTAGATTTTGATCGAGCTGTCAAGTTTGTTTATTTTTATGTTGTTCTCTGGGGAGAAATTAGAAATAAACTTTGTTATTCAGTTAAATTTGATCGGTTGTCATTGGACGTTTGGATTCATGTAGCGGTCAGATTCCGTGAATTCTTTTACCTCTAGATGTAATAAGTATATTATTACACAATCTTTATACTTTATAAAGAATTTTTTTTTCTTTTTTTGATTTTGTATTAAATTTTCATTTTAATTTTATATTGTGAATACTATTTCTTATACCCTTCATCTTGCATTTTTAATGAGTAACTTAAAGAAATATTATAACTTTTCTCAAAAAAATTTTGAGTGGCGCCTAAAATACGTTTTTGTTCCACGTTTCCGATTGGAACCCTGAGAAGAAAGCAGTCCCATTTTTGGAAATAAACCGACTGAGTATCCTAGTTGGGTAGATTTGTCGTGAACGGTGGTATAGTAAATATAAAAACCACAGTTCATAGCAATATGTATATTCTGAAGTGTTGCTGTTGCAATTAAAAAATATATGAATGTATCTTATGGTTAGGTAAACAATAAACAACATCTATTGTCTTGTTTACGTAATTTATACCTATAAACAAACAAAAATTGCATCATTAGAATCATTACATTCGTGAGCTTTGAAAAACCAAATCATCAAGTTGCAAAAAACTATTTGAAGTTTAAATAGATTTACACAAATTGAACGAAACGATTAAGTACGTACTTGGCATAAATTTGTTTTATATTTGCTATTAAAAATAATTATATACACACACACACACACACATATATATATATATATATATATATATATATATATATATATATATATATATATATATATATGTATTAATTGAAATCACTTACATCGGTTTTGGTTAATGGTGGATATTTACTAGCCCATAATACCTTTTCTCGAAAGCCAGTTTCTAAATTCCACATGGATATCTCATTATTTCCATGGGTACTAGAAAGAATCCAAGAGTGTTTAGTTGGGTGACTTATCACTTTTCTAATTCTCTCCCCTGAAAATGAATTACAACAATATTGGAAAAATATCTTCTAGGGTTTTATTTCACGCGCAATACATGCTATGCCACTAAATGTAGGAAAATGAAATTATTAATAATATATAATAATAAATTGCAAGTTTGTTTTTATTATACTTATACATGGTGTTCATGAAATAAAAATACAGCGGAAAAATGGGAAGATGTAATTATACAGAATATGAATTCAAAATATTGTGTCACTTACGACGCGAACCCCAAAATTAAAAACCCTCTGAAAGTTGCATCATGTTCCGCCTTGAATTCGAAATAAGTTATACACACGCACACACACACACATACGCTAGAGCGTATGTTTACATAGGTAGCAGCTGTCCATATTTTAAAAACTGTATGCCAAGGTCAATTACCTGACAGCTTTTTATACATTCACATGAAATGACATCAGTTCCAAAAGCCCACAATTATTTTTAGTAATTTTTTTGTTAAGAAATATAAAATAGAATATTGATTCAGAATGTCGCTTTTGTATTTAAAGTAAGCAATGTTTATGTTTATTAAAATGATAACATTATGCCTAAGTTTTGTTATGGTAAGATGTGTGCTTTACGGTCATTTAACGTCCTATTTGATAACAAACTATCTTTAATGGAAAAATTGTATCGAACGTACGTAACCATCGTCAACTGAACGAAATTTAGAGCGAGATGGACAATAACAAAACTATTCTTTTTGTTATTATGGCTCACCTTTTAAGTTATCGTCTTATATAATCGCACAATGGCGTGATAATTTTTTTTCAATATCTTTGTTATTTTTTTTCGCTTATGACAGGAAATTTTGGGAAAATATTTTGGGTGTGTATTCTATATGTTATATTTAAATTTAATTTTTCCATTTTTCATACGTTGTCTTTTTATTTCAAGGACATCCGGTATAGTATAAAGTTTCAGCATTCCTTCCATATCTGAATTCAGCAATTAAAATGGTGTTGCCAGTAATTTATTACGCATACCAATATCATTTGTAGTTATAAATTAATACCCAATTAGAGAAAGAGGTAGTAACCAAAGTGGCTGAATCACACTCAAAATATTTCAAAACATTGCTTTTTTAATAATTTTTCTCAAGTTTTCTACTATTGGCAGACATAATTTTTCAAACAATCCTATACTATTTCTTTCTAAACTACATGTTTGATGATGAATACCTCACAAATTTTAAACATTTTTATGCTACGCTTCTTTTATCTTAAAAGTTGGAATTTAGATTCATTAATACATAATGCATAACCGCAAACATTCATTATTCGATGTTAATATCTTTTGTTCGAACCATTTTTCTTGTTGTTTTTCAGGACTCTAGTTTTTTTTTTTTGATAATTACGAAATCGACAAGTCTAGCTATTTGTAGCCGACAGCTATATAGTAATTACTGATGTTGACCTTGTTTTGTGCTGATGGTGGTAATTTCAAGAACAGCTAGTAGGCGCTTATTTACATTACATTATTCTTTACATTATGAGACAATTTATTAAATAGCTTGTTTCCAAAAAAACAATTTTTAAGTGAATGTATAAATTGATGGCAAAGCTAATTAATTTGTCCTGCATTGTAATAATGCAGAACTAATTAAAGTATTGGCAGAAAAATTTATACATAACAAGTGTTCATTTGAAAAGTTAATCTAGTAGCATGTGATTTACTGAGAACATTTTGAAGTATGTCGTAAATTAACTACTTAACCTACGAAGTCGTATATTTTGACAGTTTCATACATACAAATAAATAACAAATAATAGGTATTTATTGAAAACTATAACAAATGTTGAAAATGTTGTCCTTCAAGATCAATGAACTTTAAAATCCTCCGTTCAAAATTTCTGATGATATTCTGCAACATTACTGGATTGTTATTAATTTCCATGCATTTCTGTTCGATTCTCTGTAGCATATCATTCAAATTCAATATAGGTGTTGGAAATATGTTATTTTTTAGATAAGGCCACAAAAAGAAGTCGCAAGGTGTTAAATCGCATGAACGTGCAGGCCAGGCAATTTCAGTATTTCGACTAATTATACGCTCATCAAAAAATTCTCTTAAATAATCCAAAGATTCAGTAGTACAGTGAAAGGTTTATTTGTTGACTCAAATGTCGAACAGATGTTTGTGGTTCATTTTCCATTATTTCTTCAACACGATTGACAACTTAAGGTGTACGTTTCTTAACTGCTCCGCTGCCTGATTTAAGAGACTACCAGTTTCAGAAAAAAGTTTAAAGTTCTATCCAAAGTATTTTTAAATTGTACATAATCTATTACAAAATGTGGAAACTCAACTTGAAATTCGACCATGCAATCTTGAACTAAATGAACCCATCAACCAGGCGCGGCTCGTGATGACGTATTTGGGAGTGCAAGTACAATTATGCGAGTGCCCCGTGTGTTTTCGGTGTTTACTAAGAAAACGTTAGAGTTAGTACACGAGAAAACACGAAGCACTCGCATCATTGTACTTGCACTCCCAAATACGTCATCACGAGCCGCGCCTGCCATTAACCATCAATTTTATTACCACTTCGAAAATAAGCCTGGACTAAAAAAATTTTATGTTCTAAAGTGAAAGCCATTTTAAAACTGAGAAGCAATTTATTTAAACCAGAATCGACGTACGATTATTTTATGCACTAACTGATATTTGTGATTGACATTTTCAAATGTCATTTGGATTTACGTTTACGGAACAACAAACACATATTAATATATTTGCGTCTTATTCTATCAAAATTTCAAAGTAACCTAGATTGACTTTTCAAATGAACACTTGTTAGAAAAAGATATATAAAATGTCGAAAGTGTATGCATTGAAAAAAATGTATTTTTTTGTAATTTAAAAGCCTTTATGATTCGCGGATAGGTAAATGAAACATAATTAGAATAGTTTGTTTTTGTAATAAATATATACGATCCACATTAGAGCCAGAACGTCAATTAGTAGTTTCAAAAGTTATTTTAGACTGGAAGTTTGAAAAGTAATATGTTGAAATCTTGCATGTTACAATATTTTTTAATTATAAAACGGTAATCAATCTTACATAGATTATTAATATCCGCTAAATGTTACAACTAAAGGTAGATCTATAAAAATTTTAAAAACGTAGCACCTAACACCAGACCTCTAGGGTATGTCCGTATCCAAGGAACTTTTGTTTGCGATTATAGCGCTACATATTTACAAATAATTTTTTTTTGTCACAACACATTGATTTTTTGTAGAAAACTATATAATAGCTTTATTTTCAGTTTACATTAAAGAAAACACTGCCAATTGCTATTTTATAATAAGTTTTACATCAAGATCGAAAGTCCATTCATAATGATTTTTCATAAATATATTAAATCATTTATACTGCAATGAATATATGGACCTTTGCTTGTGATAACTTCTGACCATCTGTCTGATAATTTGTAAAATTTGTGTTGAATATGGCAAGAAAATTAAAACCTACCAACCAAGTCGAGTTTGTAAAAAAGCATGGGGCTACGCTTTCTCCTAATATTTATTGATAAGTTTTGTTAATTTTTCAATTTTGACAATTTTTCGTGAATCAACAAGATGTTTACAATACTTATGAAGCTCATACATTTTCACTCCCACCTCACCAAACGCAAAGTATGATCTTCGGGTGTAAGCTAGCTAGCCTTCGAAGATGTCATTTCCCTAAAGCAATCAGGAGCTTTAGAAATATGTAGTTGCCATTGCGTTTATACGTCAACGATTATTAAGGTGCCTTAATTTTTTTTCTATATATTCAAAAACGCAGTACTAAACCACCACTCACATGATCAGAATTCAAATCAATACTATTAAATATAGTGCAATTGGTCTCACAAAGTTCCGATTTCAATTTGAGAAACATATCGCAATTTTTCATCAACACTAGCCCAATAACCAACGTTAGCAGCAATAGCCTAAAAAGTCTAAACTGAGCATTTTTGCAATTTTGAGCAACCTAAATCTTAATATGAAAATGAAAGCAATTCTACGACAAATTGAATTTACTAAAGGAAATAAATTAGGATGAAGATGCAAGAAATGAAAATATTGAAGAATTAAAAATACGAATTGAAATTGTCTAGGCTAAATAAAAAAAACAAGAAATTAATTTCATTTAGAATATGAGTGATTTTTATGGAGATAATCTTCCATTTAAATACTTTGTGTTTGTTTTTAATACTTTGTATTTGTTTTAATGCAACTTGTTAAGATGTTCCATTATCGCTTTATAAAATGCGAATGTGACGATAATATAAATATTGCAAATAATCTTTGAGAAAGTTCTCAACCTTCTTATCTTTAATGAAGTTTTACTTTATTCCACTCGTTTAATGGTACAGTAAAAGTTTTTGAAAGCATCGACTGCTCCTTCTGACGACTGGAACCTTTGACCACGCAGTCCGTCCTTGATTTTCGGAAAATTAAAAAAATCGTTGGGGTTTAGGTAAGGACTGTACGGAGGATGGTCTAACAATTCGACCGTTTTGTTGCGTTAAAAATTCAATTGTCTTGTGAGCTGTGTGTGAACTTGCATTTTCTTGGTGGAGGATGATTCGTCGTTGTGGGTTGGTTTCTCGGAGCTCAGCGATAACTTGCGGCAAACAAATGGTTGTATACCAATCGGCAGTAACAGTTCTTTAGTCTTGTAGAGAAATTGTTACTCTATGACCTGCTTTAGAGACAAGTGTCGCGACCATCTTTTTGGAGACACTTCGAGTACGGATAACTTTTGTCAGCTTTTCTTCGCCCAAACAGACGACTGGCTTTTACTTTCTGGTTCATATGAGTAAAGCCAAGATTCATCACCACTCATGATGATGACACGTTTTTAGAGTTTCCTGCGTTGAAGCAGTATAAAGTTTTTTGGCACCAATTCACGTTCGGTCACGCTACTGCTTTTGTTAATATTAATATCTTTTTTCGCCAGCAGTTATGTTTGTTTATTTTAGCGAAAAGAATATTCTTCTTTGCACATACAAACTTAAAATCTTAAAACATTGTGGCATTCTGAAACACCAGGCGGATCTTGTTGTCGTATTTGCTCTTAAAATGCTTACAACTGACACTATTGGCTAATATTAATGTTTCATTTGCGCAGGATTTTTATTTCGCACTTGTGGAAATAGTCAAACATTCACTTGGATAACATAAACTATAATCACTTTTATTTCACGCAGTTTTGTTATTTGATTGACAATACAACATAGCTGATACAGCTATAACCGCCATTTTAAGTCCAAAATGTACTTCTCCCGCAACACAGGTTCTTTACCTATTGCGGTACTTTATATAGCTAGTCACTTTATTTCATTATTTATACTATCCTCTTGGGATTTATCTAGAATTAGAACAAAAAATACTATATAGAATTAGCTACATTATCCATAAAATTATTACTATTGCTTGAATTCACTAAATAAGTAACGCGCCTTCAAAAACTTTCCTCATTAGAGACAGATATGCTTTTTGATAATGGTTGGTGACTGTGTACGTAATCTGTCACACAACGTATAATTTTGAATGAGGATGGCCAGTTCTAATGGTTATTTTTTGACACCAATTCACCTTAGCTGTTTTCTGTTCTTCAGTCAACAGATGCGGTATCCAATGGGAAACTAATTTTTTTACACACAATTCTTCATACAAAATTTTTTAATTGAAGTCTATGAAATCCCCAATGATGCCTCAATTTCGCGATATGTCACATGCCAATCTTCGTTGATGAGAATGCGCACAGAATCGACGTTTTCCTGAGTGACTGCCGTTTTTGGTGCACCTGCTCTTGGATCGTCGTTAAGACTAATACGTCCACATTTGAATTCTCCATACCAACGACAAATTGTTTTCTGATGTGGTGCTTCAGAAACCAACTCGGCGAGGCATTCTTATTGAGATAATTGTCTTCAAAAATTATAAAACATTATTGCACGAAAATTTTCACGATTTAATTCCATTTTTCGACTAACTTGTCAACTTTGACAGTTCATTGTACCTACAATACATCAAGAATCGCACTGAAACTTTGGATTTAGGCTTTAACTAAAGATTGAGCTTAATTATTAGTACTGACATTTGGTTAGTGGCGCCCGCTATGTCCCAGTATGCAAACCATAAAAGACATCCCTCGTAATAATAATGCATGCCTTAGCCTCCCCCAACAGCTTAAAGCTAATTACAGGGGCCATTGACAGGCTATGAGTTATTATTGCGCCCACGCCCGTGACGCGACTTGAGATGCTTAGCTGTCGACATTCAAACCACGAAAACTTTCTCGAATAGCGAGTCTCAGATCCGATCCCGAGACCCCGGCATGATAAACTAATACGTTACCACAAAACTATCGGCAGGATGAATCCTTATCAATGAGTCCATCGATAAAAATTTTATGAACTTAAATTTCCATCTAATACGTTACCACAAAACTATCGGCAGGATGAGTCCTTATCAATGAGTCCATCGATAAAAATTTTATGAACTTAAATTTCCATAAGATATAATTAAAATTCATTTCTCTCGGAAATGTATGCATATCATTTTACAAATTTATTCCTAGATCTTAATTACAAAAATCGTTCAAGCCGAATGACGAACGACAATGAACACCCAATGTTATATACATTAATTTATATTAACTAAAATGAATATATATATAATTAATTATTATTAAAGGAATATATCAAAACTTAAAGCGGCCAATAAGATTTGTTTTAACTAAAAAACGGTAGTACTCAGTAAACGAAAGCAAGTAAAAACTAAACAAATAGTGTTTAAAATAAATTCTCCTGTAGCCACTAAAGAGTCAAATTAAGTTTATACAATTATTAGTGCATACAAAAAATGTAAACATTCAGTTGAATTCTACGTTTACAATATATGTATAGAATAAAAAGTATTTAACCTGTGGGGTGTTCAATGGTTGAAATGGGTAATTGAAATCTTAAATCCCATGCAATATGATATCCACTGCTGGTTCCTAAAGTTAACCAACTCTGATGCGAATCTAAACAAAAACTTGTAATTACTCCTGCTTTCACCCCATTTTCCAATCTCCAGGCTTCACGAGATGCACGCATATCCCATCCAACTAATGCACCATATAAAGTCGCATATACAAGAACACTTTGTGGACCAGAATCCAAATATTGCACATCTACAGCACAACCGTCTTTTTCCACATGTAACTGTTTTGTCTGTACTAAAGTCATACTAAAATATTCCAAATTATAAGATTTAAATTATTTTTTAAATTTTTTCAGGTTATACCGATTACTTGCTGGATCCATTCTTAAAACTAATATAGACCCATCATTTACGGCAGCTGCTAATGATTGTGCATTCTCACATACTGCCAACCCCGCAACACTTATATTTCCAGGTATTCTATAACTTTGCTTAGATCTATTTGCTATATTCTTTCCTTCCATCTTAGAGCAATCCCATATTCTAACAAAACCATCCATAGATGCACTTGCAAAGAAAGATGTTTTTGGCAAATGACACAATTTTGTAATAGGAGCTTTATGTTCATGTAAGTGGGCGACCAAAGAACCCTTTACCCGCCAACCTGGAGGAGGTAATTGTGGCTGCCATGCAGCTTGTTCAGCCCATTCCCGACTTCTGTAATATAAAGAAGAAAATCTGTACAAGCATAAACATACAAAATTAATTACATCCAAGTTAATATGATTTTGAAATGATAAATTTGCTCGCATATTTCAAATTAGTATAATTTAATTAATATTAAGAAAGAAATAATACTTTATTGTATATTTTGACTCATTAATAATACCAAAAAATGTTATAGACGATTTCGTATAAAGGAAAGACACTACATTAAAGTAATAAACAAATAATTTTCTTAGAAATGCAAAAACGCTATTTATCGCAAACATGCCTTGAATGCCTAGGAAATCCATTATATATTTTGAGTTAATATGATAATTAGGAAAAAAGTAAGCCAGAAAGCTAAAGAATTGTCTTAGTGAAAATAACTATGGTGCCAGAAGGCACATTAGTTTTTAAGTAGTGATTCTTGTCAGGTAGTTATAATGTTCTAAGAGGGGTGCACTCTGTGAGATTATTCAATCGATGCACGTCATTAATAATGATGATATGACGTGTCATAGCCAATAGAGCAACGCGAATTTGATGCAAAATGGATATATTGATATATACAACTTTTAACATAAATTTAGCAGAAATAGTATGCGTCCTTTTACATTTAGATAAATTTAAGCATTTGACATAAGCGTTCATTAAAAAGGAATAATGAATGACATACTTTAGAAAAACGAAAAAGTAAATTTAGTTTTCTTATGTTGCATTGAAAGGTTACCAAAGTTCAATCTTGTCCTATCATTCCTGTCAACTAGTTAATTTCAGTTAGTGTACTTTTGGTATCTGCCAAATTTGGCCTCCTATTTCTTATTAATTTATTTCATACTTTTACAGTTTGAGCTTCATCTTCTAGTAATTTATTTTGAGAACTTTTGTTATTGTTTTTAGATTGGTGATATTTATATAATATGCTAAAAGCTTTTTGCAAACAAAACAAGATGCTAATTCCATCTTTAATTAGTTATTTTACACAAGAACGAGATTAAAGGTCCATTGTTATCCATATATGCTATAAATGAGTTACTTCATTAAATCTATTTTGTTATGTTTTCAAATTACTATTTTCATTTTAAATATTCTAGCGTGTTGCTCAAGCTCTTTCTGTTAATATTACAACTATAAGTAAAATCAATATAGCTGTTATATCTGAAGGACAGGTTTCTAGTTCTAAGAAAGTTAAATCAAGAAAGAGACCTGTAACTGAAATTTCGAGAACAACAGAATTTGACATTCGTGATACAATTTATGCAATGTATCAGAATAAAGAGCAGGTTACTTTAGGTTCCATTCTCCAAGTATTAAAACATTAGAATATCTATACTGGTAGCTCATTTTCCCTTTGTATGATTTTACAAAGAATTGGTTTTCGCTGGAGGAAAGACAATCCAAGAATAGGACTTACGGAATTACCTAATGTTGTTTTTAGGAGATTTACTTTTTTGGAATCCTATGTAAAATATATGAGATCAGATACTTGGCAGTTTGTATATTTAGATGAAACATGGATATTCCAAAATGGAACATCATCTAGTTAGGGCAAGATGGCACTAAACGTCGTGTTCGTAATATAAAATCAGAGGGCTCACGTTATATTATCAACATGCAGGCTGCAGACCAGAAGCTTCGATAATATTTTATTCTAAAACAAAAGATGAAGATTATCATGGGAAAATGAATGAAAATATTTTTCTTTTTTATTATAGTCGCACACAAAACTTATACCAAGTTTAAAAGAACCTTCTATAATTCTAATGGATAATGCAAGTTATCACTCGTCTTTGGAATATAAATTACCAAATAATTCTTGGAATAAGGGACAAATCGAAAAGTGGTTAATGAAACAAAATATTCCTTTTCAAGAAAAAAGGAGTTGTTAAAATTGGTTGCTTTTAGTTACTGTATATTAATTATATCATATATTTTATAATTATGCTGAGACATTTTTTTTGTAAATGATGTGTATAATTTTGTATATTATATACCTACCTAAATAAAATGTCCCTTACTAGAAATAAAGCATCCAATATTGTTCGTGTATTTGATAAATGGCTTGGATCATTTTAGATTATTTTCTTTATAATTATGTTAAGCAAGAGGGACCTAATTTTATAAAATTCTGATTATAAGAATTTTAACTGACTGATATATAACAAACTAGACTTTTTTATTGAATGTTATATTCAACAATTTTTCCGTAAAAATGAATAAAACCTAAATATTTTCGCTCCATCCTTTTCTTACTATTGAGTCAGATACACAGGAAAAAATACGTTGATAGAATTAATGTTGCCAACACTGTCTTTGAAAAAATTTCTATTTGTATCGTGCGTTCAAAAAAAAACTGCCTCTTAACTCAAACTGTTCTTAATTTTATTTAGTTTCTGTTATTCTGTTTTATCTCATTTATTTACCTCGAATACTGATCGAAATTTATAAAAATCTGTTCTTAAAACAAACATATTGTTAATTGTTAATATTGTACGAATGTTGAATTTCGAATTGAATACGGAAAAGTTGCTGCCGAATACGATCAGTTCCGTAAAACTCTAAATATTCGTGTGACTTTGTTTCGTGAGAAAAGAAGGAAGTGGGCTACCTAGAAAATGCCTAGAGGAATAAATTGAAAATATACAACAAATAATTGATAATTAACTAAATACCTCAATACTTAGCACAGCAAATTCAACATTCGTTCAAGAACTTCTCGAAATTGATCCACTTCAAAGGCTCCGGCTATTATGAATGGTTTATTAATACTTTAGACAATGATGATATTTTATTGAGAACCTTTTTCTCAAATAAATCGTGGTTTCGTGTTTCCTTACAGACATTAATTGACAAAACATGTGTATGTGGTTTGATGAAAATCCTCATATCTTTATTGAATCGCCATTACATCCGCTTAAAGTTGGAGTCTAGGCAGCTATGTCAAGAAGATGGTTAATTGGTCCCATGGTTTTTAAAAGAAAAATAAATATTAAATGTTATTAGAAACAATAAATTTTACATTTATTTTAGAAAATATTAGTTCGGAGAAGTAGCGTAAAGAAATTTTGAAGCAGTTTAGGAATGAACTGCATGATGAATTCTAATTAAGATATTTCCAACAAGATGGTGCATCACCTCATTGTACACGTGAAACACTTGACTGAACTTCTGTGTACTTTAATTAATAAATAGAAATATGCCCAATCACTGATCTGCAGGATCATGAGACTTAACACCTTGCGATTTCTTTCTTAATAATACCATTTTTAAGATACCTGTGCTGAATTTAAATGAACGCAGGCAAATAATTATTGAACAATTTAATGAAATTAATAATAATCCATATTTTAGAAAATGTATTTAATATTCGACGTTGTGTCAGAAAATATCTTGATGGACAAAGTAATCATTTTCACCATCTATTATAAATAAATTTGTTCTAAAAAAACAATTATTTTATTTTCCTTTATGAAATACATCGCTATAGGTAGTGTTTTCTTGTTTTCTAATATTTTTAATATAAAACCTGAAAAATTACAACAAAACTATGCATTTGCAAAGCATTTAGTTAGAAATTCTTATATATTAAAATTGTGAGAAATGATATTTTTTCCACGGTCGGGAGTAGAAATCAGTTTCTATGACATCAAAATTAACAGAAGTAGTCGATTATTCCCAAGGAAGTATAATGCTCCCAAGGGAGTTTACATTATGGAGAACGTTTGTGATTCATGTTTGTTTATTTTGTAGTTATGACAATAACTCAACGACTACTAAATAAATGCTCAAATCCGAATACAATAATTCTGGTGCTACTTACTTCATAATGACAAAATATGTGTTTTTAAGTTAATGAGACCGTGGAAAAAATAGTATATACCATTCGGGAGAGATGCTATTTTGTCCTCGGTGCATTGTAGCCCTCGGGCTTCAAATTGCACCTCTGCCAAAATAACGCATTTCTCTCCCTTATAGTATAATATACTATTCTTAAACGTTCCTTATATTTCATATAATCTTTTCACCAACGCGGATTTGAAAGTTGCCTATAGGTCAGTATATGTTGACAAATTTAATTGGACGCGTTCGATTCATTATTTCAATTTAAATGTCAAAAGTGAAAAACTAAGTTTAAATTTTAATTTAGATAATTCTTGCTTCTTATTACATGTACAAATAAAAGTTACAGCTATTTGGCAGCGTAATTGAGTTAAGACATACCTGAAAATTTCATTTTGAGGAATTATTTTGAACGCACGATATAACAAGCATTTATTTTCGTTTAACCTAAATTTTCATTTTTAAACAAATGCTCAATGGGTGATTTACAATATTCGTGCTCTTAAAAATTTGGTGAAATTTTGGAAATATGTATTCTTAATTTTATCTTTTATTAAAACTAATAATGTTTTATATCATCATAAACATAAATTACTATTAAAATTACTATAAATTAAAAAAGAAACCACATTCCATTTAAAAAAATCCAAGTTGTGTTCGGTGTGATGTTTTGGAGGAAAGCGACTTTTGTTCTTGTTAGCATGTACGTCCCTTGGTACATTATAAATTTGCCTGAACCGAATTTTAGATTTTTATTTAATTTGGCTGCAATTCGGGTGTTATTTTAAGCAGCCCAGTCTGTATAAAGAAGTGAAAGTTAATATGTCAAAGCAAGAAAATCTAATAATTCCAGAAGACTAGGATGTACTAGCAGGGAAGAACAGAAAAGGTATAGGTAAATATTAATTAATTAATAGTCGATCACATCTGGCTATTAAGTTAAATGATACTGAATTCGTGATATACACTGATGGAAAAAAGTGACGAGCACAGCCTGTATAATCTGAACGTGTCAAGATAAATGTGTAGATTTGGCGGAGTATTAAGGATTCCTCTAGACGAGTTTGCGCAGCGAGTTTTGACTGTCTATCGCTGCATTTTTTACTGAGTGCCTCCGACAGCTGCAATATGTTGCCTCCATGGAGAACGATGCGGGCAGGGATAAACCGATTATTGTTAGTGTGGCTGAAGCGGATAGTTGTAGTCGACCTTTGTACGTGATGGAAGGTCGTTCGCGTTATCTGAGTGAGTTTGAGCGAGAAATGATTGTGGGATGCACATGACAGGAGTATCCTTCCGTGATATCGCGCGCCGTCTCGAGCGGTTATTATCGGCAGTGCAGCGAGCATGGCGAGAATGGATGGAGCAAGGACGTACGCGCCCCCAGCCGCGAGCGGGACGGCCCCGCGCGAGCACAGCACGCGAGGATCGCGCCCTTATGCACAGCTCTTTAGCGTCGCATACGTCTTCTTCAAGACAACTTGGAGTCATTTGGCCAGCAGGACGGGAAGGCGTACTCACTACGCGAACTGTAGCGTTTGCTAGAAAATGGACTGCGAACGCGCTGTGCGTTGCAGCGGATTCCAGTGACTCGCGAGCACCGCCGTACACGGCGCCAGTGGGTGTAGGCTAGACATCAGTGGGTTGTCGAGTGGAGGCACATTTTGTTTTCCGACGAATCAAGATTCGAATTGGGCACCGGTGACGCGCGAATTTTAGTTCACCTTTAGCGTCACCTCGAGAAGTGCATCCAACCACGCCCTATCCACCGCCAGCAAGGCATTATAGTATGGGGTGCTATTACACATGGTGGACGTACACGTCTGCTACGTATACAGCATACGATGACGGCTCGCCGCTGCGTAGATGAGGTGCTACGGCCCGTTGTGCATCCCTACGTTCGACGGCGCCCACATCTATACATGCACGACAACGCCCGACCGCACACTGCACGTGTTGCCCAGACCGTTGTGGAAGAGAAACATATACGGATGCTTCCATGTGTATTCGTGAAGGTCATCAACCTCAATTGTGGCAGCAGACATAGATACGGTCAAGAAAAATTATACAAATGTACTAGCACATAACATAACATTGAAATGAAAGATTACATGAGATTGTGTACGAACTAACTGTGAAAAGGCTCTATACCCATTGGATTCCGCCTAATTTGACCGAAACTTAAAAAAAGCTTGTGTGAACTGGAGCAAAGAAATGTTTAAGAAATTGAATCGAGTTGATTCATATTCTGTTGTCGTGAAACTTAAATTGTTTCAGAAAAAAATTACCGCCGCAGTTTTTTCAATTACTGATCATGTAGCTACTGTTGCTTTATAAGATCGAATTACTATTAATGTTGATTGGTATACAACAATGTGTTTCCCAGAAATTATTGATGAAATCGAAATCGTCGGCTTCGTCATGAAAATACGAGCTCTCACATAACTGGCCAGAAAATCATTTATTTAAAGGCGAAAATATGAAATTAATGTTTTATTGCTCATATTGTAGTTCTAATTTAGCACCTACCGATTTCTTTTTGTTCCCGTTCTTCTACGCTTAATGACACAGTTGACGCGTTTACATAGCATCAAGGTCACTATTCGAAGTAACCCTCCCACTAATAGCAAATATCTTATTTCAATACCGTGTACCTAGAAGGCGCATATTTTGTAATAATAACAGTAAAATTCTCAATATTAAGAAAAGATAGAGACAAAAATATAATTATGAAATAAAATCAACGACAGTTAGCAACGATAATAAAAAATTCCACTTTTCTTCTGTTAACAATTTTCTTCTGTTCTAAATCGTCTATAATTTGAATTGTTTGTTTGGGGTTAGGAAATACATGAAAACTAATATTAGGCGTACACTTACGCAATGAATTACACTGAGGCACAGAACAAAAGTTGTTAGACATCTTCTTAAGCTAATTCTTGGGCAAATTCACGTAAAATAATCTATTAAACTAAACTTGCAAACTATTGAAAATAAGTTCAAATAGTTTGTTATTACCTATACTCTGTGTATATATACCACCGGGTATTCTCTCAAATACGGAATTTCGGGAAAGATGTGCGCGCTATCTCGGTTTCATATGGCGTACTAAATATAGTATTGTTGCCAAGTCTTTGTAGTCTCTGTATCTAAAAGGATTATAATCAAACATTAAAGAAGGTTTTGGTATGAAGAATGAGTGTTTTTAGCGTTATTTTCACGAAAATGTCTTCGCTGCTCATATTCTTAAAAATCTATTAATAAATATGGTTAACTATAAGAGTATGCGACATGGCAACAGTGCAAATTTTTGAGTAAGTTTTATTATTATTAATTGTTGTTTTGTTATTATTAATTGCTCTATAGTCTATTTTTAAACTAAGAGGAGCGTTTTAAATTAATCGCGCCAAAATTACTATGCGTGATTGGTTGCTTCAGAGGTAGGATTACGTTATGCAAAAATTGCGTGTTGACCTATCTCTCTCGAATCTAAAAGCGGTCACCCATCCACGTACCGACCCCGGCCGATGCTGTTTGACTTCGGTGATCGGACGAGAACTGGTCTTTTCGGCATGCTATGGTGGTTGCCAATTAATTTTATTTCTACTGGTAATATTAACTAAACTTTCAAACAATTTTATATTCAGAATGTCATTGATTTGGTAACTTTTACAGTGTAAATGTGGCTTTTCCATTTACTCCTCTTAGTTTAAAAATAGACTATAGTAATAATTGATTTTAATATTTTGCATAAAAATTTACTTTTATAATAACTTTTCCAAATATGCACATATATAAATGTAAAATTCCAGATTGCGAAAATCGATATTAGTCCAATAGTTTTTCTGATTTAAACATTTCTTTACCCTCCCTTCTGATGATGGTAGAAAACAGGTATGGTTGTTATAGAACCGTCCTTATGCAGTAACGTTAATGTGGGAAATGCAACGCAGCGTCACGCCACTGATTCTTAGTATTACGATAAAGAGACGAGGTATTAAAAACCAAATGCAAGATACATTATAATTCATTATAACGCTTCACGTAGAATCCAATACTGTTTATTTTATACTAACGCACGCTTGACGTTTTATGTAATTTGATTATTATTGTAATAAACGATATTAAAACTAACTTAAATGTTTTAATTTTAAATATAATTAAAATAAAGCTTTTTAAAAAGACATAGCGAGGGTTGAAAAATATAATTTGGTTGAACTCTATTAAAAGTTTTTTAGGTATTGATGTTTCTTCGAATTCAAACAAATATATGTTTGAGAGTATGATTTTGAACAATATCTAAATAATTTAGTGTCTTCGCATTTCATCGGGTTCATTTGTGAGGATATAAAATCTTTTACAGAAGGTTAGTTTTTCATGGTATACTTGTGTTAAATCCGATCATAAAATTTTCGTTCAAGAGCAGTTGTTAAATATATCTAATGGGTGATTCATTTAGAGATACTTTTTCCAAAAGCAAAGAACAAATGAAAAAGGCCAATTTATTTAAGAAACTTGATTATCATACAAAAGAACCATTTGTAATAACGCAATATAGTCATGTATATGCATAACACTCTCGGCAAGGCTACAACCTCGCTCTTTTTAATACAAACGGTAACGTGTTATATAAACACGACCGTACTCTGTGTATATTGCATACACAAGACTATATGTCAGGGTTTATGTTATATTCTAGAAAAGATTACAAGGATCTTCTCTAATATATATAAACAGTAATTTAAGTAAGAGAGATTCACATTCACATAGACAGTTATAGTCAGAGTAACTATACGTTAGAGAGTTACAACCAGCCAGTGGTACGAACGGTGTTGTACTTAATAACCACGTTCTACCCTGTCTGAGTTGGACATAGTACACGATGTAAATACTTTGTTAACCAGTTGTAAGTGTTAAATTAATTATAATATGTTACCCGAACTTTGTGCGTATCATTTACCACGATGGGTCGCCCTGGCCTGCTATCCAGTGTGGCCGCCCAAACGGCCCACATTACACATTCTTTACAATTATTTTTTAATATTATTTCTCTCAAATGTTGGCCGCGACTGCGGTTAACGTAGTCTATTCTGCTGTTTCAATTTTCAATGACGCGTTCTAGTATTTCGAGTGGTATTTGTCCAATGACCCGAGTAATATTGGCCTCCAATGCCTCAATTGTAGCCGGTTTATCCATGTAGACTTTAGACTTCACGTAGCCCCACAGAAAGAGTCTAATGGTGTGATGTCACAAGATCTAGGCGGCCAATTTACTGGTCCGAAGCGTGAAATTAAATGTTCACCGAATCGTTCTCGCAGTAAAGCCCCAATGCCTCCAATGCCTCAATTGTAGCCGGTTTATCCATGTAGACTTTAGACTTAACGTAGCCCCACAGAAAGAGTCTAATGGTGTGATGTCACAAGATCTAGGCGGCCAATTTACTGGTCCGAAGCGTGAAATTAAATGTTCACCGAATCGTTCTCGCAGTAAAGCCATAGTTTCACGAGCTGTATGGCTAGTGGCGCCATCTTGTTGGAAGTAAATGTCTTGTAGACCACGGGTGTCAAGTTCAGGCAGCAAATAGTCCCTTATCAAGGCGCGATAACGGTCGCCATTCACAGTCACATTCCGGCCGGCTTCTGTTTTGAAGAAATATGGACCAATTATTCCACCGGCCCATAATCCGCACCAAACAGTTGTTTTGTCTGGATGTAATGGTAGCACTTCAATCTCTTCAGGTTGCTCATCACCCCAAATACGGGCATTTTGCTTATTCACGTACCCATTAAGCCAGAAATGGGCCTCATCGGAGAACAAAATTTTTGTCGAAAACAGTGGATCTTCTGCAAGTTTATCAAGAGTCCAACGGCTGAAACCGAAACGATTCGGAAGGTTGGTCGCCTTTAGTTCTTGTACTAGTTGAATTTTGTATGCTTTTAAACCAAGATCCTTTCGTAAAATACGCCAAGTTGTTGCATACGACAAACCAAGCTGTTGAGAACGGCGACGCATTGATTCTTCCCGGTCTTCGCGTACACTCGCTGCTACCGCCGCTATATTTCCTTCACTACGTGCTGGATGAGGTCTATGTGGTCGCGTATTATCCATTATTTGTAAATTGAGTTTCAAACTTATTGATGGTATAGCGAATTGTGCGTTCGGTAGGCCGATTATGTGGCCCATATGTTGCTCTAAGCGCACGATACACATTCCTTGTAGAACGCCCATTTTCGTAATAAAGCTATACTATTTGTAGACGCTGTGCCGGGCTAAGTCTTTCCATTACGTAATGTCAAATAGTACTGAACCAGAATGCGCAGTCCGCTGACGCGTCGCATGCGCGCTCAGCCATTAAATCCCCACCTAAAATAGCACCTCCAAATGAATCACCCATTATTAGATTAATTATAAGGAAATTTTAGGATGGCATTTGTCGGTTTTCTAATGATAGATCTCGGAATCAAATCTCGAGAAAAATCAGGCAGCTGATGCATTTGTTGAAGATAAATTAGGTTCTTGGTACGTTAGCAAGTTTAGAGTTTTCTAATCTTTTGTGCATATGAAGAATTGTCCTTATTTTATATTGCCGTTTATTAGAATTTCTGTTTATTTTTTGTTATGAGTATATAATTTATTTTGTTTTATTGCAAGAATATTACTTTTTTATAGATTTGTTGAATTTTAAATATTTACTTTTCTTACAGTTTAATTTTTTTTTTTTTTTAGAGAATTAATATTTATTTATATGCACGTAAATACGTATCTGTGATTTCTATATTTATAGATATATCGCACTGATGAGATCAAAAAAGATCGAAACATGCATTTAGAGCATATTTAGAACAAAAAAAAACATAGTAATTTAAAAATGCCGTCATCGCGATTGTTTACGAATTTAGTACTACCATATCAACCATATCAGAGGCGCTAGTGTAAGGGTCTAATTTTTAACATGGAATGTAGCACTCTTGAAGGTCTAGAATTTTACTGTCATCAGTACTAAATAAGGTAACGAGAACAAAAAGAAATCATCAGGTGCTAAATTATAATGTACGAGCAATGAGTTATTTCACATTTTCGCCTTTAAATAACCGATTGTCTGACCAGTTATGTAGATCGCATTATCATGATGAAGACGACGATTTTTATTTCGTCAATAACTTCTTCTGGAAAACACATTGTTACATACCAATCAACATTAATAGTTCTCCGATCTTATAAAGCGGCATGATCACATGACCTGTAATTGAAAAAAACTGCAGCGGTATTTTTTTTTGAAACAATGAATTTAAATTTCACCACCTCAATACAATTCCTTATGCATTTCTATGCTCGATTTCACACGAGCCTTTCTTAAGTTATACACATATATATATATATATATATATATATATATATATATAGACTATTAAGTATTATCGCCCGTACTGTATAAGTAAAAATTTCATCAACGGGTGAGCGGTCTGTCAAGTAAAAATAAAACTCCTTTATTCCACTCTATATTTCATAACGCTTTGGTTACTTCATCAGGAGTGTCTACATGTTTAACAAAACCACAATATATTAAACAATATAACAATAACTAAATACTTACAATACAATACTTATATATATATATATATAGGTATATATATATATATATATATATATATGTATATATATATATATAGATAGATAGATAGATAGATAGATAGACAGATCTATAGATGGCCGGCCTGGGGCAGAGCTGTAAAAAACCAGAAGCTGACCGCAAAGTTAACAAGTGTCCAGCGTCTGACTTGTATTAGAATAGCCAGTGCTTATAGAAGCATTTCGGCGGAGGGGGTCGGTGTAATTGCGGGCATCCCTCCGGTAGCTCTGCTAATCAAGGAGAGGGAGGAGAGATATGCTGGAGCCTCAAAACTCGCCGCCAGAGAACAATTGCTTGGGAGATGGCAGGAAGCATGGAAGAACGGCAAAAACGCAGCGTGGACACGAAGGCTAATCCCGGAAATCCAGAAGTGGATACAAAGACCTTACGGGGACTATTTTATTACGCAGGCGCTGTCTGGTCATGGCTGCTTCCGCAGCTATCTGTACAGCAGAAGAAGAGCGACCACTGACGCGTGTGATTATTGTGGAGGTATTGATGATGCGGAGCACACACTCTTTGTGTGTCCAAAGTGGGAGAACTTTCGAAATGAGTATACTGCAGAAACGGGAAAAACTTTTAAGGAAGACAGTATGATGAAGAACCTAATGGGGTCCAAAGTTCAATGGCTGTTAGTGTCCAAAACCATACGAAGCATCATAGTGACTAAGGAGAATGACCAAAGATAGGAGACTAAAAAATGAATATATAGACAACGCCAGCACCGAAGTAATGCGAAAGCGGGTTCCGGTGTGAGGTGTGCAAGACGACTGGAGGAGGGGTTTTTAGTCGGTATAACCCGACACTACCCACGATCAACATCTGTGTGGGTGTCTTGATTTAAGATTTTCCCCTCCTCGGTAAAATTAAAAAAAAAAAAAAAAAAAAAAAGACAGATCTATAGATAGATAGACAGATAATTATTTATTGACCTTTGTATGTAGATTAAATTAGTCGGTGATTTAAGGTCTGGTTTACTTTGATATGTATATATTTAAAACAATCTTACATGTTTCGACACAAAGTGTCTTTATCAAAGAAATTAAAAATATAAAATATATATATGAAGCGTTCAACAAACGACCGCGAAAACATTCGACGAAATATATATATATATATATATATATATATATATATAAAAAGAAAAGAAAATTTCGTATGATTTGCTTTGTAATTTGTAGACAGCAATGTTTACATCCCCCCTTACTTTGCAATTACATACATACTAACTTGATATTTGTAAATATTTCATATAAAAGCCGAAAACCTCCAATAATTTATCAAATGTTATATATATATATATATATATATATATATGTGTGTGTGTGTGTGTGAGTGTGTGTGTGTGTGTATACACCCTTAGTTTTGTATAGCGACAAAGAGAAAGAATTCATAAAAAAATCGCTGTCCAATATTCACGTAGTAACGAGAAAATGATTTTTCTTTATTCGACCCTGGCCCTGTCGCCGTTAACATACGGGCGGCAAAACGGGAATCTACCGCTACAAATAATGAGATTTACATTTAGTATAGACATATTCTTCGCTGTGGTTAGATGCGTTCGCAATTGCATCTTGTACGAATAACAAATATACTGATATGATTTTAATTTATGGCGAAACAAGACAAAATAGTCTTGCGGCAAAAAAATTGTACGCGGAACGTTTCCCAAATCGACGTTTTTCTTCGACTAAAACAATTGTGAGAGCCGTATATTGACTTCGCGATACAGCATTAGTAATCCCAAGTTTCGAAGGTCGTGGCCCTCAAAGATCACGCAGAGGGCAACAAGCAGAAGCGGGTATTTTAAATATCGTGAAAGCGGATCCCGACGTAAATTCGACAACCCTAGCACGGAAAGTAAATGTGTCCAAACTACGGTGCATGAAATTTTGAAAACTAATTTACTTTATCGGAATTAGATTTTCCCCGCCGAGTGGTTTCAACACAGAAAAATTTATTAGCCAGATCTTGCATCAGCAATGTTCGTTACCCAGGAATTATTTTGTCCTGTTCCGCCTACATCAGTATTTGTCAGTACCACCACAAATATAAAGAAAAAGAATATAAATAATTGCATACAAATAATTAAAAAACAGGTATTTTAGCTTAATAACACATCCCATGGACACGCTAGATAAACCTAACAATTAAAGATTTTTATTTTATTATAAACATAATAATTTTATTTTAAAAGAAATGTAACTGTACAGGCTATGATAGATATTCAAGAAAAAGACATCACAATAAAAAAAACCCTATGTGCGACTGACTTATGTATAGTGAACTTATTGTTAGACGTCATCGTGTATCAAGTCTAGGAATATTATCGATTTTTTTGTAAGTCTATGAACTTGAATTATCAGCTGTATTTTCCTTAATATAGCATAAACAAATATATGGACCGACTTTAGAAATTTTTAATGAATTACAAATAAATTTCTTTTTTTATTTTCAGTTTGACACTTATACATATTCTTCAGATTCGCATAGCTTAGGCGCTATTCAGCGGTAACCCTGTATATATAACCAAAAAATAATTATATATATATATTAAAAATAATAGATTTTTTATTGGTTTTAGCGACCTTTTATTGAATTTTGATGTTTTTACGACGTTTCGACTTTTATTAATTCAGTCTTTTTCAAGTATCTGGAAACAAGAATTATTACAATGAACATGAGAACTGTGTTTGTTTCGTGTGATAGATATAACAATTAAATTAACAATTTTAAATTTTAAATTAGATTAAAAAATGAATTACAAATTAGGTTAGCATTTAACGTTGAAAATTAAATAAAATTAATTTAAAATAGCTTAAATGAATGGTAGGGGGACATTAAAGTGATTTACATCTGTATGAATGAATTGGAGACTTAACGATTAAATTAACAATTTTAAATTTAAAATTAGATTAAAAAATGATTACAAATTAAGTTAACATTTAACGTTGAAAATTAAATAAAATTAAAATAAAAAATAGCTTGAATGAATAGGTAGGGAGACATTTACGTGATTAACATCTGTATGAATGAATTGGAAAGTTGAATTACAACTACAAATAAGTAAAGAGAACAAAGAAAAGACAAATAAACTCACAGTTGTTGTTCGTTTGGTTTTACAAGGGTACGCATTCGTGTAACACATGTGTTTTTTTATATAGACATCCGAGACCAATTTTCTTAAGGAACGACCGTGCTTGTGCGGATATTGTAAGTGAACTAAGTTTTTAGTTTGCGGGGTTTTAATTTCTCTTCTTTGGAATTAGCATGGTGGTCAGGACAGTATTTAGGGGTATATAGTTAACGTTGTTTTTTCTAATTGGAGCTATTTTTTTCCCATTTTGTCTTGTGTGTGCAGGGGGGGGGGGTGATTTTATCTATTGTTTTATGAGAGGGTAATAGAGTTTTGAAAGACCATCAATTTCGTTTCTGTCGTTGATTGTTTTGCTATTTTTGAAAATGTGTATCATTTCTAAGACTTCTCTAGCTTTTGTGTTCTTTTTTTGTGTTATTACTTTGGTGTTTTCAAAATCAAAGTGTCAATTGGTGTTTTTTTAACGCAGTTTAATTTTTTGCGTATTTGTGACCTTTCAATCTTTCTTGTAGTAACTGTTTTGTTTGGCCTATGTATATTTTGTCACAATTTTGTCTAATTTTAAATTTAAAATTGTTAATTTAATCGTTAAGTCTCCAATTCATTCATACAGATATAAATCACTTTAATGTCCCCCTACCATTCATTTAAGCTATTTTAAATTAATTTTATTTAATTTTCAACGTTAAATGCTAACCTAATTTTAATTCATTTTTTAATCTAATTTTAAATTTAAAATTGTTAATTTAATTGTTATATCTATCACACGAAACAAACACAGTTCTCATGTTCATTGTAATAATTCTTGTTTCCAGATACTTGAAAAAGACTGAATTAATAAAAGTCGAAACGTCGTAAAAACATCAAAATTCAATAAAAGGTCGCTAAAACCAATAAAAAATCTATTATTTTTAATATTATGACACGGCCAATAAAATAAAAAAGAAAAAGAAAATTCTTACAAGCACTAAATATATATATATATATATATATATATATATATATATATATATATATATATATGGTAAATTCAATCAATCGGCGATTACCCGAACTTTGTGCGTATCATTTACCACGATGGGTCGCCCTGGCCTGCTATCCAGTGTGGCCGCCCAAACGGCCCACATTACACATTCTTTACAATTATTTTTTAATATTATTTCTCTCAAATGTTGGCCGCGACTGCGGTTAACGTAGTCTATTCTGCTGTTTCAATTTTCAATGACGCGTTCTAGTATTTCGAGTGGTATTTGTCCAATGACCCGAGTAATATTGGCCTCCAATGCCTCAATTGTAGCCGGTTTATCCATGTAGACTTTAGACTTCACGTAGCCCCACAGAAAGAGTCTAATGGTGTGATGTCACAAGATCTAGGCGGCCAATTTACTGGTCCGAAGCGTGAAATTAAATGTTCACCGAATCGTTCTCGCAGTAAAGCCCCAATGCCTCCAATGCCTCAATTGTAGCCGGTTTATCCATGTAGACTTTAGACTTAACGTAGCCCCACAGAAAGAGTCTAATGGTGTGATGTCACAAGATCTAGGCGGCCAATTTACTGGTCCGAAGCGTGAAATTAAATGTTCACCGAATCGTTCTCGCAGTAAAGCCATAGTTTCACGAGCTGTATGGCTAGTGGCGCCATCTTGTTGGAAGTAAATGTCTTGTAGACCACGGGTGTCAAGTTCAGGCAGCAAATAGTCCCTTATCAAGGCGCGATAACGGTCGCCATTCACAGTCACATTCCGGCCGGCTTCTGTTTTGAAGAAATATGGACCAATTATTCCACCGGCCCATAATCCGCACCAAACAGTTGTTTTGTCTGGATGTAATGGTAGCACTTCAATCTCTTCAGGTTGCTCATCACCCCAAATACGGGCATTTTGCTTATTCACGTACCCATTAAGCCAGAAATGGGCCTCATCGGAGAACAAAATTTTTGTCGAAAACAGTGGATCTTCTGCAAGTTTATCAAGAGTCCAACGGCTGAAACCGAAACGATTCGGAAGGTTGGTCGCCTTTAGTTCTTGTACTAGTTGAATTTTGTATGCTTTTAAACCAAGATCCTTTCGTAAAATACGCCAAGTTGTTGCATACGACAAACCAAGCTGTTGAGAACGGCGACGCATTGATTCTTCCCGGTCTTCGCGTACACTCGCTGCTACCGCCGCTATATTTCCTTCACTACGTGCTGGATGAGGTCTATGTGGTCGCGTATTATCCATTATTTGTAAATTGAGTTTCAAACTTATTGATGGTATAGCGAATTGTGCGTTCGGTAGGCCGATTATGTGGCCCATATGTTGCTCTAAGCGCACGATACACATTCCTTGTAGAACGCCCATTTTCGTAATAAAGCTATACTATTTGTAGACGCTGTGCCGGGCTAAGTCTTTCCATTACGTAATGTCAAATAGTACTGAACCAGAATGCGCAGTCCGCTGACGCGTCGCATGCGCGCTCAGCCATTAAATCCCCACCTAAAATAGCACCTCCAAATGAATCACCCATTATTAGATTAATTATAAGGAAATTTTAGGATGGCATTTGTCGGTTTTCTAATGATAGATCTCGGAATCAAATCTCGAGAAAAATCAGGCAGCTGATGCATTTGTTGAAGATAAATTAGGTTCTTGGTACGTTAGCAAGTTTAGAGTTTTCTAATCTTTTGTGCATATGAAGAATTGTCCTTATTTTATATTGCCGTTTATTAGAATTTCTGTTTATTTTTTGTTATGAGTATATAATTTATTTTGTTTTATTGCAAGAATATTACTTTTTTATAGATTTGTTGAATTTTAAATATTTACTTTTCTTACAGTTTAATTTTTTTTTTTTTTTAGAGAATTAATATTTATTTATATGCACGTAAATACGTATCTGTGATTTCTATATTTATAGATATATCGCACTGATGAGATCAAAAAAGATCGAAACATGCATTTAGAGCATATTTAGAACAAAAAAAAACATAGTAATTTAAAAATGCCGTCATCGCGATTGTTTACGAATTTAGTACTACCATATCAACCATATCAGAGGCGCTAGTGTAAGGGTCTAATTTTTAACATGGAATGTAGCACTCTTGAAGGTCTAGAATTTTACTGTCATCAGTACTAAATAAGGTAACGAGAACAAAAAGAAATCATCAGGTGCTAAATTATAATGTACGAGCAATGAGTTATTTCACATTTTCGCCTTTAAATAACCGATTGTCTGACCAGTTATGTAGATCGCATTATCATGATGAAGACGACGATTTTTATTTCGTCAATAACTTCTTCTGGAAAACACATTGTTACATACCAATCAACATTAATAGTTCTCCGATCTTATAAAGCGGCATGATCACATGACCTGTAATTGAAAAAAACTGCAGCGGTATTTTTTTTTGAAACAATGAATTTAAATTTCACCACCTCAATACAATTCCTTATGCATTTCTATGCTCGATTTCACACGAGCCTTTCTTAAGTTATACACATATATATATATATATATATATATATATATATATATAGACTATTAAGTATTATCGCCCGTACTGTATAAGTAAAAATTTCATCAACGGGTGAGCGGTCTGTCAAGTAAAAATAAAACTCCTTTATTCCACTCTATATTTCATAACGCTTTGGTTACTTCATCAGGAGTGTCTACATGTTTAACAAAACCACAATATATTAAACAATATAACAATAACTAAATACTTACAATACAATACTTATATATATATATATATAGGTATATATATATATATATATATATATATGTATATATATATATATAGATAGATAGATAGATAGATAGATAGACAGATCTATAGATGGCCGGCCTGGGGCAGAGCTGTAAAAAACCAGAAGCTGACCGCAAAGTTAACAAGTGTCCAGCGTCTGACTTGTATTAGAATAGCCAGTGCTTATAGAAGCATTTCGGCGGAGGGGGTCGGTGTAATTGCGGGCATCCCTCCGGTAGCTCTGCTAATCAAGGAGAGGGAGGAGAGATATGCTGGAGCCTCAAAACTCGCCGCCAGAGAACAATTGCTTGGGAGATGGCAGGAAGCATGGAAGAACGGCAAAAACGCAGCGTGGACACGAAGGCTAATCCCGGAAATCCAGAAGTGGATACAAAGACCTTACGGGGACTATTTTATTACGCAGGCGCTGTCTGGTCATGGCTGCTTCCGCAGCTATCTGTACAGCAGAAGAAGAGCGACCACTGACGCGTGTGATTATTGTGGAGGTATTGATGATGCGGAGCACACACTCTTTGTGTGTCCAAAGTGGGAGAACTTTCGAAATGAGTATACTGCAGAAACGGGAAAAACTTTTAAGGAAGACAGTATGATGAAGAACCTAATGGGGTCCAAAGTTCAATGGCTGTTAGTGTCCAAAACCATACGAAGCATCATAGTGACTAAGGAGAATGACCAAAGATAGGAGACTAAAAAATGAATATATAGACAACGCCAGCACCGAAGTAATGCGAAAGCGGGTTCCGGTGTGAGGTGTGCAAGACGACTGGAGGAGGGGTTTTTAGTCGGTATAACCCGACACTACCCACGATCAACATCTGTGTGGGTGTCTTGATTTAAGATTTTCCCCTCCTCGGTAAAATTAAAAAAAAAAAAAAAAAAAAAAAGACAGATCTATAGATAGATAGACAGATAATTATTTATTGACCTTTGTATGTAGATTAAATTAGTCGGTGATTTAAGGTCTGGTTTACTTTGATATGTATATATTTAAAACAATCTTACATGTTTCGACACAAAGTGTCTTTATCAAAGAAATTAAAAATATAAAATATATATATGAAGCGTTCAACAAACGACCGCGAAAACATTCGACGAAATATATATATATATATATATATATATATATATATAAAAAGAAAAGAAAATTTCGTATGATTTGCTTTGTAATTTGTAGACAGCAATGTTTACATCCCCCCTTACTTTGCAATTACATACATACTAACTTGATATTTGTAAATATTTCATATAAAAGCCGAAAACCTCCAATAATTTATCAAATGTTATATATATATATATATATATATATATATATATATGTGTGTGTGTGTGTGTGAGTGTGTGTGTGTGTGTATACACCCTTAGTTTTGTATAGCGACAAAGAGAAAGAATTCATAAAAAAATCGCTGTCCAATATTCACGTAGTAACGAGAAAATGATTTTTCTTTATTCGACCCTGGCCCTGTCGCCGTTAACATACGGGCGGCAAAACGGGAATCTACCGCTACAAATAATGAGATTTACATTTAGTATAGACATATTCTTCGCTGTGGTTAGATGCGTTCGCAATTGCATCTTGTACGAATAACAAATATACTGATATGATTTTAATTTATGGCGAAACAAGACAAAATAGTCTTGCGGCAAAAAAATTGTACGCGGAACGTTTCCCAAATCGACGTTTTTCTTCGACTAAAACAATTGTGAGAGCCGTATATTGACTTCGCGATACAGCATTAGTAATCCCAAGTTTCGAAGGTCGTGGCCCTCAAAGATCACGCAGAGGGCAACAAGCAGAAGCGGGTATTTTAAATATCGTGAAAGCGGATCCCGACGTAAATTCGACAACCCTAGCACGGAAAGTAAATGTGTCCAAACTACGGTGCATGAAATTTTGAAAACTAATTTACTTTATCGGAATTAGATTTTCCCCGCCGAGTGGTTTCAACACAGAAAAATTTATTAGCCAGATCTTGCATCAGCAATGTTCGTTACCCAGGAATTATTTTGTCCTGTTCCGCCTACATCAGTATTTGTCAGTACCACCACAAATATAAAGAAAAAGAATATAAATAATTGCATACAAATAATTAAAAAACAGGTATTTTAGCTTAATAACACATCCCATGGACACGCTAGATAAACCTAACAATTAAAGATTTTTATTTTATTATAAACATAATAATTTTATTTTAAAAGAAATGTAACTGTACAGGCTATGATAGATATTCAAGAAAAAGACATCACAATAAAAAAAACCCTATGTGCGACTGACTTATGTATAGTGAACTTATTGTTAGACGTCATCGTGTATCAAGTCTAGGAATATTATCGATTTTTTTGTAAGTCTATGAACTTGAATTATCAGCTGTATTTTCCTTAATATAGCATAAACAAATATATGGACCGACTTTAGAAATTTTTAATGAATTACAAATAAATTTCTTTTTTTATTTTCAGTTTGACACTTATACATATTCTTCAGATTCGCATAGCTTAGGCGCTATTCAGCGGTAACCCTGTATATATAACCAAAAAATAATTATATATATATATTAAAAATAATAGATTTTTTATTGGTTTTAGCGACCTTTTATTGAATTTTGATGTTTTTACGACGTTTCGACTTTTATTAATTCAGTCTTTTTCAAGTATCTGGAAACAAGAATTATTACAATGAACATGAGAACTGTGTTTGTTTCGTGTGATAGATATAACAATTAAATTAACAATTTTAAATTTTAAATTAGATTAAAAAATGAATTACAAATTAGGTTAGCATTTAACGTTGAAAATTAAATAAAATTAATTTAAAATAGCTTAAATGAATGGTAGGGGGACATTAAAGTGATTTACATCTGTATGAATGAATTGGAGACTTAACGATTAAATTAACAATTTTAAATTTAAAATTAGATTAAAAAATGATTACAAATTAAGTTAACATTTAACGTTGAAAATTAAATAAAATTAAAATAAAAAATAGCTTGAATGAATAGGTAGGGAGACATTTACGTGATTAACATCTGTATGAATGAATTGGAAAGTTGAATTACAACTACAAATAAGTAAAGAGAACAAAGAAAAGACAAATAAACTCACAGTTGTTGTTCGTTTGGTTTTACAAGGGTACGCATTCGTGTAACACATGTGTTTTTTTATATAGACATCCGAGACCAATTTTCTTAAGGAACGACCGTGCTTGTGCGGATATTGTAAGTGAACTAAGTTTTTAGTTTGCGGGGTTTTAATTTCTCTTCTTTGGAATTAGCATGGTGGTCAGGACAGTATTTAGGGGTATATAGTTAACGTTGTTTTTTCTAATTGGAGCTATTTTTTTCCCATTTTGTCTTGTGTGTGCAGGGGGGGGGGGTGATTTTATCTATTGTTTTATGAGAGGGTAATAGAGTTTTGAAAGACCATCAATTTCGTTTCTGTCGTTGATTGTTTTGCTATTTTTGAAAATGTGTATCATTTCTAAGACTTCTCTAGCTTTTGTGTTCTTTTTTTGTGTTATTACTTTGGTGTTTTCAAAATCAAAGTGTCAATTGGTGTTTTTTTAACGCAGTTTAATTTTTTGCGTATTTGTGACCTTTCAATCTTTCTTGTAGTAACTGTTTTGTTTGGCCTATGTATATTTTGTCACAATTTTGTCTAATTTTAAATTTAAAATTGTTAATTTAATCGTTAAGTCTCCAATTCATTCATACAGATATAAATCACTTTAATGTCCCCCTACCATTCATTTAAGCTATTTTAAATTAATTTTATTTAATTTTCAACGTTAAATGCTAACCTAATTTTAATTCATTTTTTAATCTAATTTTAAATTTAAAATTGTTAATTTAATTGTTATATCTATCACACGAAACAAACACAGTTCTCATGTTCATTGTAATAATTCTTGTTTCCAGATACTTGAAAAAGACTGAATTAATAAAAGTCGAAACGTCGTAAAAACATCAAAATTCAATAAAAGGTCGCTAAAACCAATAAAAAATCTATTATTTTTAATATTATGACACGGCCAATAAAATAAAAAAGAAAAAGAAAATTCTTACAAGCACTAATATATATATATATATATATATATATATATATATATATATATATATATATGGTAAATTCAATCAATCGGCGATTAAAGGTCTGGTTTACTTCAATGTATATATATTTAAAACAACCCTACATGTTTCGGCAATGATGCCTTTATCAAGGATATAAAATATAAATGACAGAATACAAAATTTTTATATTTGTATTCTGGCATTTATATTTTATATCCTTGATAAAGGCATCATTGCCGAAACATGTAGGGTTGTTTTAAATATATATACTTTGAAGTAAACCAGACCTTTAATCGCCGATTGATTGAATTTACCATATCATACCAAGGTCACGAAAATATTATATATATATATATATATATATATATATATATATATATGTATATATATATATATATATATATATATGTATATACAGGGTGTCCAGAAACTCTCCTAACAAACGAAGACCGGAGATTCCTCTGATAATTTTAAGACAATTAAACCCAAATTCACCTAGTCCGAAAATGCTTCCTAAGGGAGCTAGAGTTCTTTGAAGATGGCGCCTTGTATTTATTTTTTTTTTAATTCCTCCAGAACGCTTCTATTTAGAAAAACAAAAACTGGTATGCTTATTTATCCTCCAGAGATGAATCGATTGCGAATTTCTAGTACCGGTCATAGGCGTCCGTTTTGGGTAGGTAAACGGTTATTTCAAGGCATAACTTTTATGTCTTTAACTTTTAAGCATTTGTGACACTAGATTATTAAATTTTCAGGTATTCCAGTACTAAAATGTACTCTTACTTTAAGTCGGTAGGATACACCGTTTTCTAGAAAAATCGAATTGTAAATTTTTCGTTTTTTCTTCATTAAAGTTCAATGTATTATGTACCTACTTATTTTTAGCGACGAAGTTGGCTTGGACTATCAAGGCATGGATGAAAATTAATTTAATAAATTAAAAACAAATTATTTATTACAATGGAACGAAACTAACAAAAAAAGAACAAGTATCAAAGGTAGATTGTTACAAAAGTAGCTCGATGTGATGACCATTAGTCTCTATGCATAAGTTTACCCTTTTGCTTAGAGAACGCCGAATTCTTTAAAAAATTCCAAAGTTATTTCTAAATTCGTTGCAAGCATCTTGTATCCTTAGCCAGAGTTGTGCGCGATTTTGTATCGGAACGGAATAAACAAATGCTTTTATGTATCCCCAAACACAATAATCGCAAGGATTCAAATCCGGCGACCTTGCTGGCCAAGCAACTGGACCGCCTCTTCCAATCCAATGGTCTTCGTAGTTATTATCTAGAAAGTCTCGTACATTCCTGCTAAAGTGGGCCGAACAGCCGTCCTGTAGAAACCATAAGTTTTGCCGAATATTTAAACGCACCTGATCTAACAAATCAGGTAAAATATTTTGCAGGAAATGTAAGTAATCAGCACCATTTAAACGAGCAGGTAATTCCACAGGTCCAAGTAGATAATCGTCAACTAGTCCTATCCAGACGTTTATGCTAAACCTATGCTGATGCTTAAATTCTTGAACAACGTGGGGATTGTCACCAACGTACGAATAATAATGTGCATTATGTACATTAAAAATTCCATTTTTTGAGAATGTAGCTTCGTCACCAAACAAAATGTTCCTGAAGAAATCTTCATCTTGATTTTTCTGATTTTGTAACCATCTAGCGAATTCTACGCGAACAGGAAAATCTCCTTCTAGCAGTGCTTGCACCTTTGTAAAATGAAAAGGATATAAATTTTCTTTGTGTAAGATATTTCCTACGGAAGATTTTGAAATTGTGGGGTACATGGCAGATAGTCTTCGAACGCTAATTTATGGATTTTCCTCAACTTCCATTAAAATAACATCTTCATGTTCTGCTGTTACATCATTATGTCTCCCTGTTTCATTATTTTTTGGGACCACTGAACCTGTTTCTCTTAATCGTTGATGAAGAGCTGTAAATGTTGAGTGAGTGGGATGCTGACGATTGGGAAATTTTTCAGCGTATCTACGTTGCGCCGCTCGAGCGTTACACCTCATTTCGCCATAAACTAAATGCATATCGGCGTATTCCTCATTAGTAAAAACCATTTTTTTAAAAATTGAAATCGTTGTGTTTGAATAACACAAAGTAAAAAATGAAAAGATAAACTTCGCGAACTGACAACAATTTGACAATGAAAAACGTAGGTTTTACTTCTGTTGGCAGTTCAGAGCTAACTATTGCAAAAAATAAAAAATTGAACTTTAATGAAGAAAAAACGAAAAATTTACAAATCGATTTTTCTAGAAAACGGTGTATCCTACCGACTTAAAATAAGAGTACCTTTTAGTACTGGAATACCTGAAAATTTAATAATCTAGTGTCACAAATGCTTAAAAGTTAAAGACAAAAAAGTTATGCCTTAAAATAACCGTTGACCTACCCAAAACGGGCGCCTATGACCGGTACTAGAAATTCGTAATTGATGGAATCGATTCATCTCTGGAGGATAAATAAGCATACCAGTTTTTATTTTTCTAAATAGAAGCGTTCTGGAGGAATTTAAAAAAAAATAAATACAAGGCGCCATCTTCAAAGAACTCTAGCTGCCTTAGGAAGCATTTTCGGACTAGGTGAATTTGGGTTTAATTGTCTTAAAATTATCTGAGGAAACTCCGGTCTTCGTTTGTCAGGAGAGTTTCTGGACACCCTGTATATATATATATATATATATATATAGTGTGTCCTTGGATTGAGTTTACAATAGGTATAATGGACCAAAAATGTTCAATTTCGCTCTGCTTAGCCTGAAACTTATTTTTAGTTTACCATCGATTTTTTAAAATCAAGTAGGCCTTTACAGTTGAAAAAAAATTATTGTCGTTTCAGGTAAAGTACTTTTTCCGCTCACATTACGCCAAAGTGTTACTTAGAAAAGTTCTAAAGAATGAACAAGTTTTGGCGTTATGCAAACTTTCAGAATGTTCGGCTTACTTTGATAAAAGAAGTTGAAAATAGGAGAAAAATATTATTATTTACGATTTATTATCATGATAAAAAAAACAGTGATTAGAAATTTTAAAATTAAAATTAAAATTTAGTTTATGAAAAAAAAGAAATTAAACTACAATTGCTCTATTTGACTTTCTCCAAGAGCTGCACATTTTTCTATCCAAACTCTAAAATCATCGTATACTTTCGCTATAGTCAACGGGTTAATTTTATTTAAAGCATCCTTAATTTTTTGTTTTAATAAGTCGATGTTATCATGAAGTTCATATGAATAAACTTTTTGTTTCAAATAACCTCGTAACTAAAAATCCATAGGGATCAAATCCAGCGATTTCGCTGGCCAATGTATTACACCATGTCGTCTAATCCACCTTTCAGGAAAATGCTGATTCAAAAAATTCGTAATTAAACTAGTTGAATGAGCTGGACATCCATCTTGTTGAAAATGAAAATCTAAATTCATATCCTCCATTGCAGGTAAAAAATGTTTTCGAGCACATTCAAATAGGAATGTTGATTTAAATTAGTGTCAAAAAAGTATGGGCCAATAATTTTATCGTACCTCATTGCACACCATACATTTACTTTCTTGTACTGTTGACTATTTGTTACTATACAAAAATGTGGATTTTCATGAGACCAACACCTACAATTTTGAGAAGACACGATGCCATTAGTTGTAAAAGTTGCCTCATCTGAAAAAAATATTTTTTTATAAAAATATGTCGTTTAAAATTTTTTCTCCAGTCCATAAACAAAACAGCAATCAATGACAATTGTCTCCAGCTTCTAATTTATGAATGAACGTGGGCTTAAATGGCATAATTTTATTTTCTTTGAGAATGATTTGTATGTGCGATTTATTTATTGATAATTCAGTAGACCACTTTCTTAATGATAATTTATTATCAGTGTTCACGGATTCTCTCACCAAGAGTGTAGCAGCATTTTCATGATCATGAACTAGCTTTTTTTCTTCAAATTTTGCACACTTCCAGTCTCTGTAAACTTTTTCACAAGTTTTTTACTCCATTGACAGAAATTGTCCATTGGAAATCGCTCGTGAAACTTATTAATAACATGAACATAAGATGCTTCCCCAAGTCCATAACATTGTATGCGCTGTTCGAGAGTCAATATTTTTAATACAAAAAAAAACAATGAAGAACAAATAAATTACAAATTACTGAGATAAGTAATTGTGTAATATGCATAACGCCATAACTTTTCATTCTGAACAACTTTTCTTTATAACGCTTTGGCGTAATGTGAACGGAAAATGTACTTGACCTGAAACGACAATAATTTTTGTTCAACTGTAAAGGCCTACTTAATTTAAAAAAAAATCAAAAGTAAACTAAAAATAAGTTTCAGACTAAGCAGGGCGGAATCAGGGCAAAATATTAAATTTCAATTCGAAAATTTTTGGTCCATTATACCTATTGTGAACTCAATCCGGGGACAACTGTATATATACACTGCTCAAAATCGTACAAGGATATTTACAGAATTAAGAGAAAAAAGATTATTATATATTGTTAAGCAACTTTATTGACCAGATTTTTATATTCACAGCGTAATTCAACAAAAAAAGTATAAAATTAAAAGTAAATTCAAGGAGTTTTAATAAACTTGAGTTTGCAAACATGAATTTTGTTTACAACGATGCAATCTTAAAGATGTTTAAATTTAGAAAATAATCCTAAACATATCATCAAATGTAACTTCTAGTAATTAGTATAACCTCCACGATTGTTTATTACTGCCCTGATACGGTTACGAATTGTTAAAATTAAATTGTCAATCTCTTCCTGTGGTATTGCTCTCCATTCTCTTTGAAGAACTCTAAAAAGTTCTCGGGGACCATTAACATGATCATTTGAATTTGTAACCCTCCTTTGTAACTTATCCCTCAGATGCGCGGATTCGTATCCGAAGACTGAGCTGGGCACTCTAACAACGAAATGTGTTGCTGTTCTAACACATTCATTACAATTCGAGCCACATGTGGAGGCGCAATTATCTTGCATGAAATTGAAATTTTTTCCTACTGCTCCTGCATATGACACAACAACAGGTAAAATGACCTGTTCCACATAAACTTGAGCTGTCATTTTACGTTCAATCAAAACGAGATCTGTTCTTCCACCAACACTTATGCCAGACCAGACCATGATTGTACCACCTCTGAAAGAATGGACTTCTTGGACTGCATTCAAACGATTTACGCGCCCAAGCTGCCTCCAAACTCGAATTCTTCTTAATCATTGTACATACCAAATCTAAACTCATCAGAGAACGTTACATATGACCATTGTTCGTTTGTCCAACTTCGGTGCTCCTGTGCCCATAAAAGACGTTCTCCGCGATTACCTCCTGATAGAGGTGGAACTCTTAAGGGTCGTCTAGATCTTAAATGTACCTCATGTAACCTATTGCGAAGAGTTTTGTCACTAATCAGTACGCCATATGTTTGGTTAAACGGCTGTAACTTCAGTTTGACGCCGCCCAGCTTGTAACATGTCAATAGCATGTAACATTTCTTCCCGCGGTAAATGACACCTTTCCATTAATAAAACTACTCAAATTATACACAAAATATAAAGTTTTTAAACTCTGCAGCAAGAAATGACATTACAATGTAGTTAAAGGGAAAGTGACAAATAATTGCGTTATGACAACTAATAAATAGATGTTGCAAACAAAACACAATCGCTCCATTGTTATCAAGATAATATGATAAACCTTTGCGCATATTATTTTTGTTCAAAATATTTAGATACAATACGATATTCTGTTTTTACATCTTATTTTTAAAAATATCCCTGTACGATTTTGAGCAGTGTGTATATATATATATATATAAATATTTATATATAATTATTTCGTGATCTTTGTATGTCATGGTAAATTCAATTTGTATATATTTAAAACAATCCTACATGTTTCGGCAAATGATGCCTTCTTCAAGGAATATAAAATATAAATTTATTTATATTTTATATTCCTTGAAAAAGGCATCATTTGCCGAAACATGTAGGATTGTTTTAAATATATACATTTTGAAGTAAAACCAGACCTTAAATCGCCAACAAATTGAATTTACTATATATATATATATATATATATATATATATATATATATATATATATATATATATGTATATATATATATATATATATATATACTTCTGAAATAAATATTATTTCATTACAACATATACCTGATTGCTTCCAAATAGTGGTCCTGCTGCCTGGTTATTAATTTTCGTAGTTCTGCGTTACAATGAGCTGTTCTATCTAAAATAATATTAAATAAACACAGATGGTAATAATATATTACATGATCCAGTTACATTGTATGTACGACCTTTCATGCATACTGTAATTAGATGAAGGATCAATTCCGCCAAAATGAGGGTACGTGTCATTGCTAGGTGACGGAGGTCTACTTAATATTTGTCTCAGGGGAGGTCCGCCATCTGATTGACGACTTGAAATATCTGAACTAAATATCAAGCATTATAAAAAATCAAGCATATGAAATCATTTACCTGTTTTGTGCGGCAAATCCATTTTTACTAGTTCTGGCTTCTAAATTTACCATATAATTTCTTACATTGGTACTAGACGAACTAATTTCTATTCTGCCATCATTAGATTTATTCTTAGAATCGGCTGAAATTTTGTGTTTATGAATTTTACATAATTTCTGGTCCATTTCAAGTAAATAATCTTCAATTGCAGGGGTCATTCCAATTTCTTCCAATCTACTTGTTAACTATAACGAATAAATCAGTGGTATGTGAAAACAAATCTTATGATATATATAGACCTTTTTTAACGAATTCGATATTTCTAAATAGGTATCAAGTGTGGGTATTGGCTTTCCAGATTCTATTAAATCTCGTGCAACTTTTCTTTTTTGTAAGTTACTTAAAAAAGCCTCGATTTCAGGATGTCTAACCACATTGTCGTATACTGCTCTTGGAATAGGACTTACCAGAGACTCTAATACTAATTCAGGTCTAATAAATAAGTTTTGTTAATATTTTTCTAAATTTGTAGATATATTTTTCATACTTGTCTATTTGAATTAAGGAATATTGCATGTATTCACTAAGAATAGGCATAAGTTTGCTTTGAACATCGAGTATAGAGAGATTCTTAGCGGCTGTAGACACAAAACCTGCTGTAGCTTGTCTAATCCACAAACTAGGATGCACCAATAGACATGCACATTCGCCAATTAATTCACACAATACCGGTTTCGTAATTAGACCAAGTTCGGTCAATGAAGACATTGCATTTATAGCTTTAGTTGTAACAAATTCCGAACTATCAGTTAAACCCTGAAATGTAAATGTCAAATATTACATTAAACGATCAGAAAAAAATACAACTTTGCCAATTTAACTAATAACATAGTTCAGATAATAAAAAAAATAACACTAACTTCTAAAAACAATAATTTTGCTCTAGAAAGGAAAAAAATAATCTATTTTTTACTTTATTTTATTTATTACTAGAGTTGCGAACTTTATCCCGAATGCAGGGACAGCCACCCGATATGAATAGTAGCAGTAAGAGTAGTTATAGCCGAGCTCGATAACTGTTAGGCGGTAAATATAATAATTATTAATGTTACATTATGAGGCCCACGTACTGCAGTAAATTAATAGACACCCGCTTAAGATTCATTATACCATAGGGAATGAGATCGAAGAAAGAATTGCAGCATCAGATATATTTCGACATTTGTTTCAGCGTGAAAGCTACCGTTCCATATCTAATAATGTAATGTTGGAATAATTGAAATAATCTCTGAAATTATTTACCGGATCTGGTAGATTAATAGAGTGCTATAGTAATATGCACTCTATTAATTGTAATTTGTATAAGAACAATATCTATTCTTATACAAAATCATAATAGCGATTTGTAGTTATTTATAGCCAATAATACGCACATATTTGTTTATGCATTCAATTTAAACTTAAAATTAATCGGGCGGCTGTCCCTACAATACATCCCTGCATCCGGGAAAAGTGCGCAACGCTATTTATCACATCAAACTAAACTTTTGGAAGTCGGCGCCAAATTTTAAAAAATCAATATTAAAAAATAATACACTATGTAATTGAACACCGAAATCAACTTAAATTTTTTAAATACATGATTCATCCAATAATTTGACAAATATGTATTTTCAAGCAGCTCGAGAAAATGTAGAATAAGCTTACTTATATAGCTCAATAAATTTGCCAACTACGCGACTCATACTTGTAACATTTAATTAAAAAAAAAAATAATTATTTTTTTATTATTAACACTGATTAGCTATTTAAAAATTTAAACTGATTGTTTGCATGATTATATGTTTGTTTATACATAATGGGAAAGGCTATAAAAACTGCTGCTTGTATTTAAAAAAAAATCGCTTGCAAAAAACGCAAAGAATGAAAAAGGTATGGCTTGAAACATCAAAGACAAGCCATGAAACGCAGTGCAGAAAGTAACACCGTACGTAAACAAAAGCTCTCTGGAATGCGCGAGCATGTTCTTCTAGGTTAAGTCGAAAAACTATGCGTGAAAAAGAGTGTCGTCTCCATTTAATACATAAGCGTCTGTCAAATGAAACTGCCGAGTAACGTACTCATCTTCTCAGTTTTGTATGAGCGTCTTTCAAATGAGACTGGCGAATAACATGTTCATATGCTCAGTTAGTACGTAAAAGATGAATAAATCAAACTGCTGAACAAAATGTACGCTGATTAACCGTGATGCGAAAGCATAATCGTCGAATATCGAGAACGAAACGTCTGGCGAGAGAAATAATCGTTTCCAAAATATTGGCTCCTGTAGCTCAATCTCGAGGATCCTTTGTTGAAGATCTTAAATCAGCAGTCAATGTATTTACCGATGTACCTTGTCCAATATGCAAAAAAATTTTATACCCACAACATTTGTACTAATAATTTAGCTTCTCTGTTCCCATCAAATTTATCAGACATAAGAAGCATTGTAACGCCTTCTCGACGCTCGAATAATTTTAAGAAACGTAAAGTTTCTGCTCAGGCATTTTGGAACATTAAAATTTACAGTTTGCAGTTCTAATCATATTGACACACTAAAAGGTACATACTCCTGTGCTGATCTCATTGATCTACGATCAACACGCAACAAATTACTTACCAAACCCATCTAGAATCATCAAAATCTGGTTATCGATATACATTATTTTCGATGTATGCACCTAGTACTGGGCCAGACTAGTCCAATACCATATAAAATTATCACTAGATAAACCCATACATTTGTTTTTAAATCTGTGTATCAAGTAAGGTGTAATCATTATTTTATATGTTCATACTGTTTTCATTAATTCGGGACTCTACCATTTTGCAAATGTTAAACTGAAATTCAATTTTTGAATTCTAATAAAAGTATGTATATAATATAAAATGTCTTGTGATATTGAACTGTCAATTAAACAACTTGCATACATTATTAAGACAGTTTAATGTCATCATTACCAAATCAGAAATGACAAATATCAAGGGTAAACAATATAGTCACTTGATATTGCTCACCCTATATATATATACAAGTGTCCCGTATCGTTATGTTCAAATTTTAGGAGTGTAAAGTAGACTTTATTTCAAGTAACAAAAACGCAAAACTTGTATATCCATTTTTATTTGTTTCAAAGTTACAGATCTATGAATGTGATTGTCAGATCATGAAAAAAAATGTAATCCCAAAGTCAATAAAAACTGATTTTAATACAAAGGTATTTTTAATAATATAAAATATTATTAAAAATCTGGTGTGACGAACACACTTTAATAATATTTTATATTATTAAAAATACCTTTGTATTATACAAAACTGGTGGGGTTTACCTACGCATGTATGTTTCAATTATTCTAAAACTGATTTTATTAAAAAAGTTCAATTAATAATATTTTCGAAATGTCCACCTCCTTGTTGAATGCAGGCTTGTGCTCGTAAGCCAATAGAAGAAGTACTTATCCGAATTTCATACTTGTTTTGTCGGATTTGCTCGGCAACCAGGTGAATACAATCCAACAACTCTTCTCTTGTGTTCGAAACTTGCGCGTAGACTAATTTTTTCAGGTACCCCAATAAATAAAAGTCTAGGGGATTAATATCGGATGATCTGGGTGGTCATGTAACAGGACCACCTCGACCAATCCATCTTGGATAATTCACGTTAACTCAATTTCGGACAGCAATTCCGAAATGTGGTGGTGCCCCATCCATGTGCAAACCACATGTCTCGTCGAACATTCAGTGGGACATCCTCTAAAAGACCTGGCAGTTCGTCAATAAAAAAATTAAGGTAATTGTCCGCATTTAACCTCCCAGGAAGAACGACAGGACTAATCAACAAGTCATCGATTAGGGCCGCCCAAACGTTAATAGAAAATTCATGATGAAATTTAGATAGGCGTATAGCTTTGGGATTTTCTGATGACCACCTGTGCAGGTTTCTCAGATTTGTAACACCACTTCTCGTGAACGTAGATTCATCTGTCCAGAGGACTGTTCTACAGAAATTAAAATGAAGCCGTAATTGTCTTAATATCCAGGTAGAATAAACTAGACGAGCATAGTGGTCTGCCTCAAGCAAACCGTGTCCCCTGCAATAGTGATATGGATATAAGCTCTCGCGTTTTAAAATTCGCCAAACTATTGTTCGTGGCACTCCTAGTTGTCTAGCGATTCGACGTACACTGAGAGTTGGATTCTTCCTCTAAGTCTGCTGGCAATTTACTCCTCGGTCGAAAAGATCACGCAGTCCGCATTCCCGAAATTGTGTGTACTTCCAGAAACGTTCTGTAATGAGGAATGCGCCTATCGGGAAACCGATGTCGGTATTCAATAACTGCTTGACGTGCACTACCGTTACAGTAGCCATACACAAAATGCATGTCCGCATACTCTTGAGAAGAAAATCGGTAAGGCATTTTGAATAAAGAAAACGTGCCCACTCACTAATAAGCTGTTGTATGAACTGAAAGGTAATGTAATCCTTTATTAAAACATGCAACGTTAACAGTTATCTGAGCATTTGTTTATTGTATGATATTCATGGTTCAGCACTTACGAAATAAGTAAGAACCTTCTTTATCATAAATTAATTTCTAGTACTCTTTTTTGTAGATCTCCAAGAAGTTACTCTATGCACTACGACACGTGTTTATTTATTTTAGGATAACATTTTATTATGCGACGTTAAATTGTATAACTTTTTTTAAATAAAATCAGTTTGTATTGACTTTAGGATTACATTATTTTTCATAATCTGACAATCACATTCATAGATCTGTAACATTGAAACAAATAAAAATGGATATACAAGTTTTGCGTTTTTGTTACTTGAAATGAAGTCTACTTTACACTCCTAAAATTTGAACATAACATAAATATATATATATATATATATATATATATATATATATATAGTAAACCTAATCAGTAGGCGATTAAAGGTCTGTATATTACTTCAAAATATATGTATTTAAAAAACTCTACATGTTTCGGCTGTATACGCCTTTTTCAAGAGAATACAAAATATGAATGACAGGATATAAATGTCAAGTAATTCAAGAATTACTTGACATTTATATCCTGTCATTCATATTTTGTATTCTCTTGAAAAAGGCGTATACAGCCGAAACATGTAGAGTTTTTTAAATACATATATTTTGAAGTAATATACAGACCTTTAATCGCCTACTGATTAGGTTTACCATATCATACCAAGGTCACGAAGTTATTATATATATATATATATATATATATATATATGTATATATAGATATATATAGATATATATAGATATATATAGACTGTAGACTTGGGTTCGAGCCCTATGTAGACCATATTTTTTAAATAAAGAATTTCATATGATTTGCTTTGTAATTTGTTGACAGCAATGTTTACATCCCCACTTACCCTGCAATTACATACATTCTAATTTAATATTTGTAAATATTTCATATAATAAAGCCGAAAAACTCCAATAATTTATCAAATATTATATTTAATGAACGGCTAAGACATTATCTAAACACTCATACAGCTATGGAGTAATAATTAGCATTTTCAAACATTCAAATCTGACATCTGCTCTCAAAATACTGACATTTACTTTCAGTAACTCACATCTAATTTCAAAATAGGCATCTGCTTTCTAATCTGACGTTTGCTTTCATAACTGACACCTGCTTTCAAAACAGACATCTGCTTTCAATAACTGACATTTGCTTTCACTAACTGACATCTGCTATCAAAACTGACATGAGCTTTCAAAACTGACTTCTGCTTTCAGCTTGACATCTACATTCAATAACTGACATCTGATTCATTAACACTGTTACTTTATAATGCATTTCTATATGGCTTGAACCTGGGTCTATTGTGGCCTAGTGGTAAAGGCGACAGCCCGGATAGCTGTAGACTTGGGTTCGAGTCCCAACGTAGACCATATTTTTCAAATAAAAAATTTCGTATGATTTGCTTTGTAATTTGTAGACAGCAATGTTTACATCCTCACTTACTCTGCAATTACATACATTCTAATTTAATATTTGTAAATATTTCATATAATAAAGCCGAAAAACTCCAATAATTTATCAAATGTGATATATATAGATATATATATATATATATATATATAGGTAAATATTTCTTGACCTTTGCATATTATAGTAGATTTAGATATTCGGCGATTTAAGATTTGTTTTACATTTGTATGAACATATTTAAAAAAATCTCTTACATGTTTCGGTAAATATTTCCTTTATCAAGACTGTCATTTATAATTCTTTGATAAAGGTAATAGTTACCGAAACATGTAGGAGATTGTTTTAAATATATACATACTAAAATAAAACAGACCTTAAATCGCCGAATATCTAAATCAACTATATATATATATATATATATATATATACATATATATATATATATATATATATACATATATATATATATATATATACATATATATACAACGTGTCCAGGAAAGTATGCAACAAAGGGAAAACTTTTTTATGGTCTAATTCTCAGGAAATTTTATTCTTTATAAAAGTTTTTGCTTTACTTAAAACCCATTTACTCGTTAAAACAAATGAAATATCGCTTTAAATAATGAAAATATATCACTCGATATGATGCCCCTCTCGTTCAATACATAAATTTGTACATTTACTTAAGTCCCTGACGGCATTTTTCAGGAAATTGGGATTATTATTTAAATGCATTACCACTTCCCTAATCCTATTCTGCAAATCTTCTTGGTTATCAAATGGCCTATCTGAATACATCTGATTTTTTAACCAACCCCATAAAAAATAATCCAAAGGATTTAAATCCGGCGAGCGTGGAGGCCATGGAAATATTGAATGTCTTCCTATCTATTTTTCTTGAAATTCTTGGTTTAAATACTGTACGACTCGACAGAATTATGTGCAGGTACACCATCCTGCATAAACCACAAAGAACGTCTTGTTTGTAAAGGTAAGTTGTCAAATTCATCTTCTAATTCAGTAGTCAGAAATGCTAAATACCTTTCAGCATTTAGAGTTTCCTGAAAAAAAAAAGCAACCCCCCCCCCCCCCGCTCTTCTCTCCAAAATTCCGCACCAAACATTTATCTTTCGTGAATATTGGTTTTTACATTCCATTTGGAAATGTGGATTCTCTTGAGACCACCAGCGACAGTTTTGCGAACAAACTACACCATTTGTGATGAATCGGTAAATAATATTTTTTTTGGGAAATGTTAATGTCCGTTTCTATTTCACCTTGTATCATGAAGCAAAACTCTAAACGCTGGTCATAATCTCGTTCTTGCAACGTTTGGACATATCGTAGTTTTAATGGAGTAAACTTGTACGTTTTTAATATTTGATGTAGTGATGATTTACGTAATCCTAAATTAGTTGCACATTTTCTCACAGATAATTTAGAATTCTCAATTACACTTTGTAAAACAATTAAAGAATCATCTAAATTTCTTACTCGTCTATCATGTTCCTTTTTAAAATAAAATTTGAAAGAGCCTGTTTGTATACTTGTCGCAAAATTCGGGATACCGTAGACCAACTAATGTTTTTATTGGGATGCTTTTCGTTAAAACTCGCAACTGCGTCTCTGCATGTCTTATAATTATCGCCACATATGAGCATTTCTTGCAAAGTTAAACGTTCTATCATAGTAATATATTTTGTAGCCTCTATGACGGAAACAAGAATGATGGTTCCTAGTAATGAATATCACGTACGCACGTAACTAGCCCACACGATATTAAGTAGGCACGGAAATTTTGAACAATAAAATATTTTTACTATAAAATATGATAACTCATTTATTTTAACGGGTAAATGAGTTTTAAGTAAAGCAAAAACTTTTATAAAGAATAAAATTTCCTGAGAAATAGACCATTAAAAAGTTTTCCCTTTGTTGCATACTTTCCTGGACACGTTGTATATATATACAACGTGTACATATATATAAGTGTTGGGAAATCCGGCAATAAAAAACCATTAATTATTAATGAGAGTTCTTTATTTTTTTACCCTATATTTCGCTCTGAGGTTTAGAGCTTCTTCGGGGGTCACTTTAATAAGAAAAAATATATGAAATATGAAACAGATGTAAAAACATGCGTCGGAGAAAAAACCCAATGCCAAGGTTAACGAAATTTATACACTGACGTTCAAGAATGTGTATTATGGTGACTTAAAGTCACCATAATACACATAACACTAGCTCAATTAATGTTATTTAACACATTTGTCCCTCCACAATTTTTTCATGTGATTTTACTTGCATTTCCAATCGTTGGGGTGAACCGTTTGTTTAACAGCACATTGTCAAGATTGAATATGTGACTCTTGAACGTCAGTGTATAAATTTCGTTAACCTTGGCATTGGGTTTTTTTCTCCGACGCATGCTTTTACATCTGTTTCACATATAACGACAAACTGCATTGAATTTTAAATAAATTCCATACAGTTCCTTTTTAACATCAGAAATGACGGAGTGTAATGTTGCATCATGAGTGAATTGCTTCACTACACGTTGCTCTTGTTTTTAGATGTGTTTGTTATAATGTAAAGTATAATAGTTTTTTAAAGAGTTTTTAAATTAATTATGACGTTTTGTTTGTGTCACGTGGGACAATTGACAAATTTTTCGACCTATTGGTTTTTGAAATGTATAATTTTCTCATAACAAATAGTTCACTTTTGTAAGTATAATTTTTCTTATGATTGGTAGACTAAATAGCTAAGTTGTGTAAATTTTTTCTTATTAAAGTGACCCCCCGAAGAAGCTCTAAACCTCAGAGCGAAATATAGGGTAAAAAAATAAAGAACTCTCATTAATAATTAATGGTTTTTTATTGCCGGATTCCCCAACACTCATTGTTTTACATATTTGTTTTAACGGCAAAGACTCCTTGTCTACATATATATATATATATATATATATATATATATATATATATACAATCTTAGTTCTGCAAAGAAAAAAATGTGTGAAAGATAGTAATGAGAAGATATATTAACTACGACAGGGCCGGACTCGAATAAAGAGATTTTTCTTTATTCGAGTCCGGCCCTGTTATAATTAATATACGAGCGGTAATACGGGAATCCACAGTTACAAAAACACTGAGATTTACATTTAGTATGGACATACTTTTCGCTGTACGTTCGCAATGGCATCCTTATTTACGCATGAATGCGTAATAAGAATGCAGATCAATTAACTTGAATTACAGCTGTATTTTCTTAAATATAATAGATTAAGCAAAGATATGGATCAACTTCAACTACATTTTGGCCCTAAACATTTGGAAATTTTTGAATTACAAAGAAAATTCATCATTTATTAAATTACAGTTATACGTATTCTTCAGATTCGGATAGCTTCGACGCTATTGAGTGGTGCGTGCCTATATATAGGCTATCCTTGAAATAGAGGCATCATATGAAAAAAGGAAAGATGTAATTAATGTAATTATATAGAATATAAATCCAAAATATTGTGTCATCATATTCCGTCGTACGAATTCAATATATTCAGAATGTGTATAAATAATAAATACCTCTATTGAAGTTACACACACACACATACACTACAGCGTATGTTTACATACGTAACAGCTGTCGATGGTATAAAAACCATAACATTGTTGTATGCTAAGGTCAATAACGTCGTACAAAATCAGTTGTTTATACATTAAACTAAATTATTAAAAATTAAGATGTTACATTAATTTACAAACATTTAAAAAATCATACTAAAAATAATTTGTGAACTTTTAGAACAGACATCATTTCATCTGTATTACGAAATGTTTTTTTCGTTACGGGAAGTAAGAAATATAGAAGTTTATGTTTTGTATGGTAAGGGTTCGACAACCTGGTACGAAAGTCAGTTGTTAAAAACTTACACTTGCGTGTGAATTTTTAAAGACGTTATATTAAAAGAACATGTAAACAAAAAGTGTGCTCTACAGGCATTTAACATCCTATTTGGTAACAATCTATCTTTAATCGAAGACATAAATGTAAATCGTATCGAACGTGCGTAACGATTGACAACTAGACGAAACTTAAGGGAGACCGACAATAACAAAACTATTATTTTTACTATTATGGGTCAGCTTCAAGATATCGTCTCTCATACTTTTTATAATATAGTCAGTCGCACAGTGGCGTGACAAAATTTTTTTTAATATTTTTGTAATTTTTTTCTCCCTTATGAGAGGGAATTTCGTGGAAATATTTTGGATTCATATTCTATATAATTACTAGAGAATGGACACATCGGGCTGAAATGGCGTCATTACGACGGACGATATAAATAGTCTACAACATGTGTAAGTATAGCAAACGCCAATTAAGTTGGCGCGAGGAGGGGGTGCGCAGAAGCCGTTTTTAAAAACGTCCACCCCCACTACTCAAAGTAATTGTCAGAATACATTTGTCATTGACGTTTGACAGAACATAATGTCTTTGCTAGGGGATCATAAAGTGATACACGCTCAGAGGTTAGAATTATCTGACATTTGATGAAAACCAAATACAAATCTCCCCACTACTTTTAATCCCGCGCGAACTTACCCCTCCTCGCGACGTAATTATTGAATAGCACTATTCATTCAGCTAACCGCACACAAACAATAGATGTGCAGTTAACCGAATGAATAGTGCTATTCAACAACTGCGTGTTGTACTTACAGATGTTGTAGACTATTTATATCGTCCATCGTAATGACCAATAATAGTAAAAATAATAGTTTTGTTATTGTCGGTCTCCCTTAAGTTTCGTCTAGTTGTCAATGGTTATGCACGTTCGATACGATTTACATTTAAGTCTTCGATTAAAGATAGAGCACACTTTTTTTTTACATGTTCTTTTAATGTAACGTCTTTAAAAATTCACACGCAAGTGTAAATTTTTAACAACTGACTTTCGTACCAGGTTGTCGAACCCTTACCATACAAAAAATAAACAGAATATTATATATTCGGTATATATATATATATATATATATATATATATATATAGACTGCACGTGATTGGTCCAATGTTCTCCGCTTGGCTATATGTAGGTAGTCTAATATTCTGTGACTAGTGTATGTGTCCCTGTTCATTGCTATTTTTTAATTAGCGAGAACATGTCTCAATTCCATAGGGAGGCATTAAACATAGGTATCTTTTATTCAGATTGTGTGGCCTGTTTTCCATTTCGACTGCTTTTCTTATTCGCGCGACGGAAGTGTATATTTCACTATAGTTTTTGCTTCTTCAAAATTTATTTTATGTCCTTTTGTTAGTGTGTATTGTATTAGAAATGTCAGCTGTTTGTTCGTTATTGCAAGTTAACGTTTTTCTCTCTTACTCTGTACTGCAATCCTTAATCCGCAGCCTCCGAAAGGTTTTGTGACTTTATAATATATCAAAGAATGACGCCTAATTTTTTGTCTGGAGTAAATACAGATTCTATGTTTTTATCTAATATCCTACTGAATCTATCAGTGACGTCTTTAATTTTAACGTCTTTTGTACGTTGCCGCTTGTTTATTCTTGTTTCTAATTACACTCTTGACTGTCTCAGGCTTGATATTGTTTGACAATGCCTTATGATTGTTTTGTTTTTTCTGTGACGTGTTCTGTATCGGTTAGTTCTGATCTTGGGACAAATGTTTTTACTATAGAGTTTAATTGTACTGAATAGTGATGTTATTCGGCGTTTAAATATCGATTATTGTATGTAGTTTATATCTGAGAGTACCATCACTGCGTTTCTTGACACGGACATGAAAAAACGACAATTGGCTCTGCTATTCTATTTTGGTCATAAACTGTATCTTCGGGTGAAGACAGTTCAAATTTCTCTATAAATGTGTTTGCAATAATCGGTGACAGCTGGAAAGTTGTCTGTTGTAAACAAGATACGTATTGTTGAGGCATTGTTTCGTTAACATTGTGAAATATTCTGAATCTTTGTGCTTTTCTTCTAAGGTGGTTACCGCTTCATATATAAGTACTTGCGTAAATAAAAACCTGACGTTGAAATTTCCTACAGTTCTGTATATACATAACATGCCTTCAAAAAATTTCCTCATTAGAGATGGCCATGCTCATTCAAAATTATATGTTTGTGACAGATTACATGCACTGTCATCAACCATTATCAAAAAGCATGGCTGTCTCTAATGAGGAAAGTTTTTGAACGCACGTTATATAAATGCTTTGTCAATATTTCTGGATATGATCTGCCTTGTAGAAATCGTAAATTAACTTCTTCTTCTTCTGTTTTGAGTTGGACGCCAGCACATACAGGCACTTGAGCACATTGCACTTTGAACTATCCCCAATATATCTCTCAATTCCACTCTGTTAGTCTTGTGTCCTCGATAAAAGCCATTATCCTCCTCAGCGGAAGTTTGGGTACCCTCGTAGGATCCATTAGATCCTTCCCGAAATATTTCTGTCCGAGTCCCTTCAGTTCCTCACACGTACATATTACATGAAGGCTAGTTTCCTCCTGTTTTTTACATCTCCTACACAGGGCTCGCTAACCAAGTCCATGTTGTATACATGCTTCCTAAAAGGACAATGTCCGGTTATAAAGCCCGTAATTATTTTAATTTCTTTTTTGTTACTACAAATTAGGTTGACTGAAAACCTTCCGGCCAGCTCTCTTAGTAGTGTTTTAATATGGAGTTGACCTTCCGTTAACCTCCATTTCTGTTTATGTTCTCTTTCTAGCCATAACCAGATCTCCCATACCAGATTCTACATACAGGTCCTGGTCCTATGAAGCTCCTATTAGTACCTTCTTTGGGCAGTTCGTCGGCTGTGTCAATGCCTTTAATTCTCTCATGTCCTGGCACCCATATCGGCGACACAGATCTTGTGCCACTTTATTGACGACCTGTTTGCAATATTTCACCAATTTAGACCTGGTATATGGATTCATAATGGCTTTAATAGCCGCCTGACTATCAATCATTATGTTGATTTTAATATTTCTGGATATGATCTACCCTGTAGAATTCGTAAATTAACTTATTTCCCTTCCCGTCGAGCTTTCTATAGACTCGCTGCTGTCATTTTCAGGGCGTTGCTCGACTTGAAGCTCCTTGCGACAGTGATATTTGTACTACTTCACGACGCCTGCGAGACATCGCTCACGTGGTGGGACCGGCGATGTTAGTGTTCAACGAATCAGATCGTAACTTATTTTGATAAGGTTCGTGTTATTTGTGTCTATAGCTGCGTGTTAGCGATGGGTGGTTTCTATATAATTATATATCTTTGTCCATCGTCTCTTTTGTTTAAAGTATTCGGCTGTTTTCTATTACTTCTTGTAATACGCGTGTATAAAAACCTTGGGATTTCGCGATGATTTTTTATTGTTAAAATATTTTGTGTGTCCCGTTGCTATAACGTATTGCATTATAAAGATGTGATATCTTTCCAAAGTAGCTCGTTTCGGTGTGTTTCTCTCCGCATACTGAAGCGCCTTTTGTCCGATGTAAAAGCGGTTGTGGCAGCCATATGGTCTCCTAACTGTATTTTATCTTTGGGGTTCCTGATAGATTGCGTAGTCAGTCTATCTGTATTGCAAATGGTTTTAATGTTGTGCGCCGGGCGCAGTCACACCACCATCAGGCACAGCCAAACTCCTTAATGAAAACGCTAGCTCGTTACGACAATATTGGACGACTAATCTCGATTGATAGTCATCTGTCTCAAATGAAATCGCTTTCGTGGTGTTTAACAGACAATAATGGTTTTATGATATTAACGTCGTTAAACTAATCATATTTTTTAACAAATTCAAACAACCCTTGATGTGTGCCGGATTTTTCTAAATAAACTAACATTAATATCCCGTAATCTGCCTTGACCTGGAGTATTATTACCTTGATCCGCGATATCTATGTTCGCGCAAACCCTTCCGACCTTGTATAAATAACTTATACATACTAATTGTCGGTTCTTTCAGATGTGTATATAAAAAAAAACTACTTGAAACCAAAATTGGTAGTGTAAACACTACTTATTTTCGTTAACACTGTGGTCTCAATCGCAAACAAATGAATGCGGAACTGTAATATACAGCGTATCAGTCCTTACATCCCTCTGCCTGCTGTACTAATCTTCTTGATACTATCCCCTTTCGTTCTTGGTAAATCCCTCCTTTCATTACTGTACAAACTGTACGTACAATAAAATTTTTGAATTTAATATTATTAAATAATATTCTCACCTGTAATAATAATGGAGTTAAAATTACTGAACAATGCCATCCTAAGTAAGCTGCAACGCCAACGATACAATCAAAAAATGTTCCTCTTAATTCTTTGTCATCTTTGTCATTGAGAAAGGTAATCATATGTGATAGCAAAATATCATTAGCTGAAATTAAATATTTTTTTAAGTTAGTAGTTTGGATTGAAAATAAAAATGCTACCTTTTTGTTTGCCAAAAAATACACATAATTTTGTTATACCACTTTCCATAAGCGTTTGTTTAACAAGACTTTGTTGATCAGATAATAATTGACTTACTGTTTGCTTAACCATTTCATGCAGTGCTTGTAATTCAGTTTCATAATTTATGCGCGGACTATTAGTTTTGTGTGTAGATTTATCATACCAATCAGTTTGTGTTTGCTCCAAATATCTTAGAGCAATTTCTGCCAATGCTGCAATATTTTTTGCATATGCTGCTTTGACACAAGTGCTTGGATCATAAGCAAGATGAGCTAAGCCTGGCAAAATATATTCAGGAAATATATTCGCATCTGATCTGGGTACCTTTTTCACGAAACTTAAGCAAGATGTTATTGTATTAATGGCTGCTACTTTTATTCTAGGATTTTGATCGCGTGCTAGGTATAACTAAATTTAAAAAAGAGATGTAATCAAATAATAAATAATTAATTGATCTATGCTTACAATGTAAGGTAAAATTCTATCTAGAATAGTTTCTTCATTTGCTTGTCTTGCAAGTTTCAACAATATTTCCAGACCATGTAGTTTTGATGAACAATCATGAAGACCTCTTATGCAGGATGTAACAAGTGATACAATTATTACTAGGCCTTCGCTATCTTTATTAATATCGTCTTCTAAACATTTTTCTTTTAATGACATATCAACGTCATTTTTCAAGTCCTCGGGAGATTTAGAAGAAAATATATTTAAAATACTTTCTATATCATTTTTTAGACGCGATATTTTTTCGTCAGGTGATAAAATCGGACTTGCTGAAAACCCCAACATATACGGTTGTAAGAAACTGTAAAAGTAATCGGGAAATAGTTTTTCTTTTTCTTGTGAAAGATAAGTCTCTGCAGATTGCCTCTGGTTAGGATTCCTATCAATCATATTTGCTAACAATTTTTTTAAACGGGGATCTTCGATTTTATCGAGATGCTTCTGAGGTGTATATTCTCCAGTTCTGTACTCTAACAAATGTGAATACTCAAATGGAGGATGACCTTCATTCCACAATTCTAATAAAGCACAACTGAAAAATTTTAAAAAGCGTGTGTAATATGTAATAACTAGAGACCACAATTCATGGTCCGGTCACAGTGTCGTGGAAGAGAGAGAAATTGGATAGGTTCAGAGCTACTCTTGCTTCATGTCGTACGTCTCCCATCTAGCCTTCACGTGCTGTATGTATGTAGTGTATTAATAGCGTTGATAGTGCAAGGTAGTTTATGAATATATTTACGAATACGCGTAAGAGTATTACGAACAGAAAGAATTTTTCTAAATAATGCGCACTTTTATTTCGATAAATCCAACGCAATAACGCCACTGCTATCGAACCCAGATGGTGGTCCCTAGTAATAACTAATGATTTGATAACATATTTATAAGCACATCAGTGAATATTTCATATTTTAGATTTACACTATGGAAACATATTATACACTATTCATACGAGACACGCTTTAGGGAGATGCATTTGAAACACATTCCCAGATAGCTGAAACCAGCCGCCTTAACATAACAGCAGGCGCAGTAACCGCAATATGAGTTCATCCTTTCAAACTGCATAAACAGTTTGCATTCATAACAAAATAGACTTTGATAATTTTATAACTATGAATACTAATTCATAGATATTCCTTTAAGACCATTCAGTTCATATAAAAACATTAATACAGTTATACCTTTGAAAAAAATAAATAAATTTAGAAGAAAGAGGTTGTCTTGTGTTTCATTAATATGTAATTCATATTCAAAATAAATGTGATAAATGAAACAACACGATCTGAGAAGTTAAAATTTGAAAACACATAATGCAACCATATATTATCACCAACCAAATTTAGCTATGATAAAACATATGATCAAGTAAAATAACTAATTGGAGAATATTAATCTATTTTAGTATACTAGCTTATGCTATGTTAAAAAATGATAGAAAAGTACCTACTTTACAACAAAATTTAAATTACAATACATTCAATACATATTTATATTTGTTTGTGAATAATATTGTCAACATACTTACAGTCAAAAATAAATTAAACATTACTAAAACTAAATTAAAATATTATTGAATAAAACAACACCTATACACATTTTATATGTTATGTTTTTGTTACTTGTTTTGTAGGATTATGTTTATCTACGCAACTTGACATTTATTTTATTAAAGAATCAAATTTAATACCATGACTTTCTAGGGAGTAAATTACTTGGTAGATTTCCTTCATTACTTACTTATTCAGCATTCATAATATCCAAATCTATGGTTTAAATTAAATTACTTGCTTAGTAAATAATCTGTAAAATATTATCATTTATGAATCCTAAGAGACTCAACACTATTATAACTTAATTTGTATTAGTTTTATTCAATAAATCAATAAGAAAAATTTCTGTAATTGAACATATTATATTTTCATAAAGTATTAAATAATTTTCACTGACTTCACCTGTATATTCAAAAATATGTGCAAATAGCATTAGTTTAAAAAATGTCATCAAAGCAGATAATATAAAATGATTGCGGTCTAAATAAAAAGGAGTAAACAATTATTTATTATCCAAAGTACAATACATACCATGTAAGTACTAAATTTCATGTTATAGGAATATTATAGATATAGTTCCGAATATCAGTCTAATTTTATCTTACTACAAAATTAATTTATAACGGGTGTTCAGAAACATTCGAAGTCAAGTGGGCTCTGAACATGTATGAGTCGTTGAATTTTGACTTGTGGTCGAAGTTGCCTCCATATCCACTCCGTTGTTTCGTATATCCCAGGGTTGTGACGTGTTTGAGTCTGATTAAATCGTGCGTTGTTGTGTTTTTTGTGCGGTCCTGTGTGTATTGTGTTTGTGTAAAGTCTGTGTGTAAGTCGCTTTTTTGCGTTTAAGTCATATGTGTTCGTTTGCTGGTCATCTCATTTTTTTTTTTTGCGTTTCAGTTGTGTGTGTGTTTAATGTTTGTTATTGTAGAGTGTTATTATTGTCTGTGTTTGTTTTACGAAGTATTGTATCTGTTCTTTTGTAGTGTTTGTCGAGTTTAGTGTTATTAGCATATTGCCTAAGGCAAGTGCTAATTCGTCAACTGTGTTCGGTGTTGTTTTGTTTTGTCTTTGAGTCCAGGGATTAGTTGTTGGGGGTGGTGCTGGTATGTATTTAGGTTTGGGTGCGGTTTTGTTTGCAGGGTTGTTTGGATTGTTAGGACAGTTGATGAATGTGGATAGGTGAGGACCACCGCAGTTTGCACACTTTGGTGGGGTTGTTTTTGTCTTTGTACATAAGTGTGTCGAGTGTTCGTCGCCGCATTTCATGCATTTGTAGTTAATGTAACAGTTTTTTTGATGATGTCCAAATGTCTGGCATTTGTGGCATTGTATAATGTCTGTCCGTTTATTTAAGGGTTCTATTTTGATTGCAAGTCCGCAGCAGTCGCGTAAGTTGTAAATTGACTTGTACTGTCTCGTCAGTTCGATTAATGCCAGTGGTGCAGGTATGCAGTGTTTGCCGTTCATCCGTTTAATTTTTAAAGTCGGGTATCCTTGGTCAGTCAAGTCGTCTGTAATGTCAGTGTCTGTTATAAAGGTAGGAATGCCACGCATCACCACCTTTAATGTTTTTTCGCTTCTCAATTGAAAAGTGTAATATTGTATTTGTTCATTGTCTAGTGTGTGTTTGAGTTTTCGGTAGTCTTCGTCAGTTGTCGGTTCGATGTGTATTCCTGGTTTCACCATTTTTTTTTCTACGGTATTAATGTTATTTGATTTAAGTAAGTGTCGTATGTGTGTCCATTTGTCTTTTTCGGTTACTATTATTGGTGCAATTTTGTGTGGTTTTTGTGTTTTAGTGTTTGTGTTATGTGTGATGTTGGTTTTGTCACTTACCCTGGGCGAGCTAGCTGATGTTGAAGGCTGTGGAGTGAATTCAGAAGTTTCTTCTTCCATTTTTTCTTCGGTTTTGTTATCAAGAGCGTCGTATGAATTTTTTATTTCGATTGTTGAAGTTGTTTCGTCTGTTTTCGGTTTCTTCGTAAATTTCGAGTAGATGAAGTCTTCGATTTTCTTTTCCGGATGATTCATTTTCTGTTTTCTGTTGTGTTTTTCTTTTTTGGTCGGTTCGGGATCTGTTGTTTCTACTTGTATCGTCGGTTGTTCTGGGTTTATACTAAATAAACTCGGTGAAGTCCGTAGTAGCTCTTGCACGCCGCTTTCGCTGTGCGTTTCGTCGATTATCGCCTGCGTTTGTTGTAGTAATTCACGAGGCCAGAGTTCAACGAAGTTGGGATTTAGTTGTAGATTTGTTATCGTAATAATTCGACCGGCCATTTCTTGTATCGTCGTAGATGATCTCAGCTGCGATGTTGCGAGAACAGATATCGCAGTGAGAATGGCTCTAAACAAAAAATCGTATATCTTTATAGCAAACGCCAATTAAGTTGGCGCGAGGAGAGGTAAGTTCGCGCAGGATTAAAAGTAGTGGGAAGGGTTGTATTTGGTTTTACATCAAATGTCAGATAATTCTAACCTCTGAGCGTGATCCCCTAGCAAAGACTTTATGTTCCGTCAAACGTCAATGACAAATGTATTCTGACAATTACTTGAGTAGTGGGGGTGGACGTTTTTAAAAACGGCTTCTGCGCACCCCCTCCTCGTGCCAACTTAATTGGCGCTTGCTATACTTAAGTATCTGATTTGTAATAATTATTAAAAGTCAACTGTTGTCTGTCAAAAATTGTCAGAATCTAATATCGAAGATACTAATTTATATTTTTTAATTTTGACAATGGTATTTACTAACGTACACAAAGTATTTATGGTTGAAGCATATTTTCGAGATGGTCAAAAGATCGATGGCCAGTGGAAGTATTCAATTCAAGCTTGTTTGGATGAATTTCGAGATGAATTTCCCAACCTTGCTTTTGATTATAATACTTTTCAGTGTACACTAATCAGAATTGTTCCAGTTTTTCGACAAACTGGTAGTGTGGGACGCCAAGAGGGTGGTGGTGGGCGACCAAAAGTCCGGACAGAAGTGATTGGGAATGTTAGAGAAATAATGACTGATGCCCCTAAAACTTCAGTAAGAACTCTTGCTCAACAAACCGGGTTGTCAGTTGGTTTTTGCCATAAAGTTTTAAATGAAGATTTACAGTTATTCCCATATCGTATAACTTGTTTGCAAGAAATCCTCGATATTGATTATCCGCAACGAGTAGTATTTTGCGAATGATTTCCAAATAATTTTAATGATGATGTCCTAGACAAAACTTTCTTTTCGGACGAAGCATGGTTTCATGTTAGTGGATATGTTAACTCGCAAAACTGGAGAATGTGGAGTGATACAAAGCCCAATCATTTTTATGTTGAAGCTCCTTTACATCCTCAGAAAGTTGGTGTTTGGTGCGCTATAAGTAGAAGAAGGATTATTGGTCCAATTTTTTTTAATGGTACCTTGACTGCAGAAAGATATCAACAGGAAATACTATTGCCTTTCTTTAATCAACTTCACGATGATGAACTAGCTTTGGGATACTTTCAACAAGATGGTGCTAGAGCTCACACAGCGGGAGAAACAATGAATATATTACAAGAAGTGTTTGGAAATCGTTTAATTAGTTTGAATAGCGATCATGAATTTCCTCCAAGATCTTGTGATCTTACACCGTTTGATTACTATTTATGGCCTTTTTTAAAAAATTTAATTTATCAAGTACCAGTGCAAGATTATATAGATCTCCAAGACAGAATTATAAATAAAATTAGTGAAATTAGAAATAGTCCCATACTGCAAAATGTATTTAGTAGCATTCGGAGGAGGTGCGTAAAATGCTTAGAAGAAGGTGGTGGACATTTTCAACATCTTTTATACTTATGGTCATTATTGTTGGTAATTTATACAACTACAATTTATGATATTTATTATAAGGTTGTAATCTAAGGACTCTACAAACAATTTATGTGTTTCAAATTTATTTTAAACCATTTCTTACAATAATTTATTGAATGTTAATATATTAAACTAGTACGATAACTAGATACTATTGTCACTATAAGATGAATAAAACCTTTACTTGTAAAGTTATTTCCTCTTAATTCTGCATTGTCTTTTTACATGTTACTTCAGATTAGATGAGCTTTATTACACAAGAATGAATAGCATATTAATTGGATTATGTAATTTTTTCCAATTATCGCATGAAGAGGTGCTATTGTTCAGCAAGAATTCTCTAAAATATCAAAATACTTAATTTGAAATTTGCAAATTAATTACTGTTACCTTCTAAAATCATTATTTGACTAGTTTATATTAATTAATATGGCATATTAATACATATTTATGTATTAAGGGAATAAACGACAGTTTTAATCCCGAGACAGAAGTAATGCCTGAGCGACGGAAGGGAGCGAGGGCATTTTCTGTTGAGGGATTATAGACGTTTATTCCCGAATTACATACAAAACTTTTCTCCCGACCTTAAGTGTAATAATTTATTTCATTATTAGTTTGACAGTTGATTGATAGATTGATCTGATGTCATTCAATTAAGTTGGTTTGTAATGAAAATGTGCATAGTTCCTGGTTACTAAGGTAAAACGAGTTTGTTTGTGTCTTATTTTTTTCCAAAAAAACGCAGTCCGTTTAAGTTATTGTGCAAAAATGGATATTAATGGCAGTGAAGGAGATAATTTTTGCACAAGCACTACTGTAAGCAACCGCCAAGTTAAGATATCAGATGATTGTCCATATATCTATAACTCCATAATAATATCCATAACTCATCTAATGTTACTATTACGATTACAAAATAAAATTGATTGATATATTGATATATAGTTCGTAAAGTATAAGTTTTCAGTTCAAGGCCAAATTCAAAGCTTATGATTCAAATCAGTACTGCAGAGTCCAATAAAGTCAATATTCAATCGCGGAAATAACCGTTTGTCATCATAAAATATAAACGTCATGTTTTGCAATATTGTCAAAATTTTAGTATGTCACTTGCAAAGAAAGCATATACATAACCTACATGTCAAAAGTAAAGTAGGAACATGAATAGTTCAAAAGTATTGTTTCTTTTCTAGTATATTCATACTATCCAAGAAAACTATGCGCAAATTATTACTTTAATATTCGAACAAATTACCAGGCATCTAAGAAATATTCTGTAAAATAAATATGTAGGTTAGAAATGTCAAAGTGATAATTAAACAATTTCGTACTTATTGTCACTAATTGATATTACTGTTTATTATCAGTATTGTTCTGAAAAGAACGGATTTTGAAATTTTTTATGACAAACTAAATATTCAAATTAGAAGAATGGTTAACCTAGAAGTCAGAATACCGGAAACAAAGTTAATAAATAACAGTATTCAAATAATTTTACAGCAAGCCGAATATCACAAGACTATCTCCTGGACAACTTATCCTTTTTATTTAATATAATATTTCAAAGACGTACGTCTTAACTTAAAATGACAAACGTGAGTAGTATTACAGCAGGTATTCATGTGTGTTAGAAAGAGATAAAGTACAATTTGCGGTTCCAACTTGGGCAGTACGAACTGAAAACTTATACTTTATGAACTGTATATATATATATATATATATATATATATATATATATATATTAAATGCTTCGTCAATCTGACAGTTAAATTAATTTTGGCTTAAATAAATGAACCAAAAGTCATTCACTACACTATTCACTTTATTCCCTAGGGAAAATCGAATATTTTATTCCCTAGAGAATAAAGTAGTCTAATATATGTCAATTGTCAGATGTATAGGATGACACTTTATTCTCGGTCGGGAGAAATAGATATTTATGTATTAAGGGAATAAACGACAGTTTTAATCCCGAGACAGTAAGTAATGCCTGAGCGACCGAAGGGAGCGAGAGCATTTTCTGTTGAGGGATTATAGACGTTTATTCCCGAATTACATACAAAACTTTTCTCCCGACCTTAAATGTAATAATTTATTTCATTATTAGTTTGACAGTTTATTGATAGATTGATCTGATGTCATTCAATTAAGTTGGTTTGTCATGAAAATGTGCATAGTTTCTGGTTACTACGGTAAAACGAGTTTGTTTGTGTCTTATTTTTTCCAAAAAAAATGCAGTCCATTTAAGTTATTGTGCAAAAATGAATATTAATGGCAGTGAAGGAGATAATTTTTGCACAAGCACTACTGTAAGCAACCGCCAAGTTAAGATATCAGATGATTGTCCATATATAAATATTGTAAACTCATCTAATGTTACTATTACGATTACAAAATAAAATTGATTGATATATTTAAATGCTTCGTCAATCTGACAGTTAAATTAATTTTGACTTAAATAAATGAACCAAAAGTCATTCACTACAGTATTCACTTTATTCCCTAGGGAAAATCAAATATTTTATTCCCTAGAGAATAAAGTAGTCTAATATATGTCAATTGTCAGATGTATAAGATGACACTTTATTCTCGGTCGGGAGAAAAGTAATATATTTCGACATAAACTGACATTTGCGTGTATGATAACCTATAAAATTGTATTAAGTAAATGTATCAATCTATATCAGACATGACTTCATATTTTCAAGGACTACTTTGACTTCGAATGTTTCTGAACACCCGTTATATACAAACAACTAAATTGCAGTATATATATCCATAGTATAAATTTTGCAGTGAATTTTTAAATCACATTAATTTTTATTCATTAATTAAAAGAAAATAAAAATATAACATGGCAAATAAAAAATTCACATTTAATAACGAATTTAATTAAAGCACATACCCAGCAGAAAATATATCCATAGCAGGTGTCAATTCACTAGAATTACATACAGTCTCATTAAAAATATAATTTTGCTCTAATGTTGATGATTTCATAAAACGTTCAGGTGCAGTATAACATACACGCCTGCGGGATGTATCAAAAAAATAGGAATAATCAGCAGGGTTGTCTTCTGGAAGAAAAGTTGGTTTAAATGAAGCGAAATCAACCAACAAAACCCAATTCCAAGAAGTTACAGTAATATTTTCCAATTTAATATCACCATGACAAACACCGACTTTATGGCATTGATTTAATGCATACAGTACTTGGAAAGTTATCCATCTCTTTTCCACATTTGTTAAAAATGGTCTAGTACTAATTCTATCATATAAACTATATTTAACATATTCCCTCATAATTAAACCTGCTTTTTCTGTGATAACTATTTTCTGAAATGGTAAGCAATTAATGGCTGTTGATAGTTTACTTCTGATTTCTTCTAAACATTGCTTGTAAGATTGTAAAGGTAATGAAGGGTCATGTATTGCAAATATTTTAACGACAATTAACCCTTCCTGAGATTCTGCACGTGCTACTTTTAGAAATCGTGTACTTCCCAAACTAGAACAAAGATATTTCAAACTAACGAAAATATATTTACCTTAAGAATTTACTTAGCATCGAATTTTAATTCACTATGATCAGTTAAGTAATGTTCAACTGGAAATATTTGTGATGGAGCAATACCAACAAGTTGATTACCCATTGTATATGCTAATTAATTATTGTTATTCTTTCAATAATTTAACAATATTTTATACCCGTCACAATACATTTTAAGTTATTAAATAAAAACAAACTCAACAACAATTAAAATCAGCTGTTTTAAATTACAAGGCCATATGACAAAGCTAGCCACAACACGAAGCCTAATATCTTTGTCCGTTTAATACTGAAGCTGACGTTTGTCAAATTTTGGAAATTTCTTTGCTTTTTATTTGCCACACTGAGAATTATAGTTATTGTCAATTGATGTTTGACATATTTTGCCATAGTCGTACATGGCTGTTTTCCACTAGATTTTATTATTCACATTTTTTGTTTGGAACGCAGCACAATCTATCCCATTTCTTAAATAATTGTAATAAGCAAATATTGGCAATAAAAGTAAGGTTATCGTGTTTGATTTTATCAATTTTTATATTTACGTCAAAAGGATTGCCGCATATGACACTAATATTAATTGTTGGAGGTCGAACTCAAGTGCACGGGGGTATAAGTAAATTACCACAATTGTACTATTGTTTTTAGTAGGCGACCATTTGGTAGGTGCCCTGATTGTAATCAATTTTGTTATTTTTTCTTTTTTTTTTAAGTTTCTAAATATGTTGGCAGCGTTGTACAAAGATGCATACGCCATTTTTGTTTATTTTACCTGATTTTAATATAATTCTGTTTATTTTGCTTAGTAGTTGTATTACTGTATTGGGAATATATACCTTAATCGGATTATATTTCCTTTGATATTTTGTATATAGGTATACTTAAATTTAAAATTTATTTTGTGCATTACGATATTGGTTTTTCCTTTCGTACCAGTCTCAGTTTCAAAGACGTCTTCATAATGTTTGATTAGGTCCTTAACTTGGCTTTGTTCCTTCTTGCTCAATCCTTGACAGGCGGAATCGATTATCTTGGACAATTTCTCAGGAACCTGCACGAATTCATTCTTCTTCGCCTCTACATGATGAATGACGGCCGACACTGGGGAACACCACCCCAGAATAGTACCCTTCTTCAATGAAACAGGGTAATAGTTCACATTCATCACCCTTACCGGTACAGTCTTCTGAGTCGTAACCAGCATTTTGGCAACTACTATTCCTCGGCCTACCTCGTCATCATCGGTCTTTGGTTCCAACATTGTAACATTTCCGTCCAAATAATTACCTTCCATACACGCCGTCAAAAATGTCTCACTTCTTGCATCCAGAACAACATTCTCTGCAGTAATTACTTGTACATTCCCACAATTTTTCCCATGAAGAAACAATTCCTCATTATTTATTTTTAAAGTGCCTTCTTTCATGTTTAACTGGAAGCCGTAGGTGTTCATGATGTCTAATCCCAAGATTATTTCTTCTTCTATGTCGGCTACGAGAACACGATGTCCGATTGATGTTGGTCCTATGATAAAATTGACATCTACTTCACCTGCCACAGAAGCTGCTTCTCCAGTAGCTGTCCTACGTCTCCATTTGCTAGAAAGTAATTCTTTATTCCTGGAAATCAAATCGGGCCGCACGATGGATTTCGTCGATCCAGTATCTAGCAAGCAAGCATAGGTTCTTCTTTCCATAACAGCGTCCACGTACAGGCCATTGGTTTGATGTTGCGAGGATGCGATTTGGGCAGTCCTTGGGGCTTGCGGATTCTCAGCCGATTCTTTCTTGGTCCTTTTACCACATTTATTCTGAATGTGACCGTTTCTTCTACAATTCCCGCATGGCCGCGCACTTTTATTTGGTTTGATCTGGTTTAGGACTTGACTAACCACCTGCTCCATGAACTCTTCATTTTCCTGTTCGTCGACAGAACAGCCATGAGCATGGTTCCGAGAGCCTTGTTTTGCAGTCTCAAACTCAAGTGCGTACGCCAAAGCATCGATCGAGGTTTTCGGTCTTGCCAACCTTAATGCTTGCTGCGTATCAATATCCCGGAGACCATCTATGAACGTCTGGACAGCTAGGTGTTCCATGAAATTATCTGGCGCCATCGGATATGCAAGACGAACTAGACGAGCAATATCTAACTCAAATTCCTAAAGATTCTCGCCTTTCTTCTGTGATCGATTCTTCAATTGGGTATGGTATACTTGACCCAAATGCGCATTGCCATATCTCATCTCCAAGGGTTTAATGAGTTGAGAATAATCTTTACGTTCCCCAGGAGGCAATATCTGCAAAATATCACTAGCATCACCCCTCAATGCTATGATTAAAGCAGTCGCCTTCTCGACAGAAGACCATGCGTTTGCTTCTGCGGCCGCTTCGAATTGCGTCAGGTAAGTCGCCCATGACGTCTTTCCATCAAAGGTTGGTGGCTTGATTCTGGTCTTCGAAATACCCACGAGTTCTTTTTCGATGGGCCGTGTATAACTTCTTCGTTGACCTGCTTGGGATCAGAATGACTCGTGGTAACAGGTAATTTCATCTGAGTCATTATTGCCTCTAAAAGTCTAGAATGTTCTCCAATTTTCTCCTCTACAGCTATGAAAACCTCTTCCTTTAATGCTTCTGATTTTTCCTCTAGTTGCTGTTCTAGAACTTTATCCACTTGTTCCAGACTTTTTTCGAAGCTTCTAGAATTTTCTAGTAATTTCTTTTCCAAATTTTTCTCGAGGATTCTAGCGGTTTCTAGGTTCCTTTGTTCCATCTGGGCTTGCGAGTTGATTAGACGTTGTTCCAGAGTTTGTGAATTGTCTATTAGTCGTTGTTCCAAACTTTTCACACTGTCCATATTCTTCTGCTCCATTTGTTCTAGAGTTTTTGCTAAGTTTCCAGACTCTTCTGCTCCATTTTAGTTTGTGAATCTATTAGACGCTGTTCCATGGTTTTTACACAGTCCAGATTGTTCTGTTCCATTTTAGTTTGTGAGTCTATTATTCGTTGTTCCATTTTCATCAACAGCGAATCACGTCAGCATCTCCGCCTGGAACTTGAAAGACATAATTCTCTAGATCTTCGCCTTCTTGGATCGACACATTTCGAAGCCGTTGCTGGAGAATTGCCTTTTTGCCAGTTGTATCCTCATCTCTCTCCTCTAATTCTCGTTTTAAATCAGTCACTTTTAATTCCGTCAGTTTCATTCTATTAGCCATCACGATATTTAAAATAACGTCTTTTCGCACTGTATATTTATTTAAATAGATATTTAATTAACACTTAATTGTCTACTTAGTTCGTTATCTATTAATTAGCTCACACCGGACACCATTGTAAAGTTTGTATTTTCAGGTTCTTAAATAAAACTAACGATAACTTTAGACACACACTATATTAATAATAAAACGTATAACAATATAAAAACTAACTACTAACAATAAGCACATTTATGTATAAGTTACATAAATATAAATATTTATGTAACTTTAATCCGCGATGATTCGGTATGGAATGGTCTCAATCCCTTCTTCGACGGCTTTTATTTTCTCGATGCATGCAGAACGCTCGAGAAAATGCCAGAGGTATGACGCGCTACGCATCGTTGGATGAGTCATCACAGTATATACCTACATAGTACTGGTTAATGTATTTAATGCATGTTCGTAATTTACAACTGCGGAAAAGTCTAGTGATTTTTTACGTTTACATCTAGTGAAACCAATTATTTTCACCTGGCAACACTGAGTGTAGCATTTGATTGGGTAAGTAGGTGTTGTATACACATAGATATTGCCTATATACTCGTATTTCAACACAGACGCGCCTGGTGTACTGGAGGGGTATCGTTTACCTTTCCGCTGTTCTTCCACCACATTTCCGTACAGTATGTATACCTAAAGCTATTAATTGTAATCTTTTACCATATTATTATGCAATATTCTTATTATATATCATGTAATAATTATTATTTTTTATGTATAAATGTAATTCAGACTAATTTTTGTTGTTTTACTACTTTTTTCTTGATTTCCAGTAAGCAAAATACATAAAAAATAAAGTGTATAAAAATGCATAAATGGTAAAAATTAAGCATATATTTGAGAAGAACGTGACATATTTAAAGAATTTCTTGTGCGTAAAACTACGAACTTTATTAATGAGTGTTAATTATATCATCTAATTTGTGATCATGACCGTTCGTAATTGACATTTCATGCCTCAAAATGGCTGCAACTGTTATCCTTTTTATTCCCTGTGCGTTAAGAATACACACTCATCCTTTCCCAGAATATATTATAGTTATAATGATATTTTATCATTAAAATCGCAGGCTTCTAGTATTACCCGGGTCGATGGTGCCACTTTCCCAGTATATACACACACTTTTTTAAATATTTTTAATAGTTAATACTTTAACTTGAAAATTACAAAAAAGAGATTCATTTTTTTAGATAAAAATTTTCAATAATAAGCCTATAATTAAAAAAATAAATTTCTTAAAAGGCAAAATAAAGATATTTCATACAAAAAAATTATTTAATAATAATTAAGCTTACCTTAATTAATATCTATCTTCATATTTCTTTAAATATAGTTTCTATTCTTTTTAAATTAATAATAAAAAATGTAATGCGTAGAAGAATTGTAGGATGTAGAGGGCCTGTACACTTTCCCGAAAAAATTTCTACTACTAAAAATAACTATCCTGCATAAGGGCGATTTTTTTTTCAGTAAAAAAAGTTCGAATAATTAGCATCGTATACGTAAAAAGCATTTATTTCATTCACGTTACTTCGCGAAAATGCTATTGATTTGCATAACTATCTTATATTGAAAATATATATACATACAAATAAGGATAGGTACTGAGTATTTATAATTTCTCATAACTAATTGAGAGATAAAATCGCATTAATATTTATTATGGGAAATATATGTACGTATATAATCTGGAAGAGATCTTAAAGTAATGTGAACGGCATCGGTTAATACCAAAAAAAATAAAAGATTACTATGCAAATATTCAATCAACTAACCGTATCATCGACGTTAATATTTAAAAAAATACGGAATTAAATCTTTCTCCACTATTACAATAAATCCACTGCGCATCCTAGATTCACCGGCCACGATAAATATGTGGAGCTGTATAAATTAAATTTTTGTCAACAGCAATTTTTTATTCAGCATGTAATAAAGGGAAACATATATACATGGTATTATTTTTGAAACTGATGCTTTCCCCAGCTTAGACAATAATGTTTAGTTCTTTTATTAAAAATTCTTTCCGTGCCAATTTAAAAGTTCTTCTAATTCCATAGAATTAAAAACATATTCGTCGAATAAAAAAAAAAATTATAGCAAAAAATTAAATGAATTTACTTAAAAATAAATATAATAAATATATATACATATATAAAATTACATAAGACATATCACAATGAACATGAAAACATTGCAATTGCAGGATCTACAGTTTCGTATGTTATTAAAACGTCTCTGAACTTGTCCAACAACTGCAAAAGTTGACTCCTGCGCAAATTTTCTAGGTACATAATTTCTTCAATATGATGGTCACCCATAAAGTATTTTTTTCTGCACAGCCTTGCGAACAATGTTAGATCTTCCCTATTATTGGAAGATTGTATCTGAAATTACAATATTAAAAAAAAAATTATGTATTTTTATAATATGATACTTTAAAAATTGCATTTCTTTCTTCTTCTGGAAAATCCAAAAGTAATTCTTCTTGATATTCTGGTTTATCTTCATCCAATGATGTAAAACTGAGACTTTCCAAACTAAAAAAATATACTATGAGAGTAGTACTCTAAGTATACGTGTGTGGGTACTTACTTTCCATCTTTGTGATTGAGTTCTGTATCAATGTAAGGTTCTGGTGTACCTGATATGTTCGATAAACCACTTTCAGACTCCGTTCGTGAATTAGCAGTATTACCCGAACTAAATGTTGAACTAGAGACTGTACTTTTTGATGTAGGATTCAAAACTTTTGTTTCGATTCCACTGAAAATAAATAACACAATCTTTTTTTAATTATTAATATAGCATTTTACCTGGAAGACTTTTTAAATCCATGATCTAATGGTATATATTGTATGTAAGTATGTAATTGTAACAGTAAGTGGTGCTGTAACATCCATATAATCATTTGTACTAATTGGTTTTGCTGTGATGGATGGCATAATGGATTACATTTTTGACCTAATGATGTTGGTAATGAGAACTCACTTATCGTTTGGGTTAAATTGCTATCAGGAAAGAGTTCATTAAATTTATCAACTAATGTTGAATTTATTGAGAGTGACGCATCATATGCTATAACATATTTATTCGTCGAACATACTGGAAATATTACCGTTGCTTTTGCCCAATATACTAAATGTGCTGTTAGTTGATACACCTACGAAAAATATTTTAATTATTACTGGTTTTATACACATAACGCCTACCTTATGTTATAAACAATTGTAATAACTAAGTTTCTTTTAGTAGAAATGAAATAATTTCTTTTTAGCAGTATAATACATAGAACATATAGAAAAGTTAAATGTTTGGATTCATATCGAAGGCCTGAATAACACAATGTGAAATTTAGCAGCAAATTTGATGGTAAAATATAACACCAATGCACACAGAAAATAGATTTTTAGTTTTGTTCCAAATATTGTGCTAAACTTCACTTATAAACTAAAAATCACTTATTTTCTAGCAATAATATTACTAGCTAATCAAAAGGGATATTACTCAAGCTATGAAAATACATGTAGGTGTAGGTTTCCGCGGTCGTTCTCTAGATGTAGATCTCGGTTTCCGGGTTGGAACCGCGTCGAGTTAGGCGTAATTGCCAACGTTTCGTCCACTGTTTCACGGGACATCTTCAGGGCTGTACGTAGATGTTCGTCGTTTCGCAGTAGCTTGAAGAATGCTATGACAGAGACCGGTACAACTTATATAGGGGGGACCGGGTCAGATGGTGGCCTGCTATTGACTGGGGACAATGAGCCAATGGCATGCGTCGTATGGGCGTGGTGATTCTTAGTTGAGTGCAGTAGAGTTTGCCACGTCGGATGTAACGTATAGCCATCGTCTCTATTGAGATTGCGGGGATGTTTGTAAATTTCAATAGATTCACGGATTTTTCTAGTCTTTAGATGAATTCTTACTTTTTCTAAACTCCCAGCACCGTGACATTCGCTTTACCATGGAGGTGGAATCAGACGGAAGTTTCCCGTTTTTAGACGTCTTAGTGACCCGCAATATCAATGGCAAACTGGGTCACACGGTTTACAGGAAACCGACTCATACGGACCTAAATCTGAACGGGTTTTCCCATCATCACCCGGCACACAAACAAGCGGTCATCAATACTCTTGTACATCGCGCGTTTTCTATCTCAGAACCTAGGGCACTACCCTCCGAACTTAAGCATGTTTCTAACACCCTACTCCAGAATAAATATAACGCCCACGACATACACCGTACTATAGTGAGACATCGTAACCCCAAACCTCGAAGTGAACCCGCTCCTAACATCAGCACCGCCTTCTTACCGTATATTCAAGGTATCACCGATCATATAGGAAAGGTTCTACATAGAAATAAAATCAAAACTGTCTTCAGACCCCATTCTAAAGTTTCGGACCTCTTACCCTCGGTCAAAGACAAAATATCTCCACTCCAAGCACAAGGAGTGTATCGCATTCCGTGTTCGTGTGGCAGTGTGTACATTGGCGAAACTAAGCGGCCAGTCAGCGTGCGTGTGTCCAAACATGAACGTTGTACTAGACTGTTACCTATAGCCGGTTCAGCGCTGGCAGAACACAAACTAAACTCCGGTCATCAAATTCTATTAAAAGATGTCAAGCTTCAGTCCCTTGAATCGCCTTATTTCCCTAGGAAAATCCGTGAATCTATTGAAATTTACAAACATCCCCGCAATCTCAATAGAGACGATGGCTATACGTTACATCCGACGTGGCAAACTCTACTGCACTCAACTAAGAATCACCACGCCCATACGACGCATGCCATTGGCTCATTGTCCCCAGCCAATAGCAGGCCACCATCTGACCCGGTCCCCCTATATAAGTTGTACCGGTCTCTGTCATAGCATTCTTCAAGCTACTGCGAAACGACGAACATCTACGTACAGCCCTGAAGATGTCCATTGAAACAGTGGACGAAACGTTGGCAATTACGCCTAACTCGACGCGGTTCCAACCCGGAAACCGAGATCTACATCTATGAAAATACACTTCATCAATTGCAAATTTTATTTTTGCATCATCCTCTTATTAGACACATTTTTGTAGTATTCGTTTGCTTAGTCTGGAATCCATAAATATAATTTGAAATGAAATTGGTTGAGATAATTTGCGAATTTTATATTGACTATAGTATGAATTCTTCTATTTCATCCATAGCTTTGTCCATCCATATCGTTACTTTATTTGGAATTAATTTGTTCGCTATTTTCTACTATGCGTGCTAACTATAATACTTCATTCGTATTTTTGTATTAATAAATATTATAGTCTTAAGATTATGCGACTGAGGCTGACGGAATACCAGCATTTCTACTGAAGGTTGCAGAACGGCTTTAGGTGTCCCACTGTTGCACATATATAATCTAATATTGTCAACTGGATGTTTCCTTGATCAGTGGAAGCTGAGTAAAATAACGCCCGTCTTTAAGAATGGGAATAAAAATGACAAAGTCTTACCGACCGATTCCTTTAATTAATAATTTTTCGAAAGTCTTTGAAATAATTCTCGCTGATCTTCTCTACAGAGAAATAGTGACACAATTATCGGATTCGCAACACGGATTTGTAAGGGGCAGATCTACAACAACTAATTTAATTACTGTAACGTAATACACAGCAATTACCCTTGATGAACGCTTGCAAGTGGATGTTGTATATACTGATCTAAGTAAAGCCTTCAACAAAGTTCCCTATCAAGTATTAATCTCTAAATTAAATCATTTTAGTACTAGTTCTAATTACGTCAAGGTTATTTCCAGCTACTTAAGGGATCGATCTAACTTTGTTGAATGTGAGGGCACTAGATCGCATAGATTTCCTGCGAGTGCAGTTCCACAGGGGTTCGTTTTGAGACTTCTGCTCTTTGTACTGAACATAAATGAATTTCCAGCTATGCTCGGGTCAAACTGTTTACTGTACGTTAATGGAATGAAGATTTATGGTAAAATTAACACATTCGTTGACTGTGAACAACTTCAAACTGATTTAAATATTATAAATGATTGGTGTGCGAATAACGGATTGAAACTAAATGTTAACAAGTGTAAGGCTGTCTCTTTCTAAGAAGGAAATCAAAGTTTAGTACCATTACAATGTAAATGGTAGTCGTTTGGGCAGAGTAGAACTTTTTAAGGATCTTGTAGTTTAGTTTGATAACTCGCTCACATTTAAGGAACATATCCATTAGGTATGCAATAAGGCTTACCTTGGTACCTTGGTTTCCTGTCTCGCAATACCTAGGTGTTCAAGACAATAGAGCCCTTGAAACTATTCTATCAGAGCTATATCAGAAGTACACTGGAGTATGGGAATTTTATTTGGTCACCATATTACGTGAAGGTTGTTGATGGTGTTGAAAAGGTTCAACGGAAGTTTCTGAAAATTATTTATTTTCGTAAGCATGGTATATATCCTGAGAGGTTACTATATTAGAAATTACTCCAAGAATTCAATGTAATGAGCTTACAAGACGGACGCACAATATCACAGGTGCTTTTCGGGTTTAAGCTCATTAAAGGTATTATCCTTAACTCCAACCTCCTGTCTCTACTGAATCTCTCGGCTCCTCAATTTACCTCAAGGCGTTTTAACCTATTTTATGTTCCTAAGTCTCGCTCTTTATATCATCAACATTCGCCTGTGACTGATATGATTTGTACCGTGAATAACATAATCAAAAGGCTAGACATAGATATTTTTGATCTAAATTACAATCAATTTGTCACTATCATTAACAATCACTTCATATTGCTATAATTGCATTTGTGTTTATTTTATTTTATAGTTTTGGTATAGTTATTGGACCATTTTCTTATTCTCTAATTTTTGCTTTTGCAACAAACACTCACTTCGTTTTATTTTGTATAACTATTATATTATCCTGTAATTAATTATTATGACTGTTGGATAATAAACGTATTATTGTTATTATTATTATTAGTCAATATAGCTAAAAGCTTAAATATGGCTATCAATATGGTTATACGGCTAAACTTGATAATTGTTTAAGATGTATAGCAAACGCCAATTAAGTTGGCGCGAGAAGGGGGTTCGCAGAACCAGTTTTTAAAAACGTCCACCCCCACTACTCAAGTAATTGTCAGAATACATTTGTCATTGACGTTTGACGGAACATAATGTCATTGCTAGGGGATCATAAAGTGATACACGCTCAGAGGTTAGAATTATCTGACATTTGATGTAAAACCAAATACAAATCTCCCCACTACTTCTAATCCTGTGCGAACTTACCCCTTCTCGCGCCAACTTAATTGGCGTTTCCTATAGTTCTGTATATATTTCTGTCACCAATATCTAAATTTTATATTTATATGTGCGAGGTATGATAATTAAGGCTGTATTATTGTCCACTGTCCACTTTGATTACATTCCATAGATGTCGATCTGATAAACAGATTACTACAGTTAAGTTTATAATTGATATAGTATAAGAACAATTAATTCATGCCTTAGCATCGCCAAACAGCTTAATGCCAATTATACAGTGGGCATTGGCGGGCTAGTTGTAATTACACTCGCGACTTAAAATATTAAGCTGTCGGTATTCAACTTAAACGAGAAGGAAAACCTTCTCGGACAGCAAAGCCAACTGACCATTGCTCCATCGGCCGAAATCATGAATGAAACACTACTTGCAAATTGAGTCAACAATGACCATAAATAATATAATAAACTGCCGGAATCCGTCTGACTGCTTGCCGTAATATTTTAAAACTTCAGCCAATAACCTTGAAACGACGCAACTGACTAGTAAACGAGAATTAGGAAGTCCTAATGATAATTTAATTCCTAGAGTGCACGTAAAAAATATAAATGTGGTATATACTGTTGGAAAAAAATGACGAGCAGCCTGTATAATCTGAAGAAGTGGTTCTAACGCAATGAAATTTGGTATGGAAATAGTACTAACGTAGCATAACTTATCCCCACTTGGAGAGCGGCGCAGCCCTGCTGCGAAAGGATGCAATAATAGCGGGAGTATCCCATACCATCGCTACACGACGAGGCATGGCTCGTCAACGTTACCCGGGGGAGCCGGATAACGTTGAAGTCTCCGACCGATCACATCCCAGACATGTTCGATCGGATTGAGATCCGGAGAACGTGCCGGCCATGGAAGCATCCGTATTTGGTTCTCTTCCACAAAAGGTCTGGGCAACACGTGCAGTGTGCCGTCGGACATTGACGTGCATGTATAGAAGATGTGGACGCCGTCGAACGTAGGGAAGCAGAACGGGCCGTAGCACCTCATCTACGTAGCGGCGAGCCGTCATCGTATGCTGTATACGCAGCAGACGTGTACGTCCACCATGTGTAGTAGCACGTACGTCCTTGCTCCATCCATTCTCGCCATGCCCGCTGCACTGCCGATAATGACCGCTCGAGACGGCGCGCGATATTACGGAAGGATACTCCTGTCGTGTGCATCCCCACAACCATTCCTCCCTCAAACTTACTCAGATAACGCGAACCACCACACTAACAATAACTGGTTTCTCCCTCCCCGCATCGATCTCCATGGAGACAACATATTGCAGCTGCCGGCGGCACTTAGTAAAAATGCAGCGTAGAAGAAGTCAAAACTCGCTGAGCAAACTCGTCTAGAGGAAACCTTAATGCTCCGCTAAATCTACGGATTTATGTTGACACGTTCAGATTATACAGGGTGTGCTCCTCACTTTTTTCCATCAGTGCAATACACAGAGAATTCCGTGACCTTCAAAGTATATCCCTTGTGCATCTATACTCTGACTTAAATGGCATTCCCATTTCTAGAAGCTGGCCTGAAATTAACTTTTATTACTACGGCTGCTAGATATTTATTATTTTAGAAAATTTTCGACGCAATTTTCAAAATATCCAGAACTCATAGGGAGCTAAATAAAGTAAAGTAAAAAAAAGTATTGCTAAGTAAAGCAAGAACATTTTGGTAAGCAAATTTCACAGCAAGCGCAGTGAAACTTGACGCATTGTCATTATGAACGATTCACTTTATCAAGCCACAATTCCTGTCTTTGTTTTCTAACAGAATTCCGTAATCTTTTTAAAATATCTAAATAGCATTCTTGAATAACTGTTCGTCTTTATTCAATAAACTTTCGGTAGATTATTTTCTAGTGATTGAAGAATTACACTAAATGACATTAATCTATAAGCTTAACATTATTACATACTTTTTAGGGGGCGTGAATCTGCGAATTTCCCTTGCATGCTTTGACATTTTGTTTCTGGATCGAACTGGAAGAACCTACTCTCAAAAGCAGGGGCGTATTTTATTATGTTATATTGGCAAGATCTGAAGCGCAAAGTTCGCAGAAATCTTTCTAATGTCCAAATCTCCAGTTAAAATTAGCTCAACTGTTTTTTCTCGATTAATCTCAAATTCTAGAGTTATGGATCCCAAACTTACCTCGCACGCTGTTAATACATATTAATATTCATTATTGTTATTTTTGATTGTACGCTTATTAACTGTTTCTATAGACATGGGCTATCTTCCTATACAATAATCTAATAATTTATTTAGTAAAATTTAAACTGATTAATTTACTCTCAATATTTCTTCACACAATTTTTATAACTTAATTAATTACTTGCATCAAAGAGTAAATTAAATTACAGCACTGTTTTATAACAAAATGAGTTTGGCGAAAAATAAATCCAAGTAAATGTGTCCAAGAATTTTTGTTTTTTCCAATACACATGATTTTTTCCTGCTTTTTATTGTATATTCAAGCAAATTGCCATAATAATATAAGAAAAAGTGTAATATAAAGTATCCTATTAGGACCGCCTATTTTAAATTTAGCGCCATTTTTTGTCAGTCGTATAGCGTTTTTATTTGACAGCTGTCATGTGTGAACATTGAGGTTTAGTCATGGAGTATTACACGGGCGCACAACGCATAGAAATTGTGAAAATCCACTACCAAAATGGTGAAATATTTGCGGAGATGATTCGAAAATATCGCGGATTTTAGGTCATCTTCTTGCCGTACAGTGGTCCGATTAATAAAAAAATTTGAAGCGATTGCGTGTTTGAACCCAGAAGAGTCCTGTCCGTATTCCTGCAGCTCGGTGTAATGAAAATGCTGCAGCAGTTAATGAGAATCTATCCACCTCGATTCGCCATTGTTCTCAGCAACTGAGACTTTTACGAAGCAGTTTACAGAGAATTTTGACTAAAGATCTGCATTCGCATATTTACAAGATTCAGTTGAAACAGCATTTGAAGCTAGAAGATGCGCAGCGTCTAACGTTCACAGAATGGATCTTACAGCAACAAGTGAATGGTGATTTTTTGAAGAAAATCATCTTCTCGGATAAGGTACATTTCGAATGATAGCTATGTCAACAAACAGAAATGTCGCATTTTGGGAGCTGAGAATCTAAGAGTGATCTTTCAACGTCCCTCGTACCCATCACGAGTCACTGTTTGGTCCGCATTTTGCGCTGGCGGAGTTATTGCACCGTCCTTCTTCGACAATGTGGCTAGCAATGCGGTCACCGTCAATGGCGTTTGTTTCCGTGAGATGATAAACAACTTCCTATGGCCTCAAAATGCTGAAATGGATTTTGAAGACATGTGGTTTCAACAGGACGGCGCAGCCTACAGCGAACGAAACAATGGAATTATTAAAGACGAAATTTGAAGCGAGCTATCTCGCGCCGCGGCGATCTAAATTGGCCACCAAGATCATGCGAATTGACGGCGTTGGATTTCTTTTTTGGGAGTTTTTTGAAAGGAAAGGTTTATGCCAATAACCCAAGAGCAATTCCTCAACTTAAAGACGAGATTCGACGCCACATTGATGAAATTCAGCCGGCACTATGCCAAAATGTTATCGAAAATTTCGTCAAAAGGACCAACGAGTGTCATCAGTCACGAAGCAGCCATTTATCGGATATTGTGTTCCATACACAACCTCCATGTCTACACTCTTTATTACAATAAAAATATCAGAATTTTTGAAATAAACACTGCGTTTTTTTTTCAAATTTCAAAATAGGCTGTCTTAATGGGGCATGTCTTGTAAGTAAATTATTTGAAATTAAATATGCGCAACTTATTTTAGTGAAGATACTTACATGAACCAATGTTAAATCTGTATCAGCAGCTAATGTTTGCAAATTTTTTAATGGTGAATACTGGCTTAATAATCTAATAAGAGAAGGTGAACCATCCAATGGTAAAAAATTATGTATTTTCTGTACTGGACAAAGTAACAGCAAACTGTGGTATGGTTTCAAGGACATTAAACATCTATCTATATCTTCTGGCTCTATTATCTTTCCTTGCAGATGCCACTGATGAACTTTTTGAGGTAAACAGAATGTTAATGGAATCCATTTATTGATTTTAACATCTACCAAACCTGATTAAATATATACAATAAATATTATGTTAAAACATTTTAAATATATTTTCAAGGGTTTTTGAATATTTGTGAAAATCTGTGCAATAAAAACAAAAAATAGAAAATGTTAAAAAAAAAATACTGTGTAAAACTAATTTAATATACCTGTGCCGCACAAATCATAATACATTTTCTTAATATTTTGTGCAAGTATACACTTTTCCAGTATTAATTTAAATGAAGTGTCTGTATTGTTAGCATATCCATCATCGTGAGCTGTTGTCATTATTAATGTTTGATCTGAAATAAAACCGCACCTTTGCTCTTCGTGCTTCAAAACAATACCCATTCTTTTACTCAAATCATGGTAACATTTCACTATGATAAATCATTAATTAAGTTACGTAAACAAACAATACTATAAATGTTTACCTACTGAATGACTTGCAACTGCTTGTAATGCAAAAACTATATTAATCAACAACAATCCTGAATCATCTTGTGTTTTATTTCTTCTTTGTAACAATGTCGGATGACTAACAAATCTAACATCATTTACTTTTAGTTCAAATTTACGGTTACACAATTCTGCTTTAACAGCAAATAGAGATGATAAGAATTCATCTGTAAACCCTGTAAGGTGTCCATTATCAATGTTTGAAGTTAATTGTGGAGGCGACTGTAGTAAATCCTCAATAATGGGTAAAGTATAAGGATTTTTTCTTCTTGTGTTGGCTGGTTCATTACTTTCTTTTATATGAAAAGGATAGCGAAATAATAATCTATCGCCTTTACTATCTGACTTAACCAAAATTATACTCAAAGGATTCACTTCCATCGTAATACAAAAGGTGTTTCTATGTAACACTTCAATACATCATAATTGTACTTGACATATAAACATCACTGAAATTTTATTTTGGTGAGCAAGACACCTTAATTTGAAAATTATCAAATAACGGGTGTTCAGAAACATTCGAAGTCAAAGTAGTCCTTGAAAATATGAAGTCATGTCTGAGACAGATTGATACATTTTTACATAATATAATTTTATAGGTTATCAAATTAGTATCTTCGATATTAGATTCTGACAATTTTTGACAGACAACAGTTGACATATAATAATTATTACAAATCAGATACTTAAGCACATATATATACGATTTTTTGTTCAGAGCCTACTTGACTTCGAATGTTTCTGAACACCCGTTATTTCAGTTTATGATCATCTTTGAAAATATAATTATCTTAAAAATAAAATAACCAGAGCTTGATTCGAATGTAGTACAGAACAGTGATGTAAATATTCGGATTAATCTGATATTCGAGTATTCGGAATCGGATGATTTATATATTCGGCATATTCATCCGATTTCGAAATCTTACCACTTCCACAATGTAAATATTCGGATTAATCTGATATTCGAGTGTACGGAATCGGATGGTTTATATACTCGGCATATTCAACCGATTTCGAAAAAATTTTATTTCTTAATACTTGTTTTTAAATTTAATTTTTTCTTATATGAGTATAGTTAATTCTGTGGTGCAATTACTTTTTTTTTTAATTTTTGATTGTAAACAGTACGTTATTCCCTAATGAAACCCATTATCGGTGATAAGTATTGTTTTCTTTTATTTAAAGAATATTTAATATTGTCATTATTACTCATTATATTTATTTATTACGTATGTTTTATTATATATTTGTTATTCTTTTAGTAAGTTTATAAATTTTGTTTTATGTACTTAGTCTTTTTATAGAAATAAAGATTAAGTTAAGTTTTATAACTATTATTTATTAATTTATTCCAAATTTTATTTATTAAGGTACATATATTGATATATGGACGATAAATATATTAAAAACTATTAATAGATATGCAGAATACAAAACAACGTTCGATGCCGTCTAGATTAATCCGTTGATTCCGTTGCATTGAAATATTGACCGAAGTTGGAACACAATATCGTTGCCGAGTATGAATTCGGATTAATTTTAAATACTCGGAATCATCCGAGTAGTTCGATATTCGGCATCACCGAGTATTTTCATTCGGATTATTCCATCACTACGCGTACACTAACATAAATATTATTAATATAAGCCAGGCTTATCAAATTTGACGTTTTATTTAACCTGTCAAATTTGACTTAAGTTAGTATTACCTGTAGCGTTGTTTGAATATAACGGGTGTTCATTTGAAAAGTCAATCTAGTAGCATGTGATTTACTGAGAACATTTTGAATCGCAAATTAAAATTTACTACTTAACCTACGAAGTCGTATATTTTGACAGTTTCATACATACAAATAAATAACAAATGTGATTGACATTATCAAATTTCATTTGGATTTACATTTATGGAACAACAAACACATACTAATATATATGTGCCTTATTCTATCAAAATTTCAAAGTAACCTAGATTGACTTTTCAAATGAACACACGTTAGAAGTTAGTCAATCTTATTACTGAAAATTGGGCTAGACCGCTAGATGGGGACTCTCTCATGAGGCCCATTTCAAATAAATTATAAAAAACAATAGTTTATCTATTACACTCTAGATGGATGTTGAAAGATTTGAATAAATAGGTAGGACTGGTAATTTCAACATTGCCAGATGTAAACTATTATATATACAAGGTGTGTATAAATTGTCGCAAAAGCTACACGTAGCGACATTCTTCGTTCGGTTCTGAATAAAAAATCTTAATGTTAAAATGTCGTATCATGCTTCGTAAATTCGTAAATGTCAAAATTTGACAGTAATGATTTTGATTGAACTCACTTTGAAATACAAACTTATTGTTCTACAACGTTGCCAAATGTGTTTTTCGTGAAAGTACGTTAATGAATAAATGTTTAAAACAAGCTTTTAAATCAAAAAGAAAACGTTTACGAAATAATACTAGTAAAAATTTTTTCTTTAAACTAAATTGCATCTATCTCTATTAACAGATATCGAAGAGCAAAGGTTAGTTACGCACTAAAAGTTTGAACTTCAAGAACCCCGTGAAAACAAACGAAGCATGATACGACATTTTAACATTCAGATTTTTTATTCAGAACCAAACGAAGAACGTCGCTGCGTGTAGCTTTTGCGACAATTTATACACACGTTATATATATAGTTCATAAAGTGTAAGTTTTCAGTTCAAGGTCAAATTCGAAGCATATGATTCAAATCAGTACTGCAGAGTCAAATGAAGTCAGTATTCAATCGCGGAAGCAACCGTTTGTCATCATAAAATATAAACGTCATGTTTCAATATTGTCAAAATTTTAGTATGTTACTTGCAATATAACCAAAGAAAACGCATACATAACCTACATGTCAAAATTATAATGAGTAAAGTGGGAACATTAATAGTTCAAAAGTATTGTTTCTTTTCTAGTTCTGTATAAATATATTCTATCCAAGAAAACTATGCCGAAATTATTACTTTAATATTTGAACAAATTATTTTAAATGTTATTTATAATTATAAACTCAGGAAAATATTCGATCAAAAATTTATTTAAAAAGAAATATTTCAAGTTAGATATCAATAGTGAAATGCATAGGCATTGAAAAGATCTTTAGTGTTAAAAATGTTTGCATTATTAAGAATGACACCTACCGAAATCATTTTCTTGCACTATATCTGGGTTAAGAAGATTGAGAATGTATTAATTTGATGAATAATTTAGATTTCTACTTAACTTATATATTGTTTATATTTTAAATAAATTTAAATATATTGGAAAAGAATGTAAAAGTTATGTTCGTAACTCTCTGAAAAAGAATTAAAACCTTTTGAAAGTTGTAAATATATGTTGGCAAATTACATTTATAAAATTATACATAAAAGAAACATTTATATAGTCTACATTTAATATTTTATTGTTTCTTAAGAAAATAATGGTATAATAATACAATCCAAATCCATATTATCCTTTATTAGATGAAGATAATATTTAACAAACACATGAGGATTTTCTTATAACTACATTTGATAATTTTGCACTACCAATAAAAAAAACAAACAAACTACACCACCAATAAGAAAAAAAAAACAACCTTTATTCAAATAAAACATTGCCACGAGATCTTTATCATGTAATGTTTCGTTGAACCAGTGGCAGTAATTTCTTCGCTGCTTTATATTATGTGCATGCAAATGATACACATTGATGGTTTTTATGGCAGTATTAATGTAACCATATTAAACTTCTATAAAATATAAATACAAAAATATTTTGTCCAAATAGGATACTTACCTGCTTATTAATATTTAGTGAATTTTTATAGAAGTAAACTTCCCTGTTTCATCAAAATAAAACCTCAAAAATATTACTTGTATTATTTGCAATATGTTATTTTTAATGTGAATGGAGTATATATTACAAAAATGAATGAAAACTAGTCAGTTTTTGATTCTGACTCAAAACTTGAGTCATTTACATTATTATTGGAGCAATCTCTGCCCAATCAAGAAATTGCTCTCGCTCATGCCATTTTTTAATTAAATTTTCCGTATGCCTAGCACAATTATACCAAGTAATTTCATCACACTGTTGCAAAGCTTCATTCCACATTTCTTTAACGCTTTCATCTAAATAACCATTTCTTCCAATATTTGAATTATAATAGTTTTTTACCTTAGTCCAAATCATTTCAATTGCGTTCAAGTCACAATGGTACAGAGGTAATATTAAAACTTCATGTCTACTTTCACATTATTTCACCTATAATAAATATCTTCTCTTCTTTATGATCTTTTACTAATTGAATTAATTCATTCTTAGTCATTGCAGGTGAATAGCTTCTATCTTTTTTTCTCGACCATTCCATAATTTCTGTTTTTTTGAGGAGGTATTTGGTTGTTTATTTTGACTAGCGCTATGATAAGGAGCATTATCTATTATTATAAGTGATGGTACCTCAAGATTTGGTATAAGCTGATCATTTACCCATTGCTTAAAGGAGTCACCATTCATTTCTCCATGGTAATCACTAGTGATTGTTTTTGATGGAAAAATCAGACTAACTCCTTTAATGAAGCCATTTTCTGTGCCAATATGTATAATAATAAACCGTTTACCATCATAGTCTTTGGGTTTCCTAACACTTTTTATATCATCATTTTGCCAGGATTTCATTCTATTCTCTTTCGAAAAGATTCAAATTTCATCAAGGAACATGACCTGACGTAAAGTTGAATTTAAGTTATTCATATATTCCCTTAAAAATACATTTCTCATTCAGACTATATTTAATTTCTCTGTGAGCGCTCTCCTGTTACACTCTTTCTTATATTTAAAACCAATATCTTTAAGCAATATTGCTAAAGTAGTTGTACATGTATGAACAAATTCTTTCATAGCCAAAACATTGCTTAAATTTTTTAAGGTAAGATGTTTTTCTGAAAAAATTTAACATGTAATAAATATTTACAATATATTGAAAACATACTTTCTTTATACATGTCATAAACAGTATTTCGAACTTCCATTTTAGTTGCTTCTGCTAAGTCCTTAGTTTTTGGCTTCTTACTAGACCTTTTTTTGCTAGGAGACGATAAGACTAGATTCTGAATGTCACGATGTTTAATAGTGTAGACCGTTCTACTAGAAATATTAAGGGCTTCTGCTACCCTCTAAAATAAAACTTATTTCATAATACCGCCTTATCTAACTGATTATGTGAATTACCTCATGAACGCGGTCGATGGACATAAATGGTCCACCATTCTCCTTTACCCGTTAATAGGCTGTAAGATTTAATACAAGCTGTTTCGCTTGAGAACCAAGAGGTTTACTTGGCATCTAAGAAATATTCTATAAAATAAATAGGTTAGAAATGTCAAAGTAATAATCAAACAATTTCGTACTTATTGCCATTAATTGATATTACTATTTATTATCAGTATTATTCTCAAAAAAACAGATTTTGTAATTTTTGATAAACTAAATATTCAAATTGGAAGAATGCTTAACCTAGAAGTTAGAATAACGGAAACAATGTCAATAAACAACATTATTGAAATAATTTGACAACAAGTCGAATATCATAAGACTATCTCCTAGACAACCTATCCTTTTTATTTAATATAATATTTCAAAGACGTACGTCTTAACTCAAAATGACAAACGTCTGTAGTATTACAGCGCGTGTTCATGTGTGTTAGAAAGAGATAAAGTACAATTTGCGGTTCACACTTGGGCAGTACGAACTGAAAACTTATACTTTATGAACATCTATGTACATGTACATATATATATATATATATATATATATATATATATATATATATATATATTTAGTGTTTATAAGAATTTAATTTTCTTATTTATTTTATTGGCCGTGTCTTAATATTAAAATAATAGACTTTAATGAATTTTAATGTTTTCCTCTACGACGTTTCGACTCTTTTTTACGATTTTTTTTGCTCACGACAGTATATATATATATATATATACATATATATATATATATATATATATATATGTATATACAGGGTGAGTCGTGAGGAATCGACCAAACTCAAGGAGTGTATTCTACTGGTGAAAGTAATGTAAAAAAACTCAAATGTTGTTATACGATTTTTATTTGTTTTCGAGTTATAGCGTAATTAAAAATGTAGATTTAGTATACCATGTTTATGTATGTATTCGTAAAAACAGTGAAACCCCGGTAGCAATTCATTATAGGGAAGTCTTCCTAGCTGAAGCGCTACCTGTTCGTGGTTTTCCGAAGTAGCGGTAGTGACATTGAAAGCAGTCGAGAAATAGTGTAGAGTGGTTTGTATGCCTAATGCGTCTAATGTCACTACCTCTAGTTCATCGTTGATATAGTGAGGGCGCTGCCATCGTAAAAAATGTTCCCTATACCTTGGAGTAAATTATAACAATGTGTTCGGGTATTGTGACATTGACTTGACGTTTGTACGACTATAGTGTAACAAACTAAAATGCCACACACTTATTCTAATTTAGAATATGCTAATATGGTGTTTGTTTATGGATTTTGTGATGGGAATGCTACAGCTGCTGCTAATGAATATCGTCAACGGTTTCCACATCACAGACATCCTAATAAAACTGTATTTATTAGTGTATTCAACACATTGTGCGCGACCGGTGTGAACATAATATCTGAACGAGGCAGTCGACAACAATTACAACAAGTAGAAGATATTCTGGATGTAGTAGAAGAAGACGCAACTACCAGCTCACGGAGAATTAGTATTCAAATGGGCATTCCACAAACAAGGGTGATAAAAACACTCCACGAGCATGGCTTACGTCCGTACCACGTACAAAGAGTACAGCACCTACAACGAGATGATAATCGTAGACGTATGGAATTTTGTCGATGGATAAATGATAATCCTCGTTTTGTATCGCGTATACTGTTTACGGATGAAGCGACATTCACCCGTGACGGTATTAATAATTGTCATAACCAGCATGTATGGTCAGACGAAAATCCACACGCAACAGTCGAAAGTAACTTTCAACTTAAATTTTCGGTAAACGTGCGGTGTGGTATGATCGATGGTTTTTTAATTGGTCCTTACATTTTTGAGAATCGCCTCACGGGAGACACCTATTTACATTTTTTAGAAAATGAACTGCACGGACTGCTAGAGGATGTTCCCATAAACATCAGAATCCAAATCTTCTACCAGCACGATGGAGCGCCTGCACATTACGCTCGTGCAGTCAGGCAACATTTGGCTGAAAGGTTTCCAGGGAGTTGGATTGGACGTGGTAGTCACATTGGTGGGCCTCCTAGGTCTCCAGACCTCACGCTACTCGATTATTGTTTATGGGGCTGGTTAAAAAATGAAGTGTATCAAGTAAAAGTGGACACTCGTGATGCACTAATTCAACGGATTATGAATGCTGCTGACAATATCAAACATCAACCTGACGCAATCAGGAACGCAACCAGCGCCCTTGGTAGACGATGTAAAAAATGTTTTGAAATGAATGGCGGTATTTTTGAAAATATATTATAAAGAACGATAATACCAATAAAATACAAATACTTCAATGTATGAAATTTTGTTTATTTTTAATTACGCTATAAGTCGAAAACAAATAAAAATCGGATAGCAACATTTGAGTTTTTTTACATTACTTTCACCTGTAGAATACACTCCTACAGTTTGGTTGATTCCTCACGACTCACCCTGTATAATGTCGTGAGCAAAAAAAATCGGGACAGAGTCAAAATCGTTATGTCAATTTCCTTTATTTTTTAGCGTTGTAATTTTGACGATATTTGATTAATTTTCAAACTCTACGTCAAATTATATATCATAGTTGCTAATTCAAAATTGAAATGCCGCATCTTTCGAAAACTGATAAAGCCAGACTTGTTACTAGTTTGAAAAATGGGAAATCATTAAGAAGTGTATCGATTCAATTTAATATTGTTAAAAGTTCAGCCGCAGGAATATATAAAAAAAATGGAGGGAAGAGGATAATTTAAAGCGGAAGATAATTTCCGGACGTAACAAAATTACGAATACGCAGGAAGACGAAACATTAGTTACTGATGAAACAGACATGCAATATACATATCTGTAACTGTACACATGGACAATACACCTTGTATTTTACAGCACTTACTTCTGCTTAAGACACGTGTTTCTGCCATCTATAGGCGTCATCAGTCAAGCTAGTGAAGCAATGTAATGCAAAAGAATACAAATCTATTTAGAAAACAGATTTGTATCTGTATATACATTTAAGCTTAAATCGCCCACAAGACATAGCAAATTTCGTCCTATCAGGTAACACCTATATAATAAGTGTCATCTGACGGACGAAAGAGACTATGCCGAAAAAGGCAACCCTTCCCTTGACCGACTAAGTCGGTACAGAAGGGACTAATGGACTACACCTAGATACAGCAGACCGATTTTGATGTGGCCGGTGGGAGAATTTGTACGTGCGTCAAGTAAGGGTCAGTGTTAGATAGAGACAGTATTCGGAAAAATGAAATGCAAACACTTTGTGCGAGACGTGCATTGGGACGTAGTAAGGGATAATAAGGGATGCCAGAGGTTCCCCTACTTATGAATTTTGTGTGCATCTCGAGGGCGGTACTTCTGACCGGCCACATCAAAATCGGTCTGCTGTACGTATTTTCTTCCCTTCTGTACCGACTTAGTCGGTCAAGGGAAGGGTTGCCTTTTTCGGCATAGTCTCTTTCGTCCGTCTGATGACACTTATTATATAGGTGTTACCTGATAAGACGAAATTTGCTATGTCTTGTGGGCGATTTAAGCTTAAATGTATATACAGATACAAATCTGTTTTCTAAATAGATTTGTATTATTTTGTATTACATTGCTTCACTAGCTTGACTGATGACGCCTATAGATGGCAGAAACACGTGTCTTAAGCAGAAGTAAGTGCTGTAAAATACGAGGTGTATTGTCCATGTGTACAGTTACAGATATGTATATTGCATGTCTGTTTTATTTGTAACAAATGCGTAATACGTGCATAACGTATTGATATACTTAAACTTTTTTTTATTAGTTACTGAGATTAGGCACAACCCTTTCGACACATTAAAGGAAGCTATAAGAACAACACAATTTCCTTCCTCGTCTTGTAACACAATGGTTACAAGAGAATGAAATTTAAACTTGAGATATCCAGCCCTACAGTCCTTATCTAAATCCCATTGAAAATGGATGGAGATTAATGAGATAGAGCTTCTACCCAGGAAGAATTTTGGGAGTGTTCAAAATGCTTGGCATCAAATTCTATAAATGTTGTACAAAATATTGTCGCTTCAATGTCTACAAGATTAGATGCAGTTAATAATAACGGTGGAATGACTAAATACTAATTACATATTTTAATGTAATAATCATTTTAATTTAATAATTTCTCTATCGGTTTAGTAATTTTTATTTACATTTATTTTAAAAATGTTTAATAAATGTCAATAAGACACACATTTTTGACAATTCCTGACTTACTATTATGAGTAAAGATAGGCACTTAAGTAGTCACAATTTAAACCCACGCAGAAACAGTGTCCCGTTTATTTTGCTCACGAGAGTATATAACGAGCCATCGATAAAATTCATAATTTTTTTTTTTAACTATATTATCTTAAACTACATATCAAAATATAATTATACACAAAATTTTACGGTTTAAAACCTATTAGTTTTTAAAAAATTAAATAAATAAAATCTCGTGACGTCACAAGGCTCTCGTACGCTAAAATCACTATGTGGCAACACCGTCATCATATGAATGGAATCGATCGGCGTTTCCGCTTATTATTTGTTCACTAAAGAGTTTTGTGTGGTTAGTGAGGTTAAGTTGTAATAAATATTTATTTCTAATTCGCAACATGAATCCTGGGTTTGAAGATGCGAATTCAAATAATTTACCCTTTGTAAATTATTCTGATTGATGAATATTACAATAATATATTAAGTTTTATTAGTAGTGAAACTCGTGGAGCAAAAAACACAAAGTAATAATTTTTCCTGTAAACTAATTGGCTGTTCTGTATTAAAAAAGCGTTTTTTAAGGTCAAGTAGATAAGTATATGGCGATAATGCTGTTGGTTTTGTACAATGAAAAAAGAGAATAATGTATGTAAGATAGGTACAAGCCAAAATTACACCTGAACATAAACTTACATCTAAACCTTATATAGTTATGGCCGAAATTTATGAAACTGAACGAATTATTGTGAAATCTGAATGTCTGGACTGTGCTGCTGCTGCAGGTAAGATATAATGATATTTAAATATTAAAATAAAAGATCACAATAAATAAAATATATCAGTATACCGCCTCATTCTGAGCAAACGCAACGATCCGAATGTATGAATATTTCTCCCGCTCCGAAGAAAAATCTCCTGAACGCTTTTAGCCAATCACAAAACAGTCTGTCGCGCAACCATTTGACAATTAATGTCACAAATTAGTGTCACCACTGTCACCCTATACGGAGTCTCTTAAGCGTTTGAATAGTGATCATGCCGCGTTATACACTAGAAGAGAAAGCCGAAATGATGAAATGGTATCACGCTGATAATTCTTATGAAAGAGTATGTGACTTATTTGCCGGAAGGTATGCCGACAGGCACATCCCGAACAAAGCTACAATTTGTAGACTTAAAAAGAAAATAGACATTACTGGTTCTGTACAAAATTTAAAACCATTATTCCCAAATCGCAGAGTTCCTAATGATACGTCCATTTTAGTATGCGCTGCAATAGAACTAAATTGAAATTTGACACTTAGCGATATTTCCAATGATTTAGACATATGCTGCTCTTCCGTTAACCGCATACTAAAATTAAATGGTTTTCGTAATTATAAATATTCCAAACATCATCAATTATTTTACGGCGATGAGTTTAAACGGATGAATTTCCGTTACTATATAATTAATTTCTCATTATGAACAATTTATTTTATTATTTGTAAGAGTAAATTTTTCTTTACATTACTAGAATTTAATTTAGTTTTTATTAGTTCTGAAATTTATTTAGTATACTATGAATAGTTTTTGTGACCTTTATTATTAAAATTTAATTTATTAAATCTCTTGATGCCTTATTTGCAATTTTCTTGATCGCTTATTAATAATATCATTACGCTTTGTGTAACCATCGTCAGTATAACGTATTGCAATTTACTCATTTCCATAACACAGGACTAAACAATTTATAGTCCTTTAATAGTAATTTGGTAATCAGATAATTTTTCTTACGCGGCTCCATAATATGTAAGTATGTATGACATATGACATCGATTGCACATTCGGATCGTTGCGTTTGCTCGGAATGAGACAGACTGTGTTGTGATTGGCTAAACGCGTTCAGGGGATTTGTATTTGGAGCGGGAGAAATATTCATACATTCGGATCGTTGCGTTTGCTCAGAATGAGGCGGTATAACAGTAATAATTTATATTTACTGTTTTCCAGGTGGTTGTAAACAGATTAGCATTATTATTTTGGTTGCTAAGATGATCAGAAGAGCCTTCAACAACTGCAGTAAAATGTTATTGGAAAAAATCAGAGCTCTCAAAGGTTGGAAGTTTAAAAAAAATTATCTGTGTGATGGATATGGAACCTGCTGTCATAGTGCCTATTATAACCAATAATTTTTTGCAAAATGTAATTAGTGAAGGAAAGTTATTGAATGCAGATAGTGTACTACTACAATGTTATAAAGTAGTAGACAATGAACGTTTGTTATCTATTCATCAAATGTATATCAATTATTTTAAGGAATTAAATAATTTGGTGGCAGATGCAGACACTTTTCTGCAATATTGTATAAAAATTAACTCGTCAACAGTCTGATGAGACTTTGTGGTATGAGCTGAGGTATGCTCGTATTACTGCTTCTAAAATATATGAAGCATCAAAATGTATTATTATGGATGGAACTAACAGAATTGATATATTGGGAGGCACTAAATTGTCAGCAACAGCAACTATGGAAAGAGGTAGAAAACTAGAATCAGAAGTTTTTAAGAAAGTGTGTAGACGGTTCGAAATAAAATTTGAAAAAAGTGGCTTGCACATAGATTTAAAATATCCGATTATTGCAGCATCTCCAGATGGAATTAGCATGGTATACTGTTTAGAGATTAAATGTCCATCCAAAGAAAAAAATATTGAAAATTACTTACTTGATGAAAATACCATTGCACCAAAATATTATGCTCAGCTTCAAATTCAACTTCATGTTACTAAAAGGGATTATGGGCTGTTTGTTGTAGCTTGCCCAAACTTTGAAACAATAAGGCAATTTAAATATTTAAGTTGTAAGTATGATCCAAATTATTGCAATAAAATAATAAAAAAGGCAATAGAATTTTGGAAAAAGGCAATCTTTCTATGTTTCCACACATTCAAAACATAAAATTTTAATTAAAATGTTATTTTGTTTTTTAAAAGAATTATTTAGTTTATTATATAAATAAAAACATGATTATTATTTTGTTTGAGCATTTATATTTATCTACTGACTTTTCTAAGTGCATATTTTGTGCAGTTGCATTTTCTTCCATTTATGTTTATTTTTTAATTAATAAAATTTTATTCTGTAGAATAATATATATAAAGTTATTTAATTATATTTCTGTATTGCTTTGTATCAAAAACATAAATGTTTCGTACAACCTCTGTCTGTGGATTCATCTATTACTAATGAAAACTTAGTGACTTTTAAAATGTCACAGATATCCTGATGGTGATTCTTTCCAATTGCATTGTTCACGTTGCATTCTTTGTGTCAAATCAGTGCTATTCGTCCAGTTGATTTGATGGAAATCTCTTTATTGCAGACCTTACAAAACCTATCAAAATTTCAAAGTAACCTAGATTGACTTTTCAAATGAACACTTGTTATGTCTGGGCATAAGTACTCATATTTTAATTGTGGACTTTGGATATTCACAAAATTATTGTTAAAATATTTTTCACGCTATAGCATAAAATATTTTGAAAGCAAAATATATTTTAGCACGAAAAAGAAGAAATTAAAAAAACTTAAGGCAAACACCTGATTGGTTTAATACGAACAATACATGTGAGGACCAAAGAAAGTTTATTCTAGACTTACTAATAAGGACACAAATATATAAACAGTATAAATTTGTTTCAAGTACATAGTTACAAAATGCCTCAAACAAAATAACACACGAAACTTGCTATTTTACAAAATCAATAAACATTTTACACAAAGTAAATGCCACGTGAGCAAAAAAAACGGGACACTGATTCTGCATGGGTTTAAATTGTGACTACTTAAGTGGCTATCTTTACTCATAATAGTAAGTCAAGAATTGTCAAAAATGTGTGTTTCATTGACATTTATTAAACATTTTTAATATATATATATATATATATATATATATATATATATATAAATAATAATTACTAAAAACAATAGAGAAAGAATATAATTAAAATAATTAGTATTTCGGCATTCCACCGGTATTATTTATAACTACACGTAATCTTGTACACATTGAAGTGACAATATTTTGTATAACATTTAAAGGAATTTGATGCCAAGCATTTTGAACAATCGCCCAAAATTCTTCATTTTCTAAATTATTACCTAACAAGTTTGGTTTTATCAGTTTTCGAAAGATGCGGCATTTTCAATTTTGAATTAGCAACTTTGATAGATAATTTGATGTATAGTTTGAAAATTAATCAAATATCGTAAAAATTACAACACTAAAAAATAAAGGAAATTGACATAACGATTTTGACACTGTCCCGATTTTTTTGCTCACGACAGTACATACCTACATGTATGCACGCGTTCATGCTTTTTATTAAAAATAGAATAGAATAGAGTTTTAACAACTGTCTTGGGATTGAAAAATACAATATATGTATTTGCTATTGAAACTTTTAAATTATGAATTATTCCATGGTTTATTATTTTTGTCTACCTCACATTATAATCATATATAATTTTAGATCTCGACAAAAGAGCTATTACAATATTCTTATACCTACTATTTTTCCCGGCATCGTTATTTTTGTCAAGTATAGTAACAATAACTAATAAAATAGTTTTGCATTCATACATGTATACAGCTATATTTAAAAAACTTATATTTTTATAAATATGAATAACACTACCTTTAGAATATAATTGTTTAAAAATGTGCATTTTATTTAACCTGATAAGAATTTCCGAATATTGTTCAGTCAGTATACACCATATATATACCTATAATTTACATATTCGTTTTCCCTATGGAAGGACGACTGTCCTATATGTAAATAGTGGCAAGTATGAAAGTGAGATGCTTGTCCGTTATATTTTACGACACAATTGAAATTTGGCGTCAATGTATTTCTCGTCTAAAATTAAAAAATATTTAATTAGATAATTAAATTATAAAATATCATTTGAAACTACCTAAATATTAATATAAATTTTATGTCAAGTTAAATTTAATTTTAAAAATTATTTTAACTAATTTGATAGGTTTCTGCAAGGAATCAGCTTCTTTTATATTGTAAATAATACATTTGTCACTAGAGAGCAGCACATTATGGGGCGAAAATCGTTCCATTACATTGACAAACTAGTATACATACTCAAATAACGCCTGTAGCAATGTATGCATGGATGTAGTACAAAGAGATTGAAATATACTAGAGGCAGCGTGATTTCAATTTGTAGGTGAGGTAAATGGTAATAATATGTATGGATCAGGAGATCTGGGACGGAACGAGCGGACAACCACACAGTGGCGGGTTGAAAAATGGGGTATAAAATGTATAAGCAAACGCCAATTAAGTTGGCGCGAGGAGGGGTAAGTTCGGGCAGAATTAGAAGTAGTGGGGAGATTTGTATTTAGTTTTACATTAAATTGCAAAATTCCACAGGCAGCAATGTCAGATAATTCTAACCTCTTCGAAAAAAAACATAATTAAACATTAAAAAAACATATAACACAAAATTTGATATAAATAATGAGATTGTAATGTGTAAACAGGTTTTTAAATATATTTTTATAAGCATCGTAACAAAATCTGTAAGCCTCGTAAGTCGGGAAAGTACAAAATGCAATTTTGAAGTCGCGCGTAGCTTACGATTTCCTATAAACTCTAAGCATGTATCGTAATTAGAGAATACAATCCCGAGCATGTTTTTCAATCCCGGGATTAGACTATTAGACTATGTGGTTTCTAATTGCGCTCAAATGAAAAAGAAACTTAAGTAATTTCTTAAAAATTATTTATTAATATTGTTGCACAACGCAATACACAATATACTAAAATAAGGAACAAAAAAGACAATACAAAAAACTATTTATAATTTCGAAAATACAATCGCAGAAATATCAAAGCATCCAATGTTTGACTTCCAAGCCTGCTTCGTAATTTATTGGCAACATAAGCAGCAGCTGAAAACGCTCGCTCAGGTTCTACACTGGTTGGAGGAATAGACAATAGATATTTATATGCTAATTCTAAGTGATATCCACGAACTCCTCCATTTTCGAACAGGCTAATTTCGCGTCTAATACTATTTACCAACCCCGCCGATTCATTTTGTTCTTCAGGATCTGGGGATTCCATGCTCTTATTAATTTCCAGCTGTAACTTTTCCTTTAGTGTCAATTGGGGTTAGGAGGTTTGTTGCCTTGGCTTATCATCTGTTTGTGATCCTGACCTTTCTTCCTCTTCCGTGTCATCTCGACTATTTAGTCTTTTAACAATACTCTTTATTTCCGCCCTCACTACAGCCTGTGTAGGAACTGGAAATAAATCAAGCCATTCCAAATCCGATAATAATAAATTTTCATCATCTTTTCGTGGATTTTGTAAATAATTCAACACACCAGTTAAATCATCATTTCGTCGTTGCTTTATACGTTCCACTAAGGATGTTTTCATTTTATTGGCGAGTGCTGAGTTTTTGCTAGACAATTGTTTTATAAGAAATTTCAAAGCGGCATCAGCTGTGCATAAATTAGCATCTCGTCGACAGATTGCTTCTACTGTTAATTTAATTGGGGTCAGCACATCAACAATTTTATTTACCAAGTCAAAATCAGCATCTTCTAAACGAATTGGATGATTGAGATCTATAAGAGCTTTTCAAATGCAGGTTTTTAAAAGAGAATCGTTCCAGCATGGTTAAAAGACTATTCCACCTTGTTTTACAGTCCAAAAGAAGTGACAGCTCTTTTTCATGTTCAATCTTCACATATTTTTGAAGTACTGTTTCATTTTTCAATGGTGATCTTTTGAAATACACTACAACTTTGCGGATTTTCTTTATCAGCTCATTAATCTTTTCATCTTTCGTTAACTCTGCTATGTGTTCTCGCGCAAGTTCATTTTGTGACATCAAAATTAAACCTGATTCTGGACAGTCTAAGTTTTCTAAATTGTCATCATCATCGCTATCGTTCATATAATCAGCAGTCACAGCTGGTTCATTTATAGTATCATCTGGGTCTGAGGTAGGGCTGTCTTGCCTGTCTTGAAAATTATACTTTATTTTATAAAGCACATCACAGACTGCTAAATTGATACCATGTGCGAGACACAGTTGTTGTTCAGTGCAAACAAGCTGTCCCACCTTTATCATAACGTTCGGCCCCTCGGTTACAAAAGCCGCGATATCAGTTTCCAGGGAAATATTAAATTTACTTAGACGCTCTTTCAATATACGAAGACAATTTTCAGCCGTCATACTTCCATGAATAAGAACGAGTCCTAAGCTTCAAATTTTTTTTATATGATTGAACGTTGATAGCCATGTATCGTTTATTGGACGTTGATGTCCACTGGTCGAAAGATAGACTGAATCTTTCACCTGCACTTTCCAAATGTTTTAATTCTGCAGTTACTTGCTTTCTGATTTTTTCACTGAAATTCATAACACGCTTTCGAATTGTGACGGCTGATTTTGATAAATCCGTGTATTTCGCTAAGAGCAATTTTCTCAAATCGTCTGAAGTTATGAATACACTGAACTAATGCAATCGTTCTTGCCAAAACATCATCCAAGCTATCGTCGGCACTTTTAGTAAAATAATCTTCTAACTTTCGTTTAGCTGGCGGCGGTGCTGTGTTCAGATTTTCAGAATCTTGACTTGTTGAAGCTGTTAAACGATTAACGTCAGCTAAAATCTTAAAGTTATGTTTTGATGACAAATGTGTATGTAATCCCTTAGTCGATCCAATCAAAGTCTTGAGAATGGCAGGTCATCGCTTACATTTAGCACTATTCCCGTCTTTCGCAACTAAAAAATAACTCCACGCTGACGACGTATCACTGTTTGTTTTATGTTGAACAAAGTCTCCCGCCATTTAAAATAATTTTTTCAGATAATTGACTTTTAAATTTAAATGACGTAACCTGCGTAATCTTGTCGCTGGTAAAATAATAAATGAAGAAAGTAAATCCTAAAAGCGTATTTATACTTTCGTACAGGGAATCCCAGACGGGGAATCCCTCCCAACAATATTATGATATATCATATGAGGTGATCGGGTGATTCCCCTGTTGGCCTATTGGGGAATTACTTTAACAGTATTGTATTGAAGTATGCTGGGCGAGGAAGTTTCTTCTAAGTTACATATTATTTGGGCTGTACCTGTGTAGTTCTTTTATCGTACGGCATACCTAAGATTGATTTTTTGTCTTTATGTAATAAGTGCCCTTAATATAATCTAGGTAAGGTCATTGTCAAGGCGCAACGGATTACGGAATGCAAACTGGCAATCCCGAAAATCCCGAGATTAGCCAAGTACAGTCCCGGGATTTTCGGGATCAAAACCCGGCCGGGATCCCGAGACCCCGGGATTCTGGATTGTATTCTCTAATCGTAATGAATCGTACAATGAATCCTTTTGAATTATCTGAAATACACTTCCAGCAGTTATTGCGTTTAGACAAAAGATCTTCTACCAATTTAATGAATACTTTGGAAGCAGTTATGGACTTGCGTGGTCATATTCCACTGCATCTGAAGGTAATTATGTATTTATAATTTTAGAAATTTGTTGTATATATCTGTCTTGAATTGTAGCTTTTAACAACATTACATTTTACAGACACAGGATCCTTTCAAAATCCAGTAGGTTGTAATTCTTGGATAGCACTAAGCCAAACATCAGTATGTCGAATATTAAATGAAATTTGTTCTGTGATAGCTGAAAATTTGTTTCCTAATTATGTGCAGTTTCCAACAACAGCAGATATGAAAAATAAAATAAAAAGAGGTTAAAAAATTAATTGACCATGTAATGTTTTATGAAATATATCTCTATTATAGTTTCAATGAAAAATGGGGAGCTCGAGGAGTTGTGGGTGTAATTGACGAAACTCATGTTGAGATACTTGCTCCCCACCCACCGTATGTATATATTAACAGAAAAAGAAGATATTCTATAAATGTAATGCTTGTAAGTAAACATTATATGTATAAACATATATTGATATAGTGAAGGGTAAAATATCACATTAAGGACTAATTCTAAATATACTTCATTTTTAGATTGCAAGATAATTGGATGTAGTGCATGAAATGCTGCTATGTGGCAAACAAGTAATATTAGAAATTACTTAAGAGAGCAATACGAACATGGGGATACCTTAACACATTTAATAGGTAAACAGTTACATATATGCACATATACTGAACTGCGCATTTATTTTCAATTCCAAACAGGGGATAGTGGTTATCCTCTTGAGCCGTGGCTTTTCACACCGTTTGCTAATGTACAAGAAGGCACAATCGAAGCAAATTTCAATAAACCTTAAACGAAACCAGAAGCGTTATTGAGAGAACATATTATTATCCATCCAACTAGAGCAGCAAGTAACAAAAATTATTCATACATATTGTGTACTCATAATATCGCTAAGAAATAAGTAATTAAACTTCTAGTTTCAAAAATTCTTTTATTTTAAATCACTACAATATTGTTTCGCCATACAATGGCTTCATCAGGTGGATGAATACAGTATTCATCCACCTGATGAAGCCATTGTATAGCGAAACAATATTGTAGTGATTTACAATAAAAGAATTTTTGAAACTAGAAGTTTAATTAGGTATTTTCAAATTTTCTAATGATATAATAGTGTCCGCCATGTGAATACAATATTTAAATTTAATATTTTTTTTGAAATGTTAAACCAAATAATTATAAAAACCTTGTTTATATATTCTTTCTGGCAATAAAGATTTTGTCTGGCTATATATTTGTGTTAACGAGGTGAATAAATTAGCATTAATATAGTTCAATCGTTTTGTTGCACTGTACTCTTTCATTGTCGTAAATTTTAAATGACTGTCATCTGTATTTCTCGTGTATATGTTTTCTATGCAGACATCACACTGCTTGATCATTTTATTTATTCTTTTTCTGACAAAACCAGCCACGTAAGCAGCAATATTTTCTTCTAATTTTATGGTAGAGATATTCATAGGTGATAGTGATTTGGATCTTTTTTGTTTCCTTCACATCTTTGCTAACTGTCTTTAAACAATAAAATTATTATTATTTACATGTGATTAAAATATCATCAAAAAGTACTATCATTATTATTGTTATAAGATATTAAACTACATGAACAAATTTTTCCAAAGTTAAGAAAATAATAGTGTTATCATTTTCGCAGTTGCTGCTCACTGAGTGTTTTGGGGTCAAATTTTTAACCAAAAGGTGTAAATAAATAAAATGGTGTAAATGCTGCAGCTGTAAGGTTCGTAAATCGTACTCCTCTTTGTACTTTTATGTTTATAAATATAATTGTAAACATTAAAAGCTACTTCTCGCGTTTGAGCGTGAATCACTTTATGATCCCCTAGCAAAGACATTATGTTCCGTCAAACGTCTATGACAAATGTATTCTGACAATTACTTGAGTAGTATAATAGATTACTTTTCATTAATGGACTTGAAGTCGATGAAGAAGAACTGGAAATATCATTTTATTAATTTTTGTAGTCAGAATAAGTTTAATAACCGGAATAACCTTCATATACCAACCCTATTGTTCGAGAATCTAAAGGTAATGCTCGATATGTAATAGTTAATGTTGAAGTATTCATCGGTTTATATCCCCGTTTCAAAATTCGAACAGCGCTGGGTTTCTTCATTTAAAAATATAAACATGAGTGACATAGAAACATATATATGTTGTTGTCAATTGTATACAACATACGTTGTTTGTGTAAAATAAGGATATATATCATATATCGAATTTAGAACATGTTCTAAAGCCGTGCAGTAAAAAATGCATGCATTTCTGTTGCATGCAATTGGTGGAAATGCATAGTGTGAACGCAAAAATGCAGTATTTTGATGCAAAAAATGCAGCATCAAAATGCACAAGTGGGAACTAGCCTTAAGTCGTTAATCTCTCGTACATCTGCGCAATAAACATCACATACATATATCGACTAATAGTGTATCGCAGAATCTTCTGAGCTTATTCATGGATACATACAAATATGTTTGGTTTTTGTGTTTTATTCCATTATGATATTACTCTTCAAATGATTGAATTACTGTGTTTAAATGTTGTATCTGAATTATCATTATTCGAAAGAAATTGAAAATTTAATCACTTTAATAAAAATTTTCTGTTATTTCGATATACAAGATAATTCATATCTGAAGACAGAAACAGAAACTTTTTTGGCCGAACCATGTTTTGTAAGCGTTTTTTTTCAAATTTCACAAAAAAATAATCATTACAAAAGGCTTTATTAAGCAATATGGTTTAAACAACAAAGAAGCTATCGGGCAATATTGGCGAGCGTTGATGCTTTTGCTAAAGAGGAAAGATATTAGAAGGATAGCACTTCTATCAAAATAGAAAGTACAATAAATAGAGAACGGACACGCTTACCACCCAGTGCAGTACTGGCGAAAGGCTGTATTTCTAAAATATTTAATTTTATTTATATAATTGGAAAACGAACGGGTGGGTGGTGATCTATAAAATTACGACATACATATTTATTTGTTGAAAATTTGTATTTATAAAGTTTTTAATTTTATTTATATAATTGGAAAACAAACGGGTGGTGATCTATAAAATTACGAAATACATATGTATTTGTTGAAAAGTTGTATTTTTAAAGTTTTTAATTTTATTTCTATAATTGGAACATTTTTATTTGTTCATCTTGTCGTTCAAGATGAGTAAAGGAGTATTAATATTGACTAGCAATAGTTTCTCAAGGTTTTCTTCTGTCAATTTTGTTCTCTTTGAATTAAGTACATCCTTATAAATAGAATACGTCCTTTCTACATCGCAACTGGTTATAGGTGCATACTGAAAATATTCTTTTATTTCTTCATATTTAGCCGTTAGATTTTGTGGAATTGTCTCCATATATAATTGCTGCAATGTAATTAAATCTGGATTTCTATTAAGAATTACTTCAAACTTTTGCCGAAGGCCACATCCGAAGTCACTTGGAATACTTTTCAAATTATTAACAGCCACATCTAATGTGGTTAATCCGCCATTTAATTTGAGATTTCGATTTTCAAAATAAGTGATTAGTTTTGGCAATTTTCCAAAGTGTTCGTGAAGAAAGTACAACTGATTTTTTAAATTTGGGATTTGTGTGAGCTCCTTGCACTCACCAATATTTCTAGCATCCTCCTGTAGCAGTGTTACGAAATGTTTTAGACTATCGAAATTCTCAGCATAATAACTAGTAGCTTCCAGCCATGTTCCCCATCTAGTTATTACTGGAGTGGGAGGCAGTGACAGAGATGGAAATTTTTCCCTGAAAAGAGCTGCTCTCAATGGTGCTTTTCTGAAAATTTTTTAAAAGCGGATACAAGTCTATCAACTTCTGGAAAGGTGCTCTGATATATTCACAGGTTCTGCGGAGAACATGTGCTACACAAGTAATATGCAACAAATTAGGATATGTGTCCATTAATATATATGCAGCTCTGTCACTTACAAATAAAAGTACTTTTTCTTTGTACCTGTCGTCGGAATGAAGTATATTTTGAATATTCTCATTAATCGTTTTAGCAACTGTTTCCGCATCAACTGTATTTATAACTTTTGTTGGTATTTCATATGCGTTATATGGAATAGTCGGATGTAGTACACCAGCTACAACATTTACCACACAGCGTCCTAACATATCCACCGTTTCGTCGGCGCTTATCCATATGTATTGATTTAAAAGATGGCTTCTAATGCGTTCTACTGTTCTCGTATAGCACCTAGAAACATAATATTTGCGTAAAGTTGATTCATCAGGAACATTTCGACCAGTATATTTTTTCAGAAATATTTTTAAAGTGGGATTGCTAAGTTTATTTAATGGAATATTAGCCGCCATAAAAGTTTTACAGAGTTCAGATGTGTTTGCGATACTAAGTGACGAATTTTTCACGATATTTTACGGATTTTGTAATAAATTTCGGAATCACTGACAATGGACATACAATCAGTATGACCGTCAATCCAACTCGTCATTGTTTTACGATGCTGTTCTCGACGTTCTTCCGTATCATATCTGAAAAAGTAACTTAAACAATGCTCTAGGTCTAAATAAATGAAAACTAATGTCCGCGTAAGTTATTGAAATTGAACGAAATTCAATGCACACTTACGTCTAAATAATTTGGAGAAGTAGATTCAATAAAACGATATTAAACAGGATCTATCACAAAAATTACGATGTAATTAACAGTTAAAACTATGAAAACAAGAAACTTACTCACGGCACTTTATTTATCTTACGAAATATAAACTAATAAATAAAATACATTATAAAAATCCCGCTTCTATCTACGCTCATGAAAACACTTTAAAAAACACTATATTCTCCGAATACAATAGCTGGCTTGTCCATTGTTATCGCGGCGAAACCAGGTGTCCGAGTAAGTCAAACAAATACTTCATTGAATTACGCCGGGATGTACTGAGCGACGTTATACACAATTCCAATTGCCGATTGCGTTTTATGGAAATTGCATCCGTTCTCTAATAATAATATATAGAGTAAAAATAGCAAAACGTAGACAATGACAATCATTGTGTTCATAATCGTCAGGATAATGTAAATTTAACGTTTTGTAAAGATACATTTGATTTATCAGATAGTATGTGTTGCAAGGTAAATTTACATAAAACTTGTAACCCTACCGAAAATCTGGCGGAAACATAATTATTTTTAATTAAAAAAAAAGACTAATTACATTTTGTTATTGGTGCTTATAGAAATATGAATTCTATTATTTATCTTTTGTTTTTCATTGTTGCTTAAATAAAGAGTATTATTAAAATAATTTAATGCTTCTATTTTCAAGAAGAGTCTGTACTTAAACTTTATTGAGAATCCATCAAAATTCTTTCAAAATCAATGTATTAGTAAGATAGTGCGACGAAAGCGATAAAATTGTTTCTGATTCGAGGAAAAAGTGTAATTCTAAAATAACTTGATCCAGATTGGTTCTGGATCAATTTCCGCTATTGTCGATTTAAACAGGCTTGGTGTGTTTAAATCGACAAGGGCAAAAAATAATTTCAAACCCGTCTGAACTGAGTAGTGTGAGGTTGTATTATTTGCGAAATTCGAGCAGAAAAGAACATAATTCTGTAATCATTTGGAACAAAAGCCAAAAAAGACAGCAAGGGAAATAGAAGGCATTCTTTGGCGGCACTTCGTTTTAATTACTGTATTTTAAAATTTGGTTGATTAAGTAGATTTAGATATTTTGCTTATAGATTGAAGTTTGTACTTAACTATTGTTTTATCATACCATAGGTACCTATTATTTTGCTGACATTGCTGATGCAACACAAAGTTTGACTCACTGCATGGTTTTGAAGCTCATGCAAAAAATATTTCTAATATTAAAATCCATGCAAAAAGAACAAGATATTCATTCAAATTCGAGGATTTTTTATTCTTCAATTTATATCGTTAATAATTCTATTGAAAATAATATTGATTTATAACTATTAAGATAAAATAAAACAAATTTTATGAATTTCACTTTTTAATTATCACTGTAACGAGTCGTTTCGCACCAACCTGGGCTTCGTCAGACATATAACTAACTTATTTACAAAATATTTTTTATATTAAACACAAGTAAACAGTAACAAGCAAAAACACATGTTTTATTTTAAAAAATAGTCAGAGGGATGGGTGCTTTTTATTACGGGATGTCTATACAAAACTTTCGCTACGGTTTATAAAAAAATGTACAGTTCTTAAGTAATAAAACTAAAGGTTTACATTATATTACAGGGATAAAGAATTCTATGGAAAAATACAAAAATACTATACACTATGTAACTGTCAGCAAATCAAATAAATAGATTAATTTGCTGACAGTTACATAGTGTATAGTATTTTTGTATTTTTCCATAGAATTCTTTATCCCTGTAATATAATGTAAACCTTTAGTTTTATTACTTAAGAACTGTACATTTTTTTATAAACCGTAGCGAAAGTTTTGTATAGACATCCCGTAATAAAAAGCACCCATCCCTCTGACTATTTTTTAAAATAAAACATGTGTTTTTGCTTGTTACTGTTTACTTGTGTTTAATATAAAAAGTATTTTGTAAATAAGTTAGTTATATGTCTGACGAAGCCCAGGTTGGTGCGAAACGACTCGTTACAGTGATAATTAAAAAGTGAAATTCATAAAATTTGTTTTATTTTATCTTAATAGTTATAATGGAATTTCATCAAGTAAAGGCCGAAACAATCATATATCATATATTGATTTATATTAATTGCAGATGGTATACGACTTTCGTCTTCAAATATTTCATCGTAACATTTCTTTTTTTCTGAAGTTCGAATTTCATTTCCAAATGATCAGCTATCATGGCATTTTAAAATACCATGTCGCGATTGCGATAGTTATTACATAGGTCAAACTAAACAATATTTATACAAAAGAATACAAGCCCACAAATACTCTAAAACAGACAAAACTGCTTTATCTACACACAAACTACAACGCGATCACCATTTCGATTTTGAAAACACACACATAATTGATAAAGAACAACACACAATGAAAAGGGAAATTAAAAAGAAATGATTAGTATTAAACAGGAAAAAAATTCAATTAGCAACAGAAGTGATATAAAAAATTTAAGCAGTATATACTATAACTTAATTATGTAACGATCTGCAATTTACCATCATAATATATGTTACTGTTATATAATTATATATCTTAAGTTATTTAAATATCAATTACATTTAGATATCATATAAATTTGCTAATCATGATGACAGTTCCGTGTTTTGATTCCTGTCTGGTTGTCCGAGTAGGTTTTCGTGGTTTTCCTTCTCGTTTAAGGCGAATGCCGACAGCTTTACATCTTAAAACGCTCCATAGGCTCATACATAATAATAACTCATGGCTTGCGTTTCTCTGTTTTGTTGTCTATCTATTTTAGAATACTAAGGCATGATTTATTATTATTCAATTAGAATGTGTCTTTGAATAATTTTATCCATAGCAACTCAAATGTATGACATTAATATACTGTCGTTTATATTTTATATTCCTTGATAAAGGCATCATTTGCCGAAACATGTAGGGTTGTTTTAAATATATATATTTTAAAGTAAAACCAGACCTTAAATCGCCAACAAATTGAATTTATCATAACATACAAAGGTCACGAAATAATTATTTATATATATATATATATATATATATAAGGTAAACTTAATAAGTCGGCGATTATAGGTCTGGTTCATTACTTCAAAGTATATATATTTAAAACAACCCTACATGTTTCGGCAATGATGCCTTTGTCAAGGGAATAAAAAATATCTATACTTTGAAGTAATGAACCAGACTTTTAATCGCCGACTTATTAAGTTTACCTTATCATACCAAGGTCACGAAAATATTATATTTATTTATATATATATATATATATATATATATATATATATATATATATGTAGACAAGGAGTCTTTGCCGTTAAAACAAGTATGAAAAACAATTGTTGTTGGGGAATCCGGCAATAAAAAACCATTAATTAGTTAATGTTCTTTATTTTTTTACCCTATATTTCGCTCTTAGGTTTAGAGCTTCTTCGGGGGTCACTTTAATAAGAAAAAAATGTACATAACTTAGATATTTAGTCAAACAATCATAAGAAAAATTCTACTTACAAATGTGAACACTTATTATGCGAAAATTATATATTACAAAACATGATAGGTCGATAAATTTGTCAATTGTCCCACGTAACACAAACAAAACGTCATAATTAATTTAAAACTCTTTAAAAAAAAAAACTATTATAATTTATAATATAACAACACATCTAAAAACAATCATGAGCAACGTGTAGTGAACCTGCCATTTCGGAAGTTAAAAGGAACTGCATGGAATTTATTTAAAATTTTTTACATCTGTTTCACATAGAACGACAAACTGCATTGAATTTTAAATAAATTCCATGCAGTTCCTTTTAACTTCCGAAATGGCAGGTTGTAATATTACATCATGAGTGAATTGATTCACTACACTTTGCTCATGATTGTTTTTAGATGTGTTGTTATATTATAAATTATAATAGTTTTTTTTTTTAAAGAGTTTTAAATTAATTATGACGTTTTGTTTGTGTTACGTGTACAATGTACACGTTATGTACATTTTTTTCTTATTAAAGTGACCCCAGAAGAAGCTCTAAACCTAAGAGCGAAATATAGGGTAAAAAAATAAAGAACATTAACTAATTAATGGTTTTTTATTGCCGGATTCCCCAACAACAATTGTTTTTCACATATATATATATATATATATATATATATATATATATATATACAAGATGGAGAACAGATTACTCTATTTAAGTGCTTGCTCTGTTGTTATTAAAAAAATATCTTCTACAAAAAGTGGCACCACATATATTGAAAAGATACAAATGAAATAAAGGTGAGTGTAGAAAAATTATTTTATTCATATACAGTATGACTGAAGTTTCATTTTGTCTTTTTTGGGGATATATTCCAAAAAAATTCAACAAATAAAATACTAAAAATTTTTTTCTAATAAAAGTTGTCTAATAACGCCAGAAAAAAAAAATTTATAACAGCCCAATGTTTTCAAGTTTCACTGTACAAATTTCATACTTAATAGGTCAGTAACCGACGAGTGGCCGTAACGATATCGAACTGTGTCATGGTCAAGTTTAATATGTGAGACTGCTGTTTACTTGGAACATGTGTTAGAATGAAATGCCCGGTTTATTTGTATACTTAGTGACGTCAACCAAAACAATGCGTGCAATGTTTCACAAAAAAATATTAGTTCAACGGTATTTTTCGTAGTAATAAGACGTTAGTTTTACTTTATTGCTAGTTGAAAAATATTTTTGTATGAACATAAAATGGCATACCACTTTACCAATAGTGAGTTAGTAGATATTATTTTGATTTACGGTGAATGTCAACAGAATAGTCATGCAGCGCGTCGTATATATTCTGAATTATTTCCGAATCGACATTTACCGTCGGCACCTACGTTTATAGCGGTTGTTCAACGGGCTCGCGATACCGAAGAATTACAACCTCGACGCCGAGATACTGGTCCAGGACGTGCTGAAAACGTTTTAGCTGCTGAAGAAGAGATTTTGGAGGCAATAGAAGATGATCCAACGTTAAGCACACGACACCTTGCTAATCGGTTTAAAGCATCACAGTTTGTTGTTTGGCGAACCTTAAGAGAAGCTCAACTTTATCCTTTTCACTACAGACGAGTGCAAACAATAAACCCTCGTGATTATCCGGCTCGGGTACAATTTTGTGAATGGTTGCTTCAAAGAAACCGCGAGGGCGAAAATTTTTGATTTAATATTCTCTTTACAGACGAAGCTACTTTTACACGTGAAGGGACTTATAATCTGCATAATCTGCATCAGTGGGCAATAGACAATACTCGTGCGGTCCTTCGTGTGCATAATCAACAGCGATTTTCGCTAAATTTATGGACAGGAATACCCATGGTATGTAAACATCTTGATAACTTTATCGTCGGCCCGTTTATTCTCCCTGCTCGTGTTAATGGCCAAACTTATTTAGAATTCTTACAACATAATTTACAACCGCTGTTAGAAGATGTCCCCCTTAATATTAGATATCGGATGTGGTTTCAACATGATGGTGCTCCGGCACATTTTACACACACTGTTCGTAGACATTTAAATACTGTGTATCAAGATCATTGGATCGGACGCGGGGGTACTGTCGCATGGCCTCCTGACTTAAATCCGCTGGACTTTTTCTTCTGGGGCTATTTAAAACAGCTGGTGTATGTGAATGAAATAGATACCATCGATGAATTGCAAAATTGTGTGAATGAAGCAAGTACTTTAATACGGGAGCAAAATGTCCTTCATCGTGTCAACGAAGCACTCATTTGACGTTTGGAGTTGTGTGTGCGAGTCGGTGGGGGAAAGTTCGAACACCTGTTGTAGACATGTAAAGTAACGTATTAACTATCCTAAAAATATCGTTTCTGTTACTATTATTAATTTATATTTTTATTTTAAATTTTTAAATTAAAAAATGTTATTGTTTTTAAGTTTGTTTTATGTTATTTAAGTTAACAAAAGAAAACTTCAGTCATACTGTATACATCGCAAGTAAGTACAAATTTCGATACTAAAAGTTACTGATCATGTTCAGAATAATTGCTGAGGTAATTGGCCAGTGATGAGTAGTTTGCAGTGTAGGTGTCACCAATTTGTAATATAGTTAAATTGGTGGGTGAAAGTATCTGTTGTAGTTTCAGATATTTGGCCGTTTGAATACATGGAACTGGTAGTGGTTGGTCGTATTGGGCCACTGTCAAGTTCTATTTTACTCATTTCTTGTTCCAGTTGTCAAGTTATCTCTCTGAGTGGTTAAAAGTTGCCTCCAGTTTTGATGAAAAATGGAATTTTCCACATTGCCTGGGTATCATGGATGGTAAACATGGACGAGTAATAGCTCCACCAAACTCGCGAGGTGAATTTTACAATTACAAGGGTGGATTTAGCATTGTAGCGTTTGTTATAGTAAATGCGTAATATAAGCTTCTGTATGCCAACGTTGGAGTACAAGAACGAGTGTCAGATGGAGGCGTTTTCAAAAGTACTAGTGTATACGAGAAGCTATAGCAGAAAACCCTTAATAATCCTAAATATATCCCCTTACCAGGCAGAACAACATCATCTTCATATGTTTTTATTTCTGACGAGGCTTTTGAGTTGCCGGAAAATATTTTTAAACCGTTCCCTACAAATTCATGGCAGGGCATTTTTAACTATAGACTCTGCAGAGCCCGGCGTACAGTAGAAAATTACTGTTGACAGTTGTGGGGAATTTGGAAATTGCTTTTGTAGTGTTGAGGGCGCAATAAGTTCTCAATACAATAAATAATATTTACATATCATCGGATGTTGTGTAAAAAATAAACAATAATTACCTACTTACAAGAGTTTTATTAATAACTTACCGTGCTCTGTGTTAGAGCAGAATTTTGTTCATATCCGTACTTCTTAATTACTGGCTCATAATGTTCCTTCAAAAAGAATAAACTTTCAAACGCATACCAGTCTGGTATGTAAACATCTTCAGTGCCCACGCCTGACTTTTTACTCGATTTCACTTAGCCAGTTCACGACTAAACTGGCTTTTAATATTGTGCCACTTGTCTTCAATCTCTTTCCTGCTGCAGTTTAAAGTTTGTCCTATTTCTGTAAATATATCGTGTCGCACATTTGTATTTTTATATTGTTTACTCTACGTCCGATTGTTGCTTGTAGTAGCATCTGTACTGTCTGTACTGTACTAGCTCACCATTAGCTCACCCTATCTTGGATCGCTAAGACACCGTGTTCAGTAGTAACTTCACGTTTTCTGTTTTCGCGTTGTTTTGAGTGCACAGATATAAACTTTGAAATGTGATACCTTCCTTGAAAGTATGTTTTACGTGTATTAGTAGCAATAAGAGTTATTGTGTAGTTAGTTATGACTGTTATGAGCAATAAATCTGGTTCGGCTTAATGGTTTACGATTTATAGTGAAAGCTGCATCACATGTTTGTCGGGTTGTATCGGACAGTTGTTTAGAGGATTGTATCGGACAAAATTAAAACCGATGAAACCCTATTTTTAATTTTTTTTTGTATTTTGCAGGCAAAATGGGTAAACAGCGGCATAAGTGGGAAAAACAGAACATGAAGCGGGCTGTTGAAAAAGTTCGTTTGAAGAAAGTCACCATTCGAGAAAAACTGATATGTGTAGATTTTTGTGTATTCAAATCTTTCAGGCTTAAACTAATGTTAATGTATTTTGTCTTATTCATTTTGCGCAATAAACGACTAATGATGACTTATTTCCTATGTTTTACACTATGTCCGATACAACCCTCCAACTTTCAGCGATAGCAAAATGTAAGGTATTTTACAAATCCCAATAAGTATTAGAAACCAACCTCCACAAGATAATTGTTTTTAAGGGTGTTCGAATAACCTTTTAAAGTTTATTATGGCGCATATTTTGTTTTTTTTTTGAGACATTATCAAACTCACAATCAGCGAAAAAGCTTAAGCGTCCGATACTAGACGACCTTTCCCTAACATTGTTTGTTCCTTTATCCACGACATGTTCAGATACGCGGCTTCAACAGAAAAATAATTAACACAACGGAGATTTGTCAATGTATATAGAAAGAAATCCATATGCACACTGTATGAGCGACAATCAACACAATGTGTCTGCTCGCACCAAATGTCAGAGAATTTGTATCACGATTTGTCAAATACACAAGTATCTTATACAAATTCTAATATTAGTGCCCAATCTAAACGCGCCTTAAGGATGCAGATTCGAGAGCAAACGCGGTGTCCTAGTGGAAGGAGATTCGGTTGCACGCGTATCTATTATATGTACATATTGCTATGGATTTTTCCCTAAATAATAAATATTTTAAAATTAATTTAAAATGAATGTACATAATTTTTGGATATCTGTGTATATCCGATATGTTATTTCATCTGTGAGATAAAAAACCTGATTTTTGGAGGTCGTCTTTATGTGAAAGCAATAGCGGGCGATATTGAGGGAGACGTAGTTTTGTCCTAAGACAAGAACGTTGTATTTCTTTGAAAAAAAAATATATTTAATTTAATTCGGGATGATTTGATTGTGTTAATTAGTTGATGGTAATTTATATTCAATTCCCGTATATTGTAGAGAGTTGTATTATCGTAATTTGTTGGTTTTTTGATTAAACAACGTGTCTTGTAAGTCTCCTAAAACTGTAAGTTTTTTATTTATGATATCATAAAACTTTGATTAATATTATAAGAATATTCATATTGTATTTAATATTGTTATTTAAGAGTTTTATTATTAGTAAGAATAAATAATAAAGAGTATTATTAAACTTCTATGTAAAAAAATATAATTGTAAAAGTTTGGTCGTTGGTTTCAAGGGTATTTTTTGTATGCGTTTGATGAATGCGCATGTGTTAGATTTTGATCGTGTTTTCAAGTTTATTATACAGTGTGGTTCTCTGGGGAGAAATTAAAAATAAACTTTATTATTTTTTAGATAAGTTGATCGGAAGTAATTAAGAGGAAGTTTTAATTCACTTAGTTGTCATATTCAGTGAATTGTTTTACCTCAGGAATTGTTGAATGTTACAATATCGTTATACTCTATAAAGATATTTTTTTTTTTTCTTTTTTTATTTTTGTAATAAAGTTTCAGTTTGATTTTATATTGTGCTTAATTTTGTGTTCTGGCCCTTACAATTAATTAATTAATTAAAATATAAGTAACTCAGGAAATTTAAGTAACTCAGAAAATATAAATATACATTATTGTGACTTCTTTTACTGGCGCCTTAAAAATTTTGTAGAAAAGACCACGTATTTCCTTTTTTGGAACCCTGAGAAGTAAGAAGTCCCATTTTTTTGGAAATCAACTAGCTGAGTATCCTAGTTGGGAAGTTTAGTTGTGGATGGTGGCACAATTAAATTCAATAAACCACTATTCATAGCAATATGTTTCCGATAGCGGTGCTAACGGCCCATATCGATTAAAATTATTTCTCTACTATGCCGATTAGCAAACGCCAATTAAGTTGGCGCGAGGAGGGATAAGTTGGCGCAGGATTAGAAGTAGTGGGGAGATTTGTATTTGGTTTTACATCAAATGTCAGATAATTCTAACCTCTGAGCGTGTATCACTTTATGATCCCCTAGCAAAGACATTATGTTCCGTCAAACGTCAATGACAAATGTATTCTGACAATTACTTGAGTAGTGGGTGTGGACGTTTTTAAAAACTGCTTCTGCGCACCCCCTCCTCGCGCCAACTTAATTGGCGTTTGCTATATATTTATAAATAAATACTAATAAATAATAAGTAAAGTTATAAATTTATAAAACGTGCTGGAATACTTACCGTTTTAAATGTCTAGGCAACGTCCCTTTTCCTTACTTTTTCCAAAATGAACAAAATATTTTTTTCTGTACTAAAGTAAACAAAGAGTAAACTCGAACACAAATACGTTACCATTTTTTTCCGTATTTACTTTGCACTATTCACATGCCTTTGGCAGTTATATTCTGTTGTACACGAGAGCGGTATGTCACAAACTTTTTATTGTAGTACCAGCGTAAATTAATCCGGGAATCTACTTATTCATTTCTGTGCATCTTGCTTTATAGTTTTCGACATTATTGATTTATTATTTTTCACTTTACATACTACTCCTTCCACTGCGACGCTGCGTTTGCTACCAAATGTGGATCCTTATACCTATATGAATACCTATACTAAATATATATAAATATAACGTGTGTTCATTTGAAAAGTCAATCTAGGTTACTTTGAAATTTTGATAGAATAAGACGCATATATATTAGTATGTGTTTATTATTCCGTAAACGTAAATCCAAATGACATTTGATAATGTCAATCACATTTGTTATTTATTTGTATGTATGAAACTGTCAAAATATACGACTAAGTAGTAAATTTTAATTTACGACATATTTCAAAATGTTCTCAGTAAATCACATGCTACTAGATTGACTTTTCAAATGAACACCCGTTATATTTAGTCTTTAGAGATAAAACGGCCACAGTTTGATACAGATGACCATCTAGTTTGACTAGAGCCATGTAAATTAGTTTCTACGCTTTTCTTAAAATTAAGACAATCCAATCACAATAATGTAAAAACAAAACACCTTTTGAACAATGCGAGAAGCATGTAGTGATTGCTATAGCGTGTATTTATATCTGAAATTATATTCTGCACTCTCTTGTAAATTTCTAACATGCTTAGACTCATTGTCATGGGATTGTCCACGACAAACCCCAAGTATTAATCCATCGGTCTTAATTTTTTCCCATTATTTTTGTTGCTATATACTCTTCAGTGTGTCATTCGATCTTAATGAAATAGATGAAATTCTACTTTATTTCACACTTTCCTGCAAATTTTTCAGTATCTTAGAATACCAGTATTATTCATGTTCACAAGAGATTTTCTAAAGTGTCCCTCGCAGAGTGGACCTATAGTGCACGGGTAGTACAGACAGCTCCGCAATATCGTGAGGTCTTAATAGAACCGTTTAGATATATTTTGAATAAAAATAGTTATAGGAGCCTAAACTGTAACTTCTTCAAAAGGCTACTTATAGTTATTAAGTTTAGAATTATGTTGGCTCCTGCATTCCACATATTATGCATTTGAAAATCGATTAAATAAAAAAGAGAACAATTTCAATTTTTTTGAACGAAACAGTAAGTTTGAGTACTAAACGAATCAACGTAGATAATTTGGATGATACGGAAATTTATTTCCGTTAATTATACTTACAATTTTAGATACATAATATTATGCGACTGAGAGTGAGGTTTGAGAATTTTCATGAATTAAAATTTGTCGAATTATGTAATTTCAAGAGTAGTAATTTTCCAGAGGAAGGCTTTTAATAACCTAAACTGAATTATACCAATTAATTTAGCACTGAGGGTTAGCATTCGCAATTAAATGTTTTGAATGAATATACTTTTAGATATGCTGCCACCTTCGAGACTTATCAGTTAACCTGAAGCGCTTTGCCCACTGCATGCCGGTGATGGAAGAACTGCTAATTATATATAATGTAAATAATTAGTCGCTTTGATAGTCTCTGAAATCTCTCAGCCGCCTGGAGCAATGACCCTCATTTGCACTCTCACGCACATCTGCCCCTGCTTATCATAAGCTTATAGAAGAAATTAAGAAAAACACAACCGCTAAGCTTACTAATTCTTAATTACATGTCATTTGCGTCGCCCCAAGACAATTGGGTAATGTTATAAATCATTACAAGCAGTCACTAATTAGATTACGACGAGTGCGTATCAGTTATTGTATTATTTGCAAGCACGATTGACTCGAAATACATTATATTCTTATCATTATTACTACCCAGTGTTAATTTTGGCTCTTATATTTACTCACTGTGTTAAAATTGAAGTTGAAGTAGAAGTTGTTAAACACGTACAGTAAAGCAATTGCATTATATACTTTTAACCATTTCAGGAATTTATATTAAATTAATAGTCTTGCTATTCACTGCAACTACACTTTTATTGTTGTTTGTAAGATCTATACATATATAAAAATGTACAACATTTGTATTAGGTACATAAAAAAATAAATATTAATATAATCTTTTTTATGAATATGTTTATTTAATTAGCACATGGTGTATTCTTCACTGCTTCGACTGTATTTAATCTAAATATTCTATAGTTAAATTCATTTGGATCTAATGAGGAATATAAGAATTGAGGCATTCTGTCAGATAATATATATAAATATGGCTCCTTATCGTCCAGCTAAAACAGAATATAATGAGAGATTAGCGTAATAAATATCATTTTATTAACTACAAGTATTCGTTTTTTACTATTAGCTATCTTTTTAAAACTTACTTTAATGTCGTTAGTAAAAACAAGTCTTTCCTTGTCTGTTACTACAAGCGCAATATTTTCTGGCGTGAGTGGTTTCCTAGTATTCCAACAAGCTACGCCATCCTTTTGCAGTTGCGAAAAAAATAATACATTCGACGTTCTATCGAATTGACTAGCCGACGTTTGTGACTTTTCACCTTTATCTCCAACAATCTAGAAAAGTATCCATTTATTTACTTATTATACTAAAGGATTCATCTACCTTAAATGAGTAGTAGTTATTTGGGTTTGTAGCTGTGGTTTTATTACGTAATACTCCAGTGCATACAGCGAATTCCTTAGTACTAACCAGTGGATGAAAGTATAGTGTGCGATATCTAAAAGAAAAGTATTAATAAAAGATTTCTAAACATCGTATATAGCTAATAATTATAACTGGAGTCGGAAAAGAGAGGCAAAGTTTCAGTGCAGTGCAGAGAACAACGTGGAAGGGCCTAGCGGCCGTATCAAGGCGAGCGTTCAGTAACGTTTACGTACTCGCATCATTTACGTTCGTGCCTTTTATGAGAGCATGAGAGAGAATGTTTACACATAAAATAATGATACAAAATTTAATATATAACGTGCTGAAACACTTACTGCTTTAAAAAGCTTCCATGAAATCACAAACTGGGTGGCATCTATTAAATATTTGAATCATTAAATATGTTTCCACACTTGTTTCAGTTAAATGAGTACGGCGTGCGGAATAAATATTTTTCAATGATGAATATGACCGCTCCACATCGAGTGATGTTATATTTGCAAATTTAAAGTAATCCTTGTGACAGCTTAATGGATCTTTCGGCGCACCTTCACAAATTTGTCTTAGTATGAGAAAATCTGAATCCTTGTCAATAACACTTTCAAATTTTTGTATTACACACTAATTTTTTTCACCTTCCGCCGCACATAGGTGTGAGTGAACATCATCCACAATTTGAACAGAATCCACAAACGACATTGAATCATTTTGTAATTTTTCAATTCCCTCCGCTAGTCCATAGTAGTTCTTGTAAATAGTTTCTAAATAACTTTTTACCTGACTATCTTGAAACATTTTCTGGCTTTTCTTGATGGCTTCGGCGTCTCTCGGATCGAATGGTAAAACTGCCTTCTTTACATCATCAAAATGTTCGCAGTAGCAAAACGCAGCCTCTAACCATGTTCCCCAACGCGTAGTAATCGGCTGTGGTGGTTCAGGCACTTTGGGACACAGTTCGTGAAATTTGTTTGTACGTTTTGGGGACTTTACAAGCACTGGCTTCGTATGAGCTATTAAAGAATTAAACAAGAGAGTGGCAACTCTCTTCTTTAAAAGATCGGCCTAAGGAAAGCATGGTAGCGGCACCGTCACTCACAAACATTAAAAGTTCGTTTGTTGAAACTTGAAATTTGTTCAATGCGCTCAATACCACTTTTAAAATTTCATCGCTAGTACATTTTGCAACTCTTTTGGAAGCAAGTAAGATAAGAGGATGACGGTTCAAATTCTTCCATTGTACGTATTATCACATTCACCACATAATTTTTTTTTGCCGATCGGTTGTTTCGTCCACATATAACCACAATTTTTTATCTTTCAATTCTGCTTTAATTCTTTTTTCAACATAGTCACGAGCAGATGGCATAACGTTTTCTTATCGATGTCCGACTTGGTAATGTTTAATCCGAATACTTGCTACAGAAGGAGACAAATGCTCTTTGGTCTATCAAAGTGAACCGTAGATTACATATAATAAAACAAACACCTATATCAAATGTTAATTGTTCGCTGTATCGTTTGCCACGGATTGCAGAACAGTATTTTATACTTTTTAGGTGGCGTTCACACTTCCACCTGCTGGTACACGTCAAATAGTCGTCACACCTTACACATTTAATTCTTTCGGTTTCGTATTCTAAATCTAGCATACTCGTTATTAAGTTTTCTAGTTTCTTCGAAATACAACGTTTCCGAAACTTACCTAAATGCGACATTTTCTAAGTATGTGTGTACTGACATGCACTCACAACGACCAGTGGAATAATACTGAACAAGTGTGCTTTGATACGGACGCTTGAGTTTCCATGCCGCGCGCTTCTTCCCTCTACGTTGCTCTCGGTACTGCACTAGAAATTGCCCCTCTTTGCCGAGTCTAATTATAACGTATACTTTTGAACTTAAACGAAATACACTTAAAATGTATAACGAAAATATGGAATAGATATGTAAGTTTTGCTCCCGTTGGATTTCTCGCAATTTGATTCTAGTTCTAGAAGAAAACTGCGTGAAATGGCGCAGATTTACACTAGATCGCTTTGTCAATAGATTGTGTCATCTAGCGTACAACATTATTGTAGATGAAAAGCTAGGGTATATGTATTATTATCCCGGAAAAAAGTAAAAATTGGCAGTTTGGCAGTCGACTATAACAAAATGGTTCAAGAAAAAAGCCAAAATAAAAAGAAGGTCGCATGTTTCCACTATAATGCTAGATGACCGTCGTACTGTTAATCATACTTTACAGTCACTTTATCCCAAGTTCTCATGTCCATGTGTCCATGAAAATCGTCCTCGATAACGTTCGACACAACATTGAAATAATGGGATTGACACAATTAAAATGAAAGAAACAACCTAACGCGGAAAAACTGGAGAAAATGTTTTAAACATTGGTTTTCACGGATGCAAAAATGTGTTGACCGCGGAGGGGAATACTTTGAAAAATGGCAAATAAATCTATTTTGTAAAAATATTGTCTCTTGCTTTACTAGGCTCAACAGAAAGAGACCAGACCTTATATGTAGGTATAGATGTGAAAGCTGATTACAACGAAAAATAAAAAAATATTCATCCAATAATTTAGGTTTTTTTAAATTATATTAAAAGTCATATAAACATCGAGCACGTGAATATCTTCTAGAATATCTTATTTATATAATTATCTAGGAAACGGACACATGCTTTAAAAACGTGTGGTAAAGGGTTTTATACCGTTTTTAAGTTTTTACTTAACCACAGTCCCCTTAGAAAGACTTTCACAATGACTTCCCGGTCAAAGGAGTTTAATAGATTTCATAAGTTCATCATGTAATCATATAATAAAGTTAAGTTTCTAAGTGCAGATATTCATTTCTGTCCAATACTGTTATTTTTACCTACTGAAGATAACAACTTAGTTGTCGAAAGTGTATTTAGGGTACGAATATGAATGTGGTAAGATGTATTATACCTTTTTCAAAGTTTATACTTAACCACAATCTCCAAAGACAGAATTTTCACAATGATTTCAACAGTTTAATAGATTTCATAAGTTATATAATAAAGTTAAGCTTCTAAGTGCATATATTCATTTCTTGAAATGGTGTAAAAATAAAAATATTTTCCTAAATTCCTGAACGTAAATGTAACGGAAAACTATAAAAATAACAACAAAGTCATTTCATATGCGAAAATGAAATGGTTGTACCTGGAAATGAAATATCTGTACAGTAAGCGTTGTAAATTAGAATTGTATAATTTACATTTAAAGTTAACGAAAAGCATGAACAATGTGCCATTTCTGAAGAGGAGTAAGTAGACGTAATTTTAGTTTGTTTTAAATTAAGTGTATACCTACGTGGATACTTGTAAAGTGGTGTACGATTCTTTGTGTTAGCTTTCCTGTGCCCTATATTCAACACTAATTAGTGGTTTTACCTACTGAAGATGACAACTTAGTTATCGAAACACGCATTTAGGCATTGGAAAGGCAACTTTAGTAGGTAAAAATATCAATGCTGAACATGGGTGCAGTAAACCTAACACAAAAATTGCCCAAAACATCTACGTATACGCTCAGTGTATACGTGGACGTCTTGTGAAGTTTTTGACGATTTTTATATTAGCTTTACTATGTCCCACGTTCAACACTGTTATTTTTACCTGTTCAAGATGACAACTTAGTTATCGAAATTGTATTTAGGGCACGAATATGGATATGATAAAATGTTTTATACCTTTTTTAAGTTTTTACTTAGCCGCAGTCTCAAAAGAAAGACTCTTCCAAATTACAAAGATTATTGCAGAGATGCTTTTAAACGCAACGAATTGCTAAGTTTCTATGACTGTTATATTTTAGAAGTTCTTTGTTTTGTATTTAAATATAAGCTAGTGTTTGTTTACAATAAAGTAGAACATTATTAGAGTCCACGAATGAAGAACTTTCATCTCCCCCACCTCATAAGAAAGCAATCTATCAAAAGGAAACCTATTACGTAGGATGAAAATTATATAATACATATGATCAGTACAAAATCTGCATACAATTTATTGGCCCTATTCTGTCAATTCTGCCTAAATTCTACAGTATCATTTAAAATTTTTAATTAAAAATTACAACGAGAAATATGAAAATATGGTGTTAACACTTGTTACATTAACTATTGATATAAAACCTATAAAGATATATAAATCTGTAAAGATGAAAATAAATCCCATATCAACTCCTTAGACAAAATTGAATTTGAAAAATATTTTTTCTATTTGTAAGTGTATCATCAAATTCATGTAACCAACAAAAATAAAATTTAAAAAGTTTTCATTTTATTAATTGATAGTATGGCAATTGATATGATAGCTTCACCAGATATACATATGGATACAGATGGAGTCTGGAGAGAATCCAAAACCTAAGGAGTCTATAGAGACTTCCTTGGCAATGGAGACTGATGAGACTCCAAAAAACAAAACCGAAAAGCAACGGACTGAAACTGAGAACGTTGCGAAAACAGAGGGTGCACCCAAGGAAAGAAAACATCTTTCCGGGGCACAAAGAAAGAAATTAAAGAAGATGGGAAAACAGGGGGTGGATACGAGTAAAATAAGGCTCCCCCTTTCCCAAAAAGAACCTCAGGGAGAACCTAAGCCAACAGGGGCCGTTAAGCGAACAGTGTCGGCTAGGGGCACTTCTGAGGATAAAGTAACTAAGCGCACGAAGTTTTCTGCTTCGGGCGTGAGTTACAAAGCAGCTCTTAAAGGTATTAAGGCTGCAATAGTTCCTAAAGACTACCCGGCCAGCTTAGTGACTGAGGGAAATGTAGAAGCTATACAAGAGGCCCTGATGATGGTCATAGATAGGGCGCAGAAGGCGCCGAGGTTTGAATCCTCTCGTCTTATGGACGGCTACTATGGAGTCATCTGTGCAGATGAAGACTCGTACAACACTACGAGAGATTACTTGGAAAAGGAAACTGTTTGGAAACTCGTGAAGAGCGAGGAGCTGCCAATACAGCAACGAGTTTTAGCGTTTCTGCCAGAGACTAAAAAAGAGGATCTGACAGTGGGCTTGAAAAGACTCGAGAGGCAACATCCAGGGCTTAAAGTGGACCGATGGATTACCCTCAGTTCCAGGTCTTCCGAAAAGGGCCTACATGTGGGCCTTCGGATTGACAAGGAGTCTGAGGAAACGTTGGTGAGGACTGATTGGAGACCTTACTATCGCTTTCAGAGGGCTAGCTTTGTAACCCTCGAAACAAAAAAGACCAGAAACCGGTGATGCAGGATGAGGGTACTCTAGAAGAACCTCAGGCATCAACCTCTAAGGGTCAAAATGTTGAAGATTCTCCAAATAAATCTTCAACATAAGAAAACAGCCAGAGCGGCACTTTGTCAAAGGACGCTGGCTGAAGATATCGATATCCTCCTCATCCAAGAGCCATGGATAAATAGAGGTAAGGTGGGAGGACTTCATATTAGGGGAAGTGAGCTGTTAGGTGGTGTCCCAGACACTAAAATTAGAACTTGTATCTGTTTCAGAGACGACCTGGATGTAATGCCTATCATGGAGCTATGCAGTGGGGACATGACGGCAGCCAGGATCAGACTGAGTGTCGATGGGGGGATATTGGAGACGACAATTGCGTCTCTATACCTACCCATTGACTCTCCAGGGGTACCAGGGCATGATCTTGAGGCCTTGGTGGCATATACCAGTAAGAACAATCTGGAATTGATTATAGGCGCAGATACCAATGCTCATCATAAGGCTTGGGGCAGCAAGGATAATAATTATAGGGGTAAGTCTCTCTTTAGCTATCTCTGTGGTACTGAACTTGACTGTCTGAATCAAGGTGTTAACCGACATTTAAGACATCAAGGGGGGAATCAGTTATAGATATAACCTTATGTACGATGGGAATACGGGATATTGTAAGGGGGTGGCATGTATCCGTATGTCCGCTATGAACTATGTACAGATTTAACGGAACCCAGACTATACAGATCCCAAGAGAACAGACTGGGGCTCTTACAAAGAAGACCTGTTAGCTGCGACCCGAAATATCTCTGTTAGAATAGGGAATGTGGAATAGCTGGAGTTGGCTGTTGACTGGTTGCAACGGACCATTCTTTCCTGCTATGAAAATAACTGTCCCCTTAGGGAGCGGCGTATAGCTAAGCGGGCTGCCTGGTGGAATGCAGAGTTAACCAATTTAAGGAAAGAAACTCGCCGGTTATTTAATAGGGCGAAGAAAACAGGTAATTGGGAAGCCTACAAGGCTCTCCTCAATAAATACAATGAGAAAATCAAAGAGAGCAAAAGGACGGCCTGGAGAGAATTCTGTGAGGACATCGAAGGTGTTCCTGACATGGCCAGAATAAACAGAATTCTCAAAAAAGATCCTTCCAACGCAATTCGATCTATACAAAAATCGGACGGGAGCTGTACCGTTACCGTGGAAGAGACTTTGGAGTATCTTCTGGGGGTACACTTTCCAGGTTCGGAGCGTTCCAGTCGCAGCCTGCGCCGATGAAATTCGGGAAGCCGGCTGCGCAAGCAAAAAAATTAACATAATGACTGATAGTCAGGCGGCTATTAAAGCCATTATGAATCCATCTACCAGGTCTAAGCTGGTGAAATATTGTAAACAGGTCCTCAATAACCTGGCACAAGACAATACAGTGTCGCTGATATGGGTGCCAGGACATGAGGGAATTAAAGGCAATGAGACAAACTGGCCAAAGAAGGTACTAATAGGAACTTCATAGGACCAGAACTTGTATGTGGAATCACTAAAGATTCCGCTAAAAGGGAGATATGGTTATGGCAAAAAAAAAAAACATTAAACACTACTAAGGGAGCTGGACGGAAAGTTTTCAGCCAACCTAATTCGTAGTAGCAAAAAAGAAATTAAAATAATTACCGGGTTAATAACTGGACATTGTCCTTTAAAGAAGCATTTGTACAGCATGGGCTTGGTTAGCGAGCCCTGGTGTAGGAGATGTGAAAAACAGGAGGAAACTAGCCTTCATGTAATATGCACGTGTGAGGAACTGAAGGAACTCAGACAGAAATACTTCGGGAGAGATCTATTGGATCCTTCGAGTGTACTCAAACTTCCCCTGAGGAGGATAGTGGCTTTTATCGAGGACACAAGACTAACAGAGTGGAACTGAGAGATCTATTGGGGATAGTACAAAGAGCAGTGTGCTCAAGTGCCTGGACGTGGTGGCGTCCAACCCAAAACAGAGAAGAAGAAGAAGCCTTTGTCGCTATGCTAGCGAAACAATTGTCATATTATCAACTAATAAAATTATAAGATGAACATAAGTTTTCATGTTTTATTCCTGTTATTTTAACATGGATCTTTATCAACACAAATCAATATAAACTTATGGAATAAGTAAATGTATCGATCCATATTAAGTCGCCAAACATTAATTCAAAGAATTGAATCAGAGACGTTGTACATTAAGCAAGTATTTCGTTATACACAAGCGATAAAGCTATTGTTATACTATTGGCTGACAAGGAAACCCGAAAATCGCTGTATGTATATTAAGTATTAACAAAACTGGTGAAGCAAAATCAAAAAGTCAATTAATTGAAAAAACTTCCAATATGTAGATAGGGTAAAAGATAATTATCTAATAAGTTGATTGGTAAGTCCAGATTAAACCTTAAACTTGTAGATTTTGTAATCACTACCCATAATGTTTTCTCGGTTTTAGATTGTTGCTGGAAACGTTATGTGTTTTGTATCAGAATAATTGAAACATACATGAGTAGGTAAACCCCACCAGTTTTGTATAATACAAAGGTATTTTTAATAATATAAAATATTATTAAAAATCTGGTGTGAAGAACGCAAATACAGGTTCACTATTAATATTTTTGTGAACGTGTCCGAACATATCCCTCCCCAGAGACGTAGATACGTATTTCGTCTTTCTACAGGCTCATCGGTACGCCCCTGCTGGAGAAAGGATATTCTCAGACACATTCACAAAAAAGAACCACATCGCCACATCACAGAAATTATCCAGACCGGGCGTAGAAGTAAATTCAGCGCTGCCTGTTGTCAGACAGCCTAAGTACCTCGGCCCGTCCACATAACCAATGTGAAGTAACCACGCCCTTCCAAAGGTGGCACAGCCAATCTCTCTAGAAACTGTATTTTGTTTGTGTCTTCACTCATACTACGGACTAACGCATGTGTAATGTATCAGAATAATTGAAACATACATGAGTAGGAAGTGAATGTGAAGTAACGACGCCCTTTGGAAGGGCGTCGTTACTTCACATTGGTTATGTGGACGGGGCGAGGTACTTCGGCTGTCTGACAACAGGCAGCGCTGAATTTACTTCTACGCCCGGTCTGGATAATTTCTGTGATGTGGCGATGTGGTTCTTTTTTGTGAATGTGTCTGAGAATATCCCTTCTCCAGCAGGGGCGTACCGATGAGCCTGTAGAAAGGCGAAATACGTATCTACGTCTCTGGGGAGGGATATGTTCGGACACGTTCACAAAAATATTAATAGTGAACCTGTATTTGTGTTCTTCACACCAGATTTTTAATAATATTTTATATTATTAAAAATACCTTTGTATTATACAAAACTGGTGGGGTTTACCTACTCATGTATGTTTCAATTATTCTGATACATTACACATGCGGTTAGTCCGTAGTATGAGTGAAGACACAAACAAAATGCAGTTTTTAGAGAGATTGGGCTGTGCCACCTTTGGAAGGGCGTCGTTACTTCACATTAGTTATGTGGACGGGGCGAGGTACTTCGGCTGTCTGACAACAGGCAGCGCTGAATTTACTTCTACGCCCGGTCTGGATAATTTCTGTGATGCGGCGAAGTGGTTCTTTTTTATGAATGTGTCTGAGAATATCATTTCTCCAGCAGGGGCGTACCGATGAGCCTGTAGAAAGGCGAAATACGTGTCTACGTCTCTGGGGAGGGATATGTTCGGACACGTTCACAAAAATATTAATAGTGAACCTGTATTTGTGTTCTTCACACCAGATTTTTAATAATATTTTATATTATTAAAAATACCTTTGTATTATACAAAACTGGTGGGGTTTACCTACTCATGTATGTTTCAATTATTCTGATACATTACACATGCGGTTAGTCCGTAGTGTGAGTGAAGACACAAACAAAATGCAGTTTTTAGAGAGATTGGGCTGTGCCACCTTTGGAAGGGCGTCGTTACTTCACATTAGTTATGTGGACGGGGCGAGGTACTTCGGCTGTCTGACAACAGGCAGCGCTGAATTTACTTCTACGCCCGGTCTGGATAATTTCTGTGATGTGGCGAAGTGGTTCTTTTTTATAAATGTGTCTGAGAATATCATTTCTCCAGCAGGGGCGTACCGATGAGCCTGTAGAAAGGCGAAATACGTGTCTACGTCTCTGGGGAGGGATATGTTCGGACACGTTCACAAAAATATTAATAGTGAACCTGTATTTGTGTTCTTCACACCAGATTTTTAATAATATTTTATATTATTAAATATGTTTTAGTTACCGTTTAGCAGCAGCAGCACCAGCAAGAGAAATTGTAAAGATGCTCTATCTAAGCAAATATGAAACGTCAGTAGCAGCAAAAAGCAAAAAATGAAAACGAAATTTAAATATTTTGAATAAATTTTGATTTTTAACGTCCTGGCATAAGTTCTCTATATATGTACCTTAATTATAATTCTATTTAATTAAAACTTTATCGTTACCCATTTTTACGATTATTCGACAACGCTACTCCAAATACTCCATCAGTCCAATGGAAATTAACACCACCTACTGTTAAGTCCCCTTGTAATGGATCAAAATGGAAGAAATTGTGTGACACTCTCCATGAATCGTCTGCGGCCAATGAATATACAATAAGACCATATCCTCCTAAGTCAGGTATATAGGCAAACGCATTATCACAGTTGTCGGATTCTACATCTACAACCTATAAACAATTAAAATAAAAACTGTTATCGAGTACAATAATTATTAAGCGTACAATGTTAGCAAGAAATGACGATTCTTTCAAATCTGTCTCTTTGAGTTCGTAACGTTTTAATACTTTATCAGTATTCAAGTCAAAAATAACAATCGTCGGTTTAGAATACTGTGCATAGTCTCCCACAATATCAGCGACACCAGTATCCATTACCCAAAGACGATCACATGTATCAGCTTTGATTCTAAATGGAGAAATAATCTGATCATCACGAGATTTTGTTCCATTTACTGGCAATGTATTTGCTTCCCAATTAGGGTACGGTATTAGAAGTGAATTTTTGTTTGGATCGTTAATGGATACATAGTTTAGAGATGATCCAACGCCAGCTTTCCATCTGAAAATGTAAATCGTTTAGTTTTTATATTATTCATTTTTCATTTTTACACTTTCTATTAGATATTCCTAAAGAAAATTTATAATCTAAGCTTCGATTTGAATTTTATTCGTTTTTGAATAAATAAAAAACACAATTATAATATTAGTTCATGAACTAGCCTTGAAGGCGTTTAGGGTGCAACATGGAAGGCTTGTTACGACTTGAGCCGGTCGTTAAAGTAGGATAGTAAAATGGCTAGCGTTACGCCCCGACTGCCTATTATTACCCTATAATTTTAAACCTCCAGGTACTCATTTTTGTCAGCCTGAGTCGAGTTGGGACAGAAAAAACGTCATCGATTTTATTGACTAAACCATGGTTTGAACCCTGTTCATCAGATTCATAGTCTAGTGACCTACTCACTCGTATCCTCGTATTTCAATACATCTTTCAGATTCCGAAATTAACATTTTAATACTATTAGAAAAACAATCTGGAGTTTTATCTGCAAAATGGTGTAAAACGGCTTCTTGCCCTTTTTCATCACTCTCAAATTTTTTTCCTCGAAGGTGTTTCTTCAGTTTTAAGAACAAATAATAATCGCCTGGTGCGAGATCTGGACTGTAAGGTGAGTGTGGAAGTTCTACCAAACCACAGCCCTGCACAGAGACTGCGCAATTATGGCCTTATGGACAGGAGCATTGTCGTGTAGAAGGCAAACAGTTCGGCGCAATATGCCACGCCTCTTTTCTTTAATTAAGTCTCGCAATTTATGCAATAAAGAACGTAGTATTGCACGTTCCTTTTTTGAAATCAGTAAGCAGGATTCCTTTAGAATCCCAAAATGTTATTGCCATGATCTTCTTTCTTGATCGAGTCACATTTGCCTTCCACGGCCGATTTTCGTCTGGCCTTCGCCATTCCATTGATTTGCTTTCCGATAAGAGCTCATTGTATAGAACCATAGTTTCATCTCCCGTAACAATGGGTTGAAGAAATTGTTCCTGGTTGTCGGGACAGAGGTTTAAAAACTGCTCACAACATGTCATGCGTTGCTGTTTCTGTGATACCCACTTCGTACTGACCTTATTCATATATATTAAGGTGTTCATGAAGGATTCGTCGTATCAGAAAGCCGACACATTGTTGATAATTCTTTGGTCTTCAAACGCCTGTCTTTCAACGTCGTCTGCCTAACGAGCTCGATGTTTTCCTCCGTAGGCGCCTCAATTGGCCGACCAGCACGTGGATCGCCTTCTACGGTTTCTCGGCACAAACGAAATTGTTTTGCCTATTCCTTTACAGTGGAAAGGGAAGGGGCAGATTGTCGGTACACACCATCCAAGCGTTGTTTAATATCCTTGGGATTGACAGCTTCTTTTGTCAGAAATTTAATCACAGATCGGTATTCAATTGTCAACATCATGACAAATAATGTGACACGACCAACATAAACAGCTGCGACTGAAATAAATTTGCGTTTAAAATTTTTAACACTACTTCACAGAACGTGGCGCTACATAAGGCTGTCAATATTTGTTTTCTATCATTACCGGAACATGGTTAGGACGGAAGCTTTTGGTGCATACCTTGTACATGTTAAAATTAAAAAATCTTGCACAAAACAAGACATTTGAAAGTTAGAATGTAGCAGTGTTAATAAATGACAAGTCTAGAGAAACGTTTTTGTTAGGAAGTAAAAATCGTGAAATTCCAAGATTAAAAGTCGATGAAATTACAGAATAATTTGCAATATTCGACAATTTTTAATCAATTTTCCTTTAAGAAAACATTAATTATCTGATAGTTTGTTCATTTCCTTGCATATGATTTTGCATTGACTAAAAAGCGAAACGCGTCTGAAACAAAAATATTCCATTTAAGAGAGAAAAAAATGGGGATGATAATTTTTTTTTGATTTTATATATTTCTTAGATATGTTATTCCTTTTCTAATTGTTATTTAATGAAAATGTAAAAATTAATATAGAAAAGTTTAGAAAAGGAAATATGTATTTTAATTTAAATATAGTACTATAACATACGATTTTTTAAAGAATTTTTTAAATATTTTTGACAAATTTTGCCATTTATTACTTTCTTTGTCTAAATTTTGTGAAAATATTCTTTTGATGGAGACACGTGTCTCTACGTAAAATTTCTTATATTGTCCTCAATTATTTAAAGAATGTCTCACGAAGTATTTTTACGTAGGTACTGCCACATGTTTCGAGACACACCTGTTCTGTTGTATTGTTTATGTGTTATAAAATACTGCGTAATATCTTTAGTAATTAATGTATACGTTATATCACATGATATATCTGTAAAAGATTAAGTATTGGTAAAATATCAAGACTTCGAGTGATCAAAAACATAATTGGTATTAAATTATATCTGTGCAACAGAATTGCGAACCATAAATTAATACATTTAAAGAATTAGAACGACTCGTTTACATATTTTAACATTAAATAGTGGATGGATATAAATAAAATTACTCATCGTAGAAAAAGTGATACGCCGTGAAACATAAAAAAAAAATTATAGCAGTTAGGTAAAGATCGCATACGAAATGCAAAATTCATGTCGAATTCGGAAAAAAAGTGGCGTTGCAGTTAAATATATCGACAAAGAGGTTTGTCTCCTATCATTAAACAAAAATTTAAAATGAAGGGTTATAGACGGAATACTGTTCATTATTAAATAATCGCCTGAGAAAGTTACTCTTGTGAGATGTAAGCAATTAATATTGAAACCCGAACAAATTTTGTTAGAAATATTTTATTTGTGAATGAGAAAATATTTACTGTACAAGAAGAAAATAATAAGCAAAATACTAGACCATATATACTTGTCGATTATAATCAGAAGTCACCGAAAACTATAAACGAGCAATTAGTGTAATGCTTTCGTGGTGGGGGTTAGTTATAATGGAGTTGTGGATTTTCATTTCTGTGAGCAGGTTGTCAAACATCTTAAAGCAATAAAATTTCGTTTAGAAACAAACGTTAGATTTTCCAGCAGGATTCAGTTTCTGCTAACAAGGCAAAGACGACATGACACTGTTTGAAAAAAAATATACCTAAATTAATTAAAATAGCTCAGATCTTAATCTGTGGGATTATAAATTGTGGTGCTGTTAAAAGATATTGACTTGTAAAGCACACATACAAATATAGAAAATTTAAGGGGTTCAGTTAAATAGTTCCATCTGTTCCGCAATAGATGAGTAGTGTAACAGTATGGATTAAAAATGGTATAGTAAATGTATTTTTGTAGACATTTTAATAATAAAATAAGAAAAGGTTTGTGCCAATATTTTATTTTTTTAAAATTTTTGTAGTAATACATGTACCAAAACATCTCAATAAAGACTGTTGCGGACAAAAAATAATAGGAGAAGTCTTTTTTAATGTGATTATGCCTATTGTCAAAACTTACTTTGGTATTCTAGGTTATGTTGGTTATACCATAGAAATTAATTAAATAATATTAATAGTAAATTTCTCTATGGGTAATATTTAGTCGAATTACTAGAGGAAGCGTTCATAATTTTGATAAATTGGTTAAGAATCACAATGATGATTAAAACCAACTTTGTTACGAGGCATACAAATTCAATGAAACTATTTCAATATTTAATTAAAATAATTTAAAATACGATAAATTATTAAGACTGCTTTACACTTAGGAGTAAATCGTATACGAACATCAGTAATCGTAAGTGTAAACGTGACATCGTAACTCGTATACGGTCATCAAATGAATAGAGCGTAATCCGATTAGACGTACGAGTTTAATGCATTGAAAACGGCGGAAAGTAAATTTTCAGCTACGAAGACGGAGGAATTTATTAATCTTTATGAATTTTTGGAGTGTTTATGGAATGTAAAAATCAAGAAATACCGTGACATTAATAACTCGCAATAAAGGCTACGAACTAAGTGCCTATATAATGAATATTTCAGGAATATTTGAAACGAATATAGATATTGAAATAAATGCTTTCTGCATATATGATGCTAATTATTCGAATTTTTTTTACTGAAAAAAATTTGCCCTTATGAGGATTCGAACCTACGTCCTTTGGTTTGCCGGATCAATCAAAGAACGTAGGTTCTAATCCTGCATAAGGGCGTATTTTTTTCAGTTAAAAAAATTCGAATAATTAGCGTCGTATATGTAGAAAGCATTTATTTCATTCACACCACTTCGCGAAAATGCAATTGATTTGCACGAATATAGATATTGTTGAAGCTCTGCACGCGACAGATATTATAAAGACATATAACTGTATTCATTTGCGAGCTGCAGCTGAGAACTTACTGAACATCTAAATTGGGTATTTTGCTCTAAAATCTAAAAGGAAGCGTTGTTATTTTATTGACCAATAACCTTTTTTGTGTGTGTTTACCATATCATGCAATGTACAAAATGTATTGTAGTTCACTCTCGTGAAATTTTTGTGTCCACCTCTATTTTCAGATAACAGGTCTTTCAGCAAACCTTCTTCAATTCCAAAATTTTTTTTCTTTTGTAGTATTTATTTTACCCAAAATTCCTCTTCTTCTTCATCAATCTTCTACGGCAAATATCATTGCGCTTTTGCATTATTATTAATAAAACCATAGTTTAACTCGCACGTTTTTTCTTATTTCGCTGCACGGATGGACTGCTTCGAACAATTTCGGTTGCAGCTCTGCATATATGAAATCTTAAACAAAGCAGTCTCATCCGCATCGTACTTCATCAACAACCGCCACTGCGTATACGACTCTGCTATAAATGTAAATATCAGATGTTACTCGTATACGATTTGTCATATACGAGTACCTACTCGTAAGTGTAAAGTGTGCTTTATTAAAATATGCTTATGGCGTTACCTCTATTAAGAACTTTAATTATTCCACGTGGCATTTTATTATATATATAATCACATTTATTAGTTCTTCAACATTTCGTAACCTAAGGCAATAATCTTTAGGAAGGTTCTTCCATGTATTCGCAATCACATTTATTAGTTCTTCAACATTTCGTAACCTAATATTTTTAAATACAGAATTTTTATCAATGTTATAATAAACGGCAATTTGTCGTAGGTATATGCCATGTATCTTTTTCGCAATTATGTTTGCTTTAACAAAACTATTAATCTCCGTAATTTTACTTTTTATGATTAATTTTAAATTTTAAAAATCAAATAATTAAAAAAAAATCAGTTTTCAAATAACTAAACCTTAGTAAAAATGCCTTATAAGACTTGTGTTATTTATTTGTCCACGATAGTATAAATTTTATTTATTTTAAATGTATAGTAAAGAAAACATAACGAAGAATTTACTAATATTACAATATTATTGTATTTTAAAATGAAACCAGAATAACTGAAAATAAAGTAAGAGAAGACATCATATCATAAATATAATTTTTTCGAAGATGTGCCATTGTACACTTCTTCGATAACGCCAATCTTACTTTCAAAATCGATTTGCTGGTGATAAAAGAGTAGTAACCCGCGCTTTAACGCAAAGTATCGCACACTTCCAAAATCGATATGCTGGTGATAAGATAGAAATTATCTGCGCTTTCCCGTCAAGAAATGCGCGATGAAACGAAATGGTCAAGAATTACATAAAAATCATGGATATGATATTTTCGAAGATGTGCATAATAATACACTTCTTCAATAAGCCCAATCTTACTTTCAAAATCGATCAGATGGTGATAAGAGAGAAGTTACCCGCGCTTTCACGCAAAGAAACGCGCTATGGGTCGAAATGGTTAAGAATTATATAAGAAGTAATTAAAATCGATTTCATAACTTAAACAGTAGAAAGTAATTTTAAATTATCATCATTGGGAATTTATTGAACAAATTAATTATGAAAAGAAGAATTGATCAAAATCAATAAAATTTGTTTAAATAGAAAGATCATAAAGCGATTGAAGAGCATTTTTAGAGAAGATTTGAAAATTTTTGGATAGGTTTAGAATAAGTAAAGATGTTTCAAAATTGTCTGAAAAGGAAATCTTTTAATACAATTTTCTCAAATTACAAGAAGTAAATATGATATAGAAAATATACATTATGTTTTTTTTTTAATATAACTTCTAAATAATATATATATATATATATATAATATATATATAATATAACTGCTAAAGAAACAAAAGCTTGCCTCGAGACAAAATGGTTTTACATATTTTGTAATTTTTTGCAATTGAATGTATGTTAAGTATAACAAGAGACTAATATAATTGATTATTTTACATTTTATTCAGACATCATGAATAATAATATAATTTAGATATTGATGACAATTTCGATTTTATAAAAGCAAGTGCTATTGAAAATGAAATGCAAACTTTCACTTAACAATGAAGATGGTAGAAACGATCAGAATTGAGCATAATTTCAAATATATATATACATACTAAATAATGTGGTCAAATAATTTATTTAAATATTTCTTTGTAGTATTTTTATAAATAAAAAACTAAGAAAAAGATCAAATATCAATAAAAAAAACTTTTACAAATCCAAAAAAACTTAATTTTTTTAAATTTTCAAATACGGAAAGATGCCTGAAATACAAAATAAATAGTAATTATGCTTGTATGTTTATATTAAATGCATCGTTTCATTTTTCATTATTTTCTACCTTGTATATTTTCAATAAGCTTTTGATTTCTTCTCACTTTCTATTTTCCAAATTTGCTGGATATATTTGGCTTTTATTTGTATTTACTGATATTAACGGCCACGTCTTTTTAGAATACTGTATTTATAATTTGTCTGCATCTCTAACGCAAATTCGTTTTTCATTTTTAAGATTCTTTATCTTACATTCGTATTGTATATTTTCACTTTGAGATGCATAATTATGCATAACATACTTGGAACAATTAAACATCCTTCTATAGCTAAATTATTTAATCCAAAATTGCTTAAAATCAAAAAAACTAAACTAAAGAATTTTGTTAAATTTATAGAGTAAATTAAATATATTCTTCAAGCATTAACTATTACAACAATATTTTAATAAATATATCGTTAATTAGAATCTCTTTTCGATTCAGTAAAATATTTAATTTTTATTTAGAAAATTTAGCGACTTGCTTAGGTATATATAACATATTTATTTAATTCTGATACATATTTATTTATATCAACTAAATATTAAAATACCTTGGTACTGTAATAAATAACTTGTCGTTCCATTTTTCTAAACCCAACGGTAAATTATTATAAGAGATGTATGTGCCCTTTTTAATCGCCTCCTCTCTAGCTTCGGCTGTTGGCCATGCGAAGTCTATTTCTTTCCATCTAAATAATAATTCAGGTTCTATCAGCGCGTATGATACCCCACAGAAGCCCAACACAAAAATTAACCGTAACATTTTACACATCTTTTCACAGTTACTATTCAACGGACTGGGACCTACTTAGCTTATACAATAAAAATGTTGTAATTATACATAAAGTATTTCTCCCACCATGTTTCTTCCTTAAAACCCTGACCTTTCTAACCGTGAACTTGTACACAACATATGTCTAATTATGTAAATATATTACACACATGTAATTGCAATCAGTGTGATTATTCGTGAACGTTACATTTGTTGTGAATGCAGGACGTTAAATCATTTGATGCAACAATAAATGTGCGTACATAAAACTAGATTGTTTGTGTTTCAATAATTGTAAATTGATTTAGATTTGGCCCAAATATTTGTTTATAGAGTAATTGTATAGCGACAATAGTTTTATAGTAAAAAAAAACTATTTGGCGTTTATTTATGTATTTGGAGCAAACGTAAATTTACATATAGTTGAAGTATCCCTTGTAATGTTTTGTTCGAAACTGGTCTTTCTTAGTAAAACGCTATAAGTTTTTCTATGAGATGGTCTTCTGTTCTTCCGCGTTCTTATCTTTTTTTCTTATAATTTTTTTAATTAGAGTGACAGCGTCAATATGTTGCATAACAAGCGTTTTCGGTTTAAAGTTACACTTAATGGAAACTAGGGCTAGGCGATACGGGTAGCGATACCAATCGCGGTATCGATACTTAGCGATGTATCAGGTCTGTGGACGGTATCGATTCTGAGTACTGGAATCGGTAAAGTATTGATAGGTATCGATGCTTTGGAATCGATACTTTGGAATCGATACCTTAATTCAATTCCTAGGAATCAGTATTCAAAATCCGTTTTCTAGGAATTGATTGTTTGATATCGGTTTCAAGAGATATAAAATTAATATACCGATTCTACCATATCTACGGTATCAAATTTGGGATATTGTGATTTTTTTTTGTAATAATTATAGTTATTATGTTTATATTATAACATGGATATTTGCTACGCGTAATTTAAAATTCAACAACATGCTTTTAAATATATACTATATAATGCATACATACTTCAAAATTCTTTACTTAAAAAGTTATTGCATCCTTTATGTACATTTAAAAAATGTACAAAGGTAAGTTACCCGGTACATCGCTAAGTATCGATACTTAGCGAGTACTGGAATCGGTAAAGTATCGATAGGTATCGATGCTTTGGAATCGATACTTTGGAATCGATACCTTGAATCGATACCTTGGAATCGATACCTTGATTCGATACCTAGGAATCAATATTCATAACCCGTTTTCTAGGTATCGATTGTTTGATATCAGTTTCAAGAGTTATAAAATTAATTTACCGATTCTACTATATCTACGGTATGAAATTTGCAATATTGTGATATTTTGTATTGTAATAATCATATGGATATTTGCTACGCACAATATAAAATTCAACATCCTTTCAAATATACATTGTATAATACATAATATATATATATATATATATATATATATATATATATATATATATATATATATAACAATTGATAAATTATTGGAGTTTTTCGGCTTTTATATGAAATATTTTACAAATATCAAATTAGAATGTATGTAATTGCAGAGTAAGTGGGGATGTAAACATTGCTGTCTACAAATTACAAAGCAAATCATACGAAATTTTTTAATTGAAAAATGAAAATTGCATTTCTAAATAGCTTGAACCTAGGTCTATTGTGGCTTAGTGGTAAAAGCGACAGCCCGGCAAACTGTAGACTTGGGTTCGAGTCGCAACGTGGACCATATTTTTCAATTAAAAAATTTCGTATGATTTGCTTTGTAATTTGTAGACAGCAATGTTTACATCCTCACTTACTCTGCAATTACATACATTCTAATTTGATATTTGTAAAATATTTCATATAAAAGCCGAAAAACTCCAATATTTTATCAATTGTTATATTTAATAAACGGCTAAGAAATTATCTAAACATATATATATATATATATATATATATATATATAGTAAACCTAATCAGTAGGCGATTAAAGGTCTGTATATTACTTCAAAATATATGTATTTAAAAAACTCTACATGTTTCGGCTGTATACGCCTTTATCAAGAGAATACAAAATATGAATGACAGGATATAAATGTCAAGTGACTTGACATTTATATCCTGTCATTCATAAAAAAAGAGTACACCAAATATACAACACTGCCGACACCAATAAAAATTTGAACAATGACACAACATATATCACAATTCCATATGTTCCACAACTATCGGAAAAAATTAAACACACTTTAAAAAAATATGATATAGCTACAACATATAAACTTAGTAATACTAATAAACATTTATTTTCAAAACTTAAACCTAAAATAGAAAAAAATCGAGAAACACATGTCGTATATAAAATACCATGTCGCGATTGCGATAGTTACTACATAGGCCAAACGAAACAATATTTATACAAAAGAATACAAGCCCACAAATACTCTAGAACAGACAAAACTGCATTGTCTACACACAAACTACAACGCGATCACCATTTCGATTTTGAAAACACACAGATAATTGATAAAGAACAACACACAGTGAAAAGACAAATTAAAGAAATGATCAGTATTAAACAGGAAAAAAATTCAATTAACAACAGAAATGATATAAAAAATCTAAGCAGTATATACTATAATTTAATTTTGTAACGATCTACAATTTACCATCATATTATATATTTTTTTTTTTTTTGTTATATACCTTATGTTATTTAAATATCATTTAAATATCATATACTTTTGCTTATCATGATGACTGTTCCGTGTTTTGATTCCTGTCTAGTTGTCCGAGCAGGTTTTCGTGGTTTTCCTTCTCGTTTTGAGCGAATGCCGACAACTTTGTATCTTAAGTCGCTCCACGGGCGCATACGTAATAATAACTCATGTCTTGCTTTTCCCTGCCTATCCCTGTTTTCTGTTTTTTGCTGATGTGGTCCTCTACTGGGTTGCAGCCTAGCATATGCGCTACAAAACTCTAGGGGGGTCTGCCCGTTGGGCAGTCAGGTGCCATTCCGCCTTTCCAGAAAGAGTGAGGAACCATGCTACGCGGCGCTATCTCGTCGCCGCGCAATGCACACACCACTAGGACCGGTCCTGGGCGACAACCTGGCTAGGCTGCCGTTAACAGCACACACACGTTCGACGTGTGTGCTATGCCCCCGCTTCGGCGGAAAACGTTAAGATGGCATAAGTGTGACCATCGTCGACCGAGGTAGCCACTAAGAGTGTTCCCTTAGTTGCGATGAGCAACCCCGTACAGGGTGCGCTTCGCCTGTCTGCGCCTTGCCTCGTTGGGGCGGGGGTCAGACCGTCGAAGTACTGCACGCAATTGTAAAGAAGTTGTCGGGAAAGGGTTGGCGGCCCTACGCAACGGCTGGTTATCCGACCTCTCTAAACTCATGCGACCGATCACTAAACACACGCACGAACGCACCGACATACAAAACCCTACACTTACGCTCTCACACAAAACCACACACCCATAGAGAGACGCAAGCTGCCAGCAGCAACCAACACACAAATTCATACCCAGAAGGAGACACAAATTGCTAGCAGCGAACAACACATATTTTCACACCTTGTTATCTATTTTTTGGAATACTAAGGCATGATTTATTATTATTACTAGAATGTATCTTTGAATAATTTAAACCATAGCAACTTAATTACTTGACATTTATATCCTGTCATTCATATTTTGTATTCTCTTGAAAAAGGCGTATACAGCCGAAACATGTAGAGTTTTTTAAATACATATATTTTGAAGTAATATACAGACCTTTAATCGCCTACTGATTAGGTTTACTATATATATATATATATATATATATATATATATATATATATATATATATACGTAAAATAAAAAATTGTTGGGGAATCCGGCAATAAAAACCTTTAATTAGTCAATTAGAGTCCTTTATTTTATACCTTATATTTCGCTCTGTAGATTTAGAGCTTCATCAGAGGTCAAAAAGCGGACTAGTTGTTGTGAGAGATATATACATTTTCAAAAAACAAAACCGGTAGAGAACAAGAGAACAACATATATACAGTAGACGCTCGGAAGAGTGAACACTCTATTCAGTGAACAGCTCGTTTATATGAACAACTAAAATTTTATTAGTAAAGCTCCATATAGTGAACAATAACACATTCGATTCAGTGAACTGGGTAAATTCCCGGCGTATGAATTATTTTGCTGCATTCGATTCAGTTTCAGTGAACTGGGTAAATTCCCGGCGTATGAATTATTTTGCTGACTCGCCGGCGTAACTTACAAGAACAGGGGACAGATGTATGTATGTATTTTATTTTAGTTGTAATTCTGAGTTCTGTTGATGTTGTAGGTGTACTGTGCTAGAACATTTTTGTGTTTACAATAAAAATGAAGCGAAAAGTGTTAAGTTTGCTCGAAAAATGTGAAATTTTAAAAAGTCTGGACAGTGGAAGCAGTGTAACGTATTTGTCTAAAAAGTACGGGATTGCCAAATCCACAGTATGTGCAATCCAAAATAAAAAAACGGGACATTTTAAAAGTCAATCAAGGCGCAGTGAAATACGGAAAAGAAAAACTTTAAAATCCTGTAAGATGCCACGAATGGAAAACAAATCATATTCATGGTTTTGTACACAAAGACTTAAAAATGTACCGGTTTCGATTGAACTTTTAAAAACAAAAGCAAAAGCTATCAATGAAACTATCGCTGAAAATCCTAATTTTAATGCTAGTGACGGATGGAGCCAAAGATTTAAACGAAGATTTGGAATAAGACATTTAAAAATTTCGGGAGAAATGTTATCAGCTGCCCCGGAGCATGTAGGTCCATTCAAGAATTATCTTCGAAAGAAAATAGAGGAGCTACATTTAACACATGACCAATTATACAATGCCGACGAGACAGGCTTGTTTTGGAAATTACTCCTAGAAAGGACTTTGGTTACGTCTGAAGAAAGATCGGCCCCTGGTCGGAAAACGGATAAAAGTAGAGTTACTTTACTAGCATGCACCAATGCAACCGGTGAACATAAAATCAAACCGTTAGTGATTGGGCCGCAAATCCAAGATGCTTTAAGAACTTTTCACTTCCAGTGCAATACACAAGTACGAAAAATGCGTGGATGACGTCGGGGGTATTTGAAAATTGGTTTCATCATTCAATTGTCCCGCAGGTTCGAAGATTTTTGAAACAAAAGGGATTACCACAAAAAGCTCTTCTACTTTTGGATAACGCTCCAAGTCATCCACCAGCAGAAAACTTGGTTTCCGATAATGGAAAAATTCTTACTGTATACATGCCTCCGAATGTAACAGCTCTTATACAGCCCATGGACCAGAATGTCATTAGGTTAACAAAATTGTTTTATAGAAGAAGCCTTTTATCCACAATAGTTGTTTCTGATAGCAATGATATTTCAGCTGTCATTAAAAACTTGAGTCTAAAAGATGCTGTTACACATCTGGCATTTGCATGGATGAATGTGAAAGAAGAAATAATTGCTAAGTGTTGGAAAAATATTTTATCAGATTCTTTCAATAGCGACTCTGATTTAGAAGATGTTCCATTGGCTATTCTACAAGAAAAATACAAGAACAGCGTCGAGGCAGTGACATTTCAAGAAACTGTAGCATTACTACAGAAAGTGAACGGAAACAAAGCATACAGCCGTAAAGACATAGAAAACTGGAATACGGATGTCATAGAAGATCTTGAAGATGATGTAATTGAAATTGAAAGTGCGGAAGAAACAATGGATGATGAGCCAATGCCAACTACCATCCCCACTCAGGAAGCTTTACAAGGACTTAATATAGTGATTTCTTGGGCAGAACAAAACATGCTAAATTCTGAAGATCTATTAACTTTGCGAAGAATAAAAGAAATCGCAGTTCAAAGATGTTTAAAAGAAAAAAAGGTTCAAACAAATTTAACGAGTTTTTTTAACAAACAAAACTGACTTCTTTAAATCATTACGTATTCATGTATGTATGTACTACGTATCTATGTAGAACATGTATATTTTTCATTTGTTAATTCTTTTTGATGTAACTGAATACATATACATATAAATAAACGTTTTAAACTGCACATTCGATTGAGTGAACATTTCGATTCTGTGAACAGGTAAGGTTTTAATTAGTTCACATAATCGAGCGGCTACTGTATATATATGTATATAATATATAATATATATAATGAATATATACTTAAAAATTCCTTACTTAAAAAGTTCAACATCCTTTCAAATATATATTGTATAATACATATATAATATATATATATATATATATATATATATATATATATATATATATATATATAAAATTAATTTAAATTCGGGTAAGCGGTAAATTAAGAAAAAAACTCCTTTATTAAATAACCCTATATTTCGCACAACAATTTGCCACAACAATTCGAACATGCTAAATACAGCACCCATACCTTGAAGATGTTGTATAGTAAGATCAAAGACATAACACCTTTCTGTTTAAATAGTCATGTTGTCTAGAGGATAGCATGTTCGAATTGTTGTGGCGTTTATATAGGTCAGACATCACAGTGGTTAAAACAGCGCATCACTCAGCATAAAAGTGATGTCCGTATTGGTAAGAGATCTTGTGCATTGGTGGACCATTCACTTGATCGTGATCATACTTTCAATTTTGTTGACGTTAAGATCTTAGACGTTGAAAATAACCATAAAAAAAGAACCTTTTTAGAAATGGTCCACATCAACAGAGACACAAATAACATAAATTATAGATCTGATACTAATGGTCTTAGCATAATTTATTTTAATATACTGGGTTTGACTGTTAGTTGACGATCTTAAATCGTTTTGTTATTTGGCCCATATGTTGTTTTAATTTATATTGCATTATATTTTTTTTTTCAAGTTTTAACTTTTCATATACATGTTCTTTAAAAGTTCTTAAGGCTTGTTTCTATAGTTATTTTATTTTTTATATCTAATCACTTTTATATTTTGTACGTCAATTTTATTATTTTTCAACTCTACATTTTGTAAGTATTTTGAATACTGTTTTATACTCTTATTTATTTTTTGTTATTTTTCTCTCTCTTGTAGTTACCCCAGAAGAAGCGACAAAGTCTGTTGCGAAATATAGGGTTATTTAATAAAGGAGTTTTTTTCTTAATTGACCGCTTACCCGAATTTAAATTAATTTTTTATAATATATCACGGTCGATAATTTCGTTTCAATTATATATATATATATATATATATATATATATATATATATAGATATATATAAGTTAAATTTCGAGAGCGTTGAAATTTAACAAAAAAATTTATTTGTTTTACGGATTTGACAATACGTTACAATATAGACTTAAACTAGATTACACTGAGGTTACTAGCGATCTGTGTCGCGTACAGTTACACTAATAACTCTATCAACTAATGCTTTGCCCATCTTTATATATTAAATATTATCTTATCTTACTCCACGTGTATCCGGCTGAATGAATGAAATTGCTGAGTGTACGTCTGGTAATTATGAATAGGTAGTATTATATGCGGACTCGTAACTCCTTCCGCCTTACATGCGAGATTATCCTTAAAAAGGCAAATCTTGCCTTCTTTTCTTATCGGCATCTGTTTGTTTTTTAACCTTTTGTTTAGTCCTTATCTTTTTATATAATTTAAACAAAAGAATTGCAAGTATTAATAGTATTAATATGATTGTAATTATATAAACTAAAGAACTACTTGCTTTATGTGAGATAGTAATTTTGCTTAACATTTCCTTTTGATTATTAATTCTATCTGAAAGATTTAAAATACTTACTTCAGTTAAATTTATTGTTTTAATTTGATTATGATTTTCACTGTATTCCATTAAATTTAGTTTCATATTAATTGTTGGTTTATAATTTTTTATAATTTGGTTTTTAATATGAAATTCACAATTATTAAAGTTATTAATCAAATAAATTCCTTTTATTAATTTAATATCAATTTGTTCATTGCATTTTTGAATTAATTTATTTTCTGTAGGACTAAGAATTAATTTCATATTATTTTCAATATCTCTTACTTCAAAATCTTGAATAGTGAAAGATTGATAAATACAATTTTTATAATTATTATCCATTTGTAAAATATGGATTTCACATAATGGATTATTTGAAATATAAAATTCTGAATCATGATTACATAAGAATGTTTGTTTTGATATTTAAGGACAAATTTGATTTGACATAATATACTTATTGTCTTTTGTGCCAACGTATTTAATTTTAGGAGTAATTTGTTTAAAAGTATTATTTCCTTCGTAAATAGGCAGAGCATTTTACATAAAATATTGAAATGCTTCATTATTTACAATAGGTATTAACAATATAAATGTAAAATAAGTATTAGTTTGATATACTCTAAATTTGAATTAAACTTTCTATTTGGTACAGGTTATTTATTAGTAGCTCAAACGGAAATTTCTTATTTACATTTAAATGGATATTCTTAATACTACTGTTAATCCTCTTCTGATAAGGATTCTGGAACATTCGCTAATTTTAGTGAATTTATATGATACCGTAAAATTTTATTCTTTTTTGTTTTGACTTCAACTGTTCCATTTTCATTGATTTTCATAACTGTGTATGGCCCTTGATATCTTTCTTTCGTTTTCTGTGAATAGTATTTATGGGGTTTTACATATACTGCCTGACCTATTTTTATCTCTTCATTTTCTCTATTTTTATTTATTTTAATAATTTTCTTTTCTTTATCTTCTTGCATTTTATTTGCAATTTTATTATAGAGATATTTCGTGCGTTCTTTATGTTTTTGAATATAATCTTGATAATACGTTTCATCGTAATATAGGTCCATTGGTTCTTTTGTATTAGTGTGTCCATACAAGAGTTCAAAAGGTGAGATTCCTGTTGCTGAATGATTAGTCGAGTTGTATGCTAACAGTGATAATTTCATTATCTGTTTTATATCTTGAGTTAGTTTTTGATTTTTTATTAATCTAACATGTTCTAAAAGTGTTGAATGTAATCGTTCAATTGGTGCATTCGAATTTCTATATAATTTTAATAATTCTTTTAATGTTGCATTATTAAATTCTAAACCGTTATCCATTACAATTTCTTTTGGTGAACCGTGTATACTAAAACTTTCTATTAATTTATCAACTACTTCGACTGTTGTTTTTCCTTGAATTGGATATGCTTGTGCATATTTTGTGAATGTATCTATTATAGTTAGAAAATTTTGTGAATTTATTGATATCGTATCAACGTGAATTTTATCAAATGGTTTCTCTATTAATTTCGTTAATTGAAAAGGTAATTTTGGTGGTGCTCTATCGTATTTGTTTCTTTGACATATTTCGCATCTCTTAATATAATTTGTTATATCATCCTTCATTTGACTCCAGTAATAATTCTTCTTTATCTGTTTTAAAGTTTCATTGATTCCTCTGTGATTAGTTTTTCCTTCATGGTTTTGCATTATGATTTCAATCTTTTCCTCTGGTGTTTCGATTATTCTTACCCTTCGAAGACATCTATAAATTTTTGGTCAGTTGTTATTGAAGTGTTCTATGTAAACTTGACACATTTCTTTATAAATTTCATCTGTTGTGTATATGTAGTAACTTCCTTGAGGCATTATATCCTTTATTAAATCTATCAATTCTTGTTTCAGATTTTTCTTCTCCAATTTTGCGTGGTATATTACTTTAGCATTTTTCGTATCAAATGTTACTGTTGTCGGAAATATATGTGTTTCTATGAATACTTGTATCTTCTGTATATCTATTGCCATATCGGTTACTGGTATTGATGTTTCTGGTTCTACATTTACATTGCTATGCAGTGAGTCATCTTCCTCTTGTTGTTTAATAGGATTAGGATTATGTTCTCTTCTTCCTAGTTCTTGTAGAATGTTATCTATTTCTTCCTGATTTCTTGATTTTTGTATTATTTCTTCCATGGTTAATTCTCGTGGTTCTAGATTTCGTAGTAAGTCATCTAGTTCTTCATTATCAACTTGTGGTATTATAGATGATGTATCTTCTTGTAATAATTCATCTACATTATCTTCTTGGTTATGTAATTCGATTCTCGATAATGCATCCGCATTTTTATTAATTTTTCCCTTTTTATATATAATTTCATAATCGTACTCACTTAATTTTATCTTCCATCGTTGTAATTTCGAGTTTGGTTCTTTCAAATTATATAACCACACTAATGGTCTATGATCTGTGATTATCGTAAATTTTCTTCCAAATATATAAGGTCGAAATTGTTTGCATGCCCAAATAATTGCTAACAGTTCTTTTTCTACTGTTGAATATTTTTGTTCTGTTTCCGATAATGTTCTTGATGCATAAAATATTGGTCTGTCTTGTCCTATCGTTCCTTGTGATAATACTGCTCCTATTGCTACATTGCTTGCATCTGTTGTTACTAAAAATTGTTTATTAAAATCTGGATATTGTAATACTGGTTCATTACAAAGTATCTTTTTACAAAGTTCAAATGTTGTTGTATATTCTTCTGTGAATTCAATTTTACTTCTCTTTTTTAAATATTTGGTTAATGGTTTTGTAATTTTAGCAAAGTCTTTTATAAATTTTCTGTAATATCCTAATAATCCTAGAAATGCTTTGATTTCTTTTTGTGTTTTTGGTATTGGATACCCCTTTATTGCTTCAATCTTATCTGGATTTGGTTTTACTCCATCTTTCGTTATTATATGTCCTAAATAAGCAATTTCTTTTCTTAAAAATTCACATTTATCCATTGATAATTTCAAATTAGCTTCTCTTAAGCGTTTAAATAATTTCTTTAATTTTTGTTGATGTTCTTCTAGTGATGCTGCATATATTATTATATCATCTAGGTATACGTGACATATGTCTACTGTTAGATCTCTTAAAATATGATTCATTACTCTTTGAAATGTTGCTGGGCTGTTTTTAAGACCAAATGGCATTCTTAAAAATTCATAGTGGTTATCTTCTGTGCTAAATGCTGTTTTCTCTCTATCTTTTTCTTCCATCTCGACTTGATGATAGCCAGACGCTAAATCTAATGTCGTGAAATATTTAGCTCTTCCTAATTTATCTAATATATCGTGTATATTAGGAATTGGGAATTTATCGTCGATGGTTTTCTCATTTAATTTTCTATAATCTATTACCATTCTATATTTCTTGATTCCTGATGCATCCATTTTTTTTGGTACTATCGCTACTGGTGCTGACCATGGGCTTATACTGGGTTGTATAATGTTTTGTTCTAACATGCTCTTTATTTGTTTATTTATTTCTTCTCTTTGTATTGGTGATTTTCTATATGGCTTTTGATATATTGGAGTTTCATCTTTTAATCGTATCTGATGTTTAATTTCTGATGTGAATGTTAAAGGTAATTCTTCACTGTGACATAAATCTTGATATTCTATACATAATTTTCTTATCATTTCTTTTTCTTCTTTATTCAGATGATCTAATCGTAGCTTTGCCTCTAATGTTCTTCTTTGAATTTCTTTAATCCTTTTCATTGATAATTTTCCTTTTATTGTGTTTTCTTCAACATAATTATATTCTTCAGTTAAAATTGGTTTTTCGAAGTTTATTTCCACTGGGTAATTATTGAAGTTTACGATTTCAGTAATTGCATAGTAATTTTCTGTGGTCGTGATGTTTTCAGGTATTTCTACTCCTGGTGCTATTCTTTGATGATTTATATGTACTTCTTTTAGATTTCGATCTACAGGTATTTTAATTATTTTTCTTTCTCTTGGTCCTATTTTAATTTTTGGGTTGTCAAAATATAATTGTATTTCCGCGAAACTTGTGCGAAGTTTTTTAGTTTTAAAATCTATTATGGAATTCATTTTTTCTAATAATCTTAAACCTATTATTCCATCATATTTTTTAGAAAAATCTACTATATTAAATTCGTGTATTTGTCCGTATGCGTTAAATGTGTGTAAAGAAGGTATTCTAAGAATGTAATTATGATATGTGGTACCGTGCATTGTTGTTACTGAAAATGGTGAATATTTAATATAATTTGGAAAATGATTTTGAGCTAATTCAGTTGAAATTGAGGATGCTGATGCACCTGTATCAATTAGAAATTTTGCATTAATTTCTGGTACATAAATATAAGGTAATCGTACACAATGTTGTTGATTAAATTCTAAATGATTTCTTAACTTTATACCGGTTGTTGGACATTCGGTGGTGTCTCATTCGCTGAGGCTCCAGTTGGAAAATTTGGCTGCTCCTCTGGTTCGAATGGAAATGGTTCTGTATCTTCGTCCCAAATTGGTTGATATTCGTAGTCTTCTGATTCTTCATACTCTTCATAATCTGGATTTTCTTCTTCTTCTTCTTGGCTTTGATTGTTCATTTCTTCAAGTTTCCATTTTTGCTGTGATGTTGATGGTCCATATGATGTTTGTCTCATTCGGCTCATGCTTGGGTCAATTTCCATTGGTTGTTGTCTAGGTTTTCTTCTTTCCATTAATTGTGCAGGAGATTTTGCAAATTTAAAGGAATTTTGCGTAATATGAGAATTTTGTTTACTTTGGTTTTGGAAATTTGGTTTGATAGGAAATGGATTTTGATCATTTGTTTTTGGCTGGTATTGGAATTGTTTTACTTGTGGTTGGTGTTGAAATTGTTGTATTCGTGGCACTTGTTGTATTCGTGGAAGTTGTTCTTGTTGGGCTGGTGTTTTCATGTGTCCTGGTGTTATCTGATGTATTATTTTGTAGTTATTTTGCGGCATTGTTGATTTTCCGCATCTGTACTGCCAATTTTGGTATTCTAGTACTTCAGCTAGAGCATTTTCTAATGTCTTTGAATTTTTTAAATACATTATTTCGCCAATTCTACCGTAATTTATTAATCCTCTTTTAAATGTTTGTAATGCAGTTTTCTTATACATGTTTGTTTTTAACGGTATTAATTCTTCTTCAGTATCTAGTTGCATTTTAGTTAATAGTAAATTTAACATGTCCCTAATCCTTTGTCCGAATATGTAAGGATTTTCATTTTTCCTAGGCTGTTCCATTGTTACATCATTTAAAAGACAATCTTCTGATCTCTGGTCGAAGAATGTTAATTCTAGTAATGCTTTAATATCATGCCAAGTTTTTAATTTTCTTGCCCCTATTATCGATTGCGGTTCTCCACTCAATCTTGATTTTATTATTCTTATTAAATATGGGTTTAGAGGGTTATCTCTATTATTTTTATCGAAATAAGTTTCTATCAAATCTTCACAGGCATCAATAAATAATGGTAATGTATTTGGATCACCATTGTATATTGGTATCGTGCAGATTTCTGCTTGACTTATAGAACTTCTCGTATAAGTTTGGTTAGGCATTTCGTTTAAATTTAATGTATTAATTGAATTTACTAGTTCTTCTAAAAGATTTTCTATTGACATATAAAGCTGGTATACAAATTTTGCAAAGACACTTGAATTTTGACAGTGGTATTAATTTCGGTAAATCTGTTTGCTTTCCGTCGTATATTTCAATACCTTTTTCACAAAAGCAAAAATATGACTTGCAATCGCTACAGTAAACTGTAGGCATTTAAAGAAATTTTAAAAATCTACTTACAGAATTGTTAGTAAGATCTTCATTCGATTTTGGTTGGCTTGTTCTTTGTGTTATTCTCTTTGTTATTCTTCTTGTTATTCTTCTTGTTAAGTATTGTTGTTTTCTTGTGTTACTTCTTTTATTAGTTGCTGTATTATTTTGGTTTCTTTGTTGGCTTGTTATTCTTCTTGTTAAGTATTGTTGTTTTCTTGTGTTACTTCTTTTGTTAGTTGCTGTATTGGTTTGGTTTCTGCTTAATTATAATATTGATTGGCACTTCGACGAGATTTTGATCGTTTCCGTGTTTTTTCCAATTCAATATCGCACCTTTGGAAATTTTGATCCTCCAGTCGTGTTTCTTAATTTTTATAACGTTGATGGGTACCTCGACGAGATTTTGATCGTTTCGGCGTTCGTCCCAGTTCAAACGTTGCACCTTTTGGAAATTTTGATCCTCCAGGCCTTGTGTAACCGTCGTTGAATCCAATTGCACGTACTGTCGCTTTATGTTCTTTCTCTGGGCCAAAGAATTGAAATTCACACTCACTATTTTCGACGTTTGTAATTCTCCAACAGTGGTTGCCAAGATCCGTCCTGACTGCGCCAGTTAAATTTCGAGAGCGTTGAAATTTAACAAAAAAATTTATTTGTTTTACGGATTTGACAATACGTTACAATATATACTTAAACTAGATTACACTGAGGTTACTAGCGATCTGTGTCGCGTACAGTTACACTAATAACTCTATCAACTAATGCTTTGCCCATCTTTATATATTAAATATTATCTTATCTTACTCCACGTGTATTCGGCTGAATGAATGAAATTGCTGAGTACGTCTGGTAATTATGAATAGGTTGTATTATATGCGGACTCGTAACTTATATATATAATTGAAAAGAAATTATCGACCGTGATATATTATCAAAAATTAATTAAAATTCGGGTAAGCGGTCAATTAAAAAACTCCTTTATTAAATTACCCTATATTTCGCGACAGACTTTGTCGCTTCTTCTGGGGTAAAAAATGTAGAGTTAAAAAATAATGAAGTTGACGTACAAAATATAAAATCAATCATTTTTATATTTTGTACGTCAACTTCATTATTTTTTAACTCTACATTTTTTACCCCAGAAGAAGCGACAAAGTCTGTCGCGAAATATAGGGTAATTTAATAAAGGAGTTTTTTAATTGACCGCTTACCCGAATTTTAATTAATTTTTGATATATATATATAATTGAAACGAAATTATCGACCGTGTGTTCGGCATCATTGCCGAAACATGTAGGATTGTTTTAAATATATAGACTTTGAAGTAATGAACCAGACCTTTAATCGCCGACTTATTAAGTTTACCTTATCATACCAAGGTCACGAAAATATTATATATATATATATATATATATATATATATATATATATATATATAATATATAATATATATATATATAATGCATATATACTTAAAAATTCCTTACTTAAAAAGTTATTGCATCCTTTATATACATTTAAAAAATGTCCAAAGGTAAGCTTCCCGATACATCGCTAAGTATCGATACTTAGCGAGTACAGGTATCGGTAGGTATCGATAGGTATCGATGCTTTGGAATTGATACCTTCGTTACCTGAGGTATCGTGGAATCGATACCAGTTATGGTATCGGATATTGGACGATGTATCGATACTTCGCCCAGCCCTAATGGAAACTACTTCTTGTTTACATTTCTTTTTGTTGAAGACTTGCAGCCCCGGACCATATATCCTATATAGTAATATTTAGTTATAATTGTGCTAGGGTATGCGGTATCTTCCTGTGTATGCTCATACTTTTGGAAAAATTTTCTTTATCGGACTAATGAAACTCGCTCGATTGCGTGTGCTTAACGAGTTACGTGCACCAAATATTTAAACTTCATGAAGATTTGATCATGTAAGCAATAACATTTGAATAATATCCTTTCAGCAGGAACAGGATCAAAGAAAATAGGAATATGTTTACATATTGCGTGTGTTAAACGAGCTACGTGCACTAAATATTTAAACTTTATGAAGATTTGGTCATGTAAGCAATAACATTTGAATAATATACTTTTAGCAGGAACAGGATCAAAGAAAATAAGAATATGTTAACATATTGCTGAAAACTTAAAAATAGTGTCGTTATGTATTGTCTACAGATGTGCTTTGTAGTTTCATCTACTACAAAAATAAATAATTTTAACTATTAATTCCTTAATTTAATTTGAATCATTGTTTTTTTTTGCATATTCAATTATATATTTTTGTTTAATCCGGTCACCTGTAAAATATTTTTCATAATAATTTCGACTTTCGACGAAATAGACTTTCCAATTTTGTAAAAATTTAAATTAAATTACATATTTGTCTTTAGCCTTTGGCAACGAAAAAAAGAGAATGCTTCGTTAACTGTTAATTCTGTTTGATTTTTAATTTTTTTAAATTATTTTTATGTAACCTTATATTATTATATAACATAAAATTTGAAATTTTTTATCTCATGAAATCTAAACTAGGTGGATTTAGTTTATTAGTATTATATAATTTTATACGATCAACAATCATTTATAATAAATTATAGGTATAATAATTTATGTCTATTGTATTATACTGTACTGGGTTTATCCTGTATATATTATTTCTTGAATAAATAAATAAATAAAATACGTCTTATTTAAATATTATACTGGATAACCGTTTATCCATATTAATATTATGGATTTGGTAGGTAGCATTGGCCGTAATTGAGGTATTCCACTCGAACTCCTGAAATATGGTTCCGAAAATTTGTTAACTAATTTGTATTCTCTGAGATGAAAAGATCTCCAACCAAAAATAAGGTCCTAATATATAACACAATTGTCAAGACCATAGTAACTTACAGCTCTGAAGTCCGGCCACTTAAAGAAATAAGCTTACAGAAATATATTGCGTGCTAAATAAAGTAAACACTGACTGACAAAAACCGTACAATTCGTGTTTTAATATAACTTTCGTTATATGTTTAATGAAAGAGGAATACTTTGTCTTTTTAGTCTGTATTAGCTGAAAAAGCTAAAGTTTTATAGAATCTGTATTTTATAATATAAATTTATATACAATTGGAAAATTAAATTCTTTTTTTTTATTTAAATTTTAAAGAACGATATGTAACAAAGTGTAGGATCCTTTTGGCAAACTATGCATTCACATTGTAAAATATGTTTTTCTTATATTTACTTTCTTCTAATTTGACTACAAACAATGCTATTTCACTGGCATGTCATTATTGTAAAACAAGTAAATTCGTGAAGAAATGTGTAATTAAATGTGCTCGTTCTGGCCAAGGAAATACAGTTCTTCGTATTTCCAAAGTAAGTAATTATTTTTTCTAAATAGTCTTCTTTCAATTCTACACACTAGCGCAGTGCTGCTGGAGATTTTTTATACCATTCATACAGTAAGACCGTTCAATGCCCGATGGCATTAGTTTCAGATATTACCTCGTCGTTTGAGTCAGATTTCTCTCTAATCAGTCATTTTTTCAAATTGGTGAACAAGGAGTCAGTAAGGGCTAAATCTCGTGAATAAAGTATTTGTGTGGATAATTCGTTACGCTGACCAAATATTTTTGCTAGTGGAATTAATAATGAAGAAATAAGAAACGAGATAAAAATAAGTTGGGAGAAAACTGTAATAGAATTAACACGTATCTAGGAGGAAGAAGAAGCACAGAGAGTTGGAAATCAATTAGGAACTTACGAACAAAGAAGAGGAAGGATATAATTTCGATTATTACATCCCAAAAATGAGAAGTCTACTTTAAAGATCTCCTAATAGAAGATAGACGAGAAGAATAAAGACATACCAAAAGAAGCAGCGATCAATACAAGTTCGTAAAGCATGCTATGAACTAAAATGTAGAAAAGCCGCAGGACCCGGAGGCATTCCACTCGAACTCCTGAAGTTGAAGTTGTCAACTAAATAGCATTCTCTGAGATGAAAAGATCTCCAACCAAAAATAAGATCCTAATATATAACACAATTGTCAAGACCATAGTAGCTTACAGCTCTGAAGTCCGGCCACTTAAAGATAAAACAGTAAAAATTTAGCTTGTAACAGAAATGGGCTTCTGGAGAAGAGCTGCAGGTAGAACTAGAAGGGACAGAGTGCGAAATAAGATGATAAAGAAATTATGGAAGTCAAGCATACCATAGTAGACGACATCAAAACGAAACAATTTCAATGGTGTGGACATGTGCACTGGATGACAGATGAACGACTGCCCAAGCTAGTAATGGAATGGACCCCACAAGGAATGCGCATGAAAAGGAGACCTAGAAGAATTTGAACAAGAAGCCAAAACGATAAGAGTGAAAGGTTTGGAGAACAACGTGTGGGAAGACAGGGACCAATGGAGATTTGGCATCGGAAGACGAAGAAGAACGTTTTAAACCGGCACATATTATATATATATATATATATAACAATTGATAAACACTGTTACTTTATAATGCATTTCTAAATAGCTTGAACCTAGGTCTATTGTGGGTGAGTGGTAAAACCGACAGTCCGGCAAACTGTAGACTTGGGTTCGAGTCCCAACATAGACAATATTTTTCAATTAAAAAATTTCGTATGATTTGCTTTGTGATTTGTAGACAGCAATGTTTACATCCCCCCTTACTTTGCAATTACATACATACTAACTTGATATTTGTAAATATTTCATATAAAAGCCGAAAAACTCCAATAATTTATCAATTGTTATATTTAATAAACGACTAAGAAATTATCTAAACTCATATAGCTATGGAGTAATAATTAGCATTTTCAAACATTCAAATCTGACATCTGCTCTCAAAATACTGACATCTGCTTTCAATAACTGACATCTAATTTCAAAATAGGCATCTGCTTTCAAATCTGACATTTGCTTTCATAACAGACACCTGCTTTCAAAACAGACTTCTGCTTCCAATTACTGACATTTGCTTTCACTAACTGACATCTGCTATCAAAACTGACATCAACTTTCAAAACTGACTTCTGCTTTCAACTTGATATCTACATTCAATAACTGACATCTGATTCATTAACACTGTTACTTTATAATGCATTTCTAAATAGCTTGAACCTAGGTCTATTATGGGTGAGTGGAAAAACCGACAGTCCGGCAAACTGTAGACTTGGGTTCTAGTCCCAACATAGACAATATTTTTCAATTAAAAAATTTCGTATGATTTGCTTTGTGATTTGTAGACAGCAATGTTTACATCCCCCCTTACTTTGCAATTACATACATACTAACTTGATATTTGTAAATATTTCATATAAAAGCCGAAAAACTCCAATAATTTATCAATTGTTATATTTAATAAACGGCTAAGAAATTATCTAAACACTTATATATATATATATATATATATATATATGGTAAACCTAATCAGTATATCATACCAAGGTCACGAAGTTATTATATATATATATATATATATATATATATATATTAATGATAAATGAGTTGATGCATTATCATGATCAAACGGAAACTTTTTTGTTGCAAAATGTGATCGTTTGTTTTTGATCTGAATGTCCAAGTTAATAATGTCCCATAACACTCTCCTGCTATGGTTCTCTTTTCACCTTGTAGTCGACGAGTATTATATTACGCCCCCGAGGAAATTCGCGTAGTATAATCATCGTCGGTTTGTGCCTTTTTTGGAGCTCTTTAATAATAATACATTTATTTCCTACAGTTAACCCAGATTATAGGAAATATTAAATAAACTATCCAAAAAGAAAATAATAATAACAATATTATTATAACTAAACTAAAATTTTTATAAAAAAAAAATTAATTGCACTATAATTAGTTATGGTGCATCGTGAACCAACATGAATATCACTGGCATAGGAGATCTGATTAAAGTAGAAAGTCAGTAGTGAAATGAGAGATCTTACTAAAATGTTAGTTCTACAAAAATCAATATTAAAGGTAAATGAACTAAATGCTTTTACATATACGACGCTAATTAATCGAATCTTTTTACTGAAAAAAATTCGCCGTTGTGCAGGATTCGAACCTGCGACCTCTGGTTTGCCGGACTACGCTCTTGACTCTTGAGTTATTAAGGGACTAAAGTTCGAATCACGGAAAAGCCTCAAATTGCATTAAGAACAGATAATATATTGCGCCCGCAGTTGGCAAATTTGTGCAAATCAGTTGCATTTTCGCGAAGTAATGTGAATGAAATAAATGGTTTTTACATATACGACGCTAATTAATCTAATTTTTTTCAGTAAAAAAAATTCGTATATGTAGAAAGCATTTATTTTATTCACATCACATCGCGAAAATGGAATTTATTTGCATAAAAGGTAAATGTTGATTTGGAATTTATTCTAGACACGTTAAATTTTAGTTTACCAAGAAACTGTAGACAATTCTATTATTTGCTAAAGAAGAAATAAATTTCAATAAAATCAGTATTCTTTTTGTGTGCAGTAGCGTTGTATTAAATTTTTCTAGTAGCAAACGATGATTGAAATCTCCTTCAGAATAATAAACTCTCAGTCAGAAAGAATAAAAATTTTAATTACTTTCTTTGAATTGATTGTATTATATAAATATGGTAATCGTAAATAGGAAACGAAATTAGAATACCATATTCGAGTTATCTAACTAGAGAATTAAATAAAGTAGTTAAGGTACAGGGTGTAATTAAAATGAGGGGACAAACTATGGGAGCAAACTCTCCACATAAAAATATGAAAAAAAGTTCATATCATAACATATGTCCACAAACACACTGTTCATGAGATATAGGTAAAAATGTTTTAATATACGTTTTTCTTTCAGGTAGCATAATGGCGAACTATACATTTCGTGAAAGAGCAGACATGATTTTCGTGTATGGACTTGCAAACGGCAATGGTCGGCAAGCTGCAAGGCTCTACCAGGAATCCTTTCTAAACCGGCACCGACCAAATCATAAAATGTTTGCTGCATTGTTCGAACGATTTACTGAAACAGGGACAGTATGGTGTAATAATCCACTTGCGGACAAGAGAAGACCGTGCACTCGTCGTACAGCTGATTTTGAAGAGGATGTCTTAGATCGTGTTGCTGAAAATCCAGGTGTTAGCAGAAGACAGTTGACGAGAATGAAATTCAGATCGCGTGACTGCTTGGAGGACAATTCTTGACCAACTTCTTCATCCTTATCATTTACTACTAGTACAAAGTCTCTCTCCAGCTGATTATTTTCAGTGAGAAACTGTAGATGGTTTCTTCAGCAAACTGTTAATCCACTATTTGTCAAGTCAGTGTTCTTTACCGATGAGACAACTTTCGGTAGAGATGGCACCACAAATGTACATAATCAGCATGTATGGGTAGACAAAAACCCACAGGCTACTCTTGAAGTTACACATCAACAACGATTTTAGATCAATGTATAGGCTGGTATTGGTAGTGATGCTTTGATTGGTTCGTGTCTATTACCACAACGTCTTATGGGTGATGTGTACAGACATTTTTGGAAAATATTCTGCCAGACATATTAGAAAATGTTCCTTTAGAAATAAGAAGTAACATGAAGTGCATGCGCGATGGAGCTCCTGCACATTTCGCTCAACCTGTTCGTGCTGTACTTGATAGCACCTACCCAAATAAATGGATAGGGAGATCAGGAAGAGTTGCATGGCCTCCAAGGTCTTCAGACCTTAATAATTTGATTTTTATATATGGGGGCATTTGAAAGCTTTAGTGCACGCGGTTCCAATTAATAACGCATAAATGTAAAGTGAACGCATTTTTACTGTGTGTGTTAATCTGTTTGCAACAGCCCCGCGATCCATGAAAGGGTGCGACAGTCAATGATGCGGCGTGTCTATGTGTGCATTGAGTCAGAAGGAGGATACTTCGAACATTTACTGTAGATAATACTTTTTACAATTATTTCATATCCAATGCAATTACATGTTTTGTAATAAAAGAGTATAACTATGTTTTTCCTTTTATCTCATTAACAGTGCATTTGCGGACATATGTTGATATTAAATTTTTTTCATGTTTTTGTGTGGAGAGTTCGCTTCCACAGTATGTCCCCTCATTTTAGTTACACCCTGTACGTGAAAATCTCATAATTTCGATAAAGAGTCTCATATATTTTAAAACTATTAACTACTTCGTAAATGTGATTACTAAACAAAAGTTTTGAGCCAAACAGAATACCTAAATCGTGGAACGTGGAAATTTTTAAAATGCATTCGGAAAATTGATAATAATAGGGCATAGGATGAATCTTTCTCGTATATGTAACAACTGTACATTTCGAAATATTCAAATTTAGGCTGTTGGTAATAGCGGAAAAAAGTTTTTTAAGTCATTAGCGCACATTAATCTCTCACAATCTAAAATTATTAGAACGTCATTTATAAAGATAGAAAATAATAGAGGATCCAGGATGGAACCCTGAAGAACTTCTGAAGTTAATTCAGATGGCTAGGATATGTAGTTACGATACCTTATGCAAAACCTTCTTCCAATTAAATAGGATTTCAAAAGCGTAAGCAGTGAGTCAGAAAACCCGTCTAAACGCAACTTGAATTAAAATATTGTCGACTTGATCAAAATCATCAAAATGAAAATGATCAAAATCATCTTTCTGAAAATCCAAGAATATATTGTTAACCTGTCCTCCAACATCAATAACCTTAAAAATAAATTGAGTGAAATAAGCCAGGTTTGGGACCATTGATCTATTTCGTAGAAAACCATTCTGATAATCTGATACCCCTTTTACCGTAAGGTGTCGGGTAAGCTGTTATTCTTCGCCATGTACGAATTTCTTCCATATTTTTCTATCTTTCGCCATTCCTTTTGCTTCTTTCCAGGATTATTCTTGTCTTTCAATATATTGCTTATTGTATCATTCCAGGTTTTTCTTGGCCTTCCCCTTTTCTGTCTTTCCTGTATTCTTGCCTCGTATACTTGCTTAGCCAGTCTTGTATTTTGCATTCTTTGAACATGTCCCCACCAACTCAGTTGTCTCTTTTCTATAAACGTAAATATAGATGGGATATCCAGTCCTTCTCTTACTAGTGTATTTCTTATTCTATCTTTCCTGGTTATTCCTTTGACTCTTCTTAGATATTTCATCTCCGTTGCTTGGATTTTACTTCTGTGCTTGTTCGAGAGTATTACTATGTCATCTGCGAATGCTCCAATATCAATTTCTACTCTACGGAGGTCTCTATAGCCAACCCACATTTTTTTGGTATAGTTATCACATTCTCTAATAATATCATCCATAAATATGTTAAAGAGCATCGGGCTTAGTCCTCCTCTCTGTCTCAGTCCCTCTTCAGTTTTGAACCCCTCAGATTTCATGTTATTTTTTATAACGAAGTTTACGTGGTTTTCATAGATGCCTTGTATTAGATTTATAATTTTTCTACTTATACCTCTATTCTCTAGGCTTTCCCAGATTTTTGTTCTTGGTACTCGGTCGAACGCTTTCTCCAAGTCTATAAATCCTAAATATGTCTTTTTTGTTTGGAATCTTCTTTTCTCGAGTATCTGCTTTATTGTAAATATATGATCCTAGGCACTCCTTCCGGGTCTAAACCCACTTTGCGGTTCTGCAAGGTGTGGTTCTACTACTAGTTTAAGTTTGTTATTTATGATTTGTTCTAAGATTTTAGTAATAGTATTAAGTAGAGTAATTCCTCTGTAGTTGTTACAGTCTTTGCAATCACCTTTTTTATATATTGGTATTAATAGTGCTATTGACCATTCATCCAGAATCTCTTCCTTTATCCATACTTTGTTGATTATTTCCAGTAGGCATCTTCTTCCTGTTTCCCCGAGGTTTTTTATCATTTTTGATGTAATCTTATCTTCACCTGGCGATTTCCCATTCTTCAGCATTTTTATTACTACTTCCAATTCCTCCATTATTATTACTTCGTTGTTGTCTTCATTTACTTGTTTTTTTCCTTACTATACTGGGCGTTATTATAGTATTACCACCTAGTAGATCTTGGAAATACTCTCTCCATCTGCTCATAATATCTAATTCGTTAGTTAAAATTACATTATTTGCATCTTTTATATGTATTTGGTCTGCGCCTTTTTCTGTTCTCAATGTCTTTAATGCTTTATAGAACAACTTTTGGTTGTCTTTGCTGTTAATTTCAAGTTTGTTTCTGAAGTCCGTCCATGCTTTCTCTTTCGCCTTTGTAACTAGTGTTTTAACTAGTTTCCTTTGGTGCTTATATTTCTCGTATTCAGTGGGTGTACTGTCATTCAGATATATCTTCCATTGCAGTTTTTTTTTAACTTCTTCCTTTATCTCATCATTCCACCATGCTGTTTGTTTATTTAGACTTTTCCTGTTGAAGGTGCCGCATACATCAATAGCTGATTCAATCGTAATATTTTTGAAGATGTTCCAGGCTTCATTTAACTTTGTCGTCTCTATATTATCATATTCTTCTTGCATCTTTTGTTCGGTAATATTTCTATATGTCAAAGCTATATCCTTTTCTCCTAGCTTGTATGTTCTTATTGATGTATGTTCCGATTTTGTATATGTCTTTCTTTTTCGTTCTTCATTACTTGTATTTCCTTTTATTTTAGCTGTTAATAAATAATGATCACTGTATATCTCAGCTCCTCTCCTGACTCTAACATCTATCACTTCCTGCCTTCTCTCCTTTTGCACTAATATGTAATCAATTATTGATTTTTCGTTTCTACTCTGTTGTACTCTCGTGTATTTGTAGATATTCTTATATAAGGGATATATATACTGTCGTGAGCAAAAAAAAACGGGACAGTGTCAAAATCGTTATGTCAATTTCCTTTATTTTTTAGCGTTGTAATTTTGACATTTGATTAACTTTCAAACTCTACGTCAAATTATATATCATAGTTGCTAATTCAAAATTGAAAATGCCGCATTTTTCGAAAACTGATAAAGCCAGACTTGTTACTACTTTGGAAAATCATTAAGAATTGTATCGGTTCAATTTAATATTGATAAAAGTTCAGCCGCAAGAATATATAAAAAATGGAGGGAAGAGGATAATTTAAATCGGAAAATAGATCCCGGACGTAACAAAATTTCAAATCGGCAGGAAGACGAAACAATAGTTACTGAGATTTGGCACAACCCTTTCAAAACATTAAAGGAAGCTATAAGAACAACACAATTTCCTGTCTCATCTTGTAACACAATGGTTTACAAGAGAATGAAATTTAAACTTGATATTTCCCGCCCTACAGTCTTTATCTGAATCCCAATGTATGGGGATTAATGAGATATAGCTGTTACCCAGGAAGAATTTTGGGAGATTGTTCAAAATGCTTGGCATCAAATTCCTATAAATGTTGTACAAAATATCGTCGCTTCAATGTCTACAAGATTAGATGAAGTTATAAATAATAACGGTGGAATGACGAAATACTAATTATTTTAATTATATTCTTTCTCTATCGTTTTTAGTAATTTTTATTAGTATATATTTTAAAAATGTTTAATAAATGTCAATGAAACATACATTTTTGACAATTCCTGACTTACTATTATGACTAAAGATAGCCACTTAAGTAGTCACAATTTAAACCCACGCAGAAACAGTGTCCCGTTTTTTTTGCTCACGACAGTATATATATATTGTTGTGAGTCAATTTTCTTAATTAATTAATTCTTTTCTAATAAGATATCGGCTTCAAGAATGTTGTATCTTGAATGTTCAGATTTGTGAAGTATTACTTTATAGTAAGAATTTTGTAATTTTGATATGGGTTCATAATTGGTTTTGAAATCATGAATATCATGATACCATATAATATTGTATGTATATTTAATTTATGGTTATGTTTTCCTTATTAGTAAATTTACTTCGACTTATCTTCACGAGGATTTTGGATTTTTAAAACCAACTATGTTCTATCTTTCTTTTGAGCAAATATCTGTCAGTTTTGTTATTTGTTTGACTTATGTGAACTTCATTTACAAGATTTGTAATTGAGATTACGTGAGTGGATTTTCTTATAATATTATCTTTTAAATTATTTTAGTAACCTTTGTATAAATTTCGTAGAATAATTTATACTTTTACAAAATTTCTGATGGGAGTCTTGACGACGAAAAACAGAATGATTATTATTATTTTTCTGACGGAGATTAAAAGATTTTTATCTGCATTATATAAATTTAGCTGTATCAATGTTCCGTAAATATTCCTTATATTATATGTTTATGCACATTTATTGTACATAAGGAAGAGATATATTAAGTATTCTGGATATATTATCCATATAAGGAGAACGTAGACATGCATGTGATTACCAAAGAATAGATTTATATGAAAGAAACGCTCTTAAAGAAGAAATCAGATATCTTCTGAATTATTTTGGTATAAGAACATCTCTTCAGGGACTTATATTGAACATAACCTGGTGGTATATCCTGAAAAATTGAATCATGAGCATCGCAGCGACTAGAATAGTATCCAGTAGTTTGAATTAAGCAATTGACAGCCAATCTTGATGTTCTAGTTGGAAACTGTCCTGAGAACTTCATCCAAAGAACTTAATGAAATTATGGACTTCAAAATTTAAAGTATTTATCAGGTATTTTTGTGAAAATTGTGATTTATAAACTTGTTAATGATATAACATTACTTGAAGTCACTTATCTATACAATATTAACTCACGTCATCTCAAACGTCATTTTACTTTGTTTTAAATGTCAGATTTGGGTAATTATTTTTGAAGATTTTTAAACTTATTATATTTTGATTGATTTAATTTATATCTTGTGTTAATCAATATAACATTATTAAAATATATTTCTTTACATATATTTGACTTTTCTGTTTTATTTCATGTATTAGTAGATGCCTGTCTGTGTATCGAGAACTTGCTCCGAGACCCTTGAGAATAAGTAGTTTTCAGGCATTTACTATCATTTATAACTAAATTATTATTATTTTTCTTCACCTTCGTATTATATCATTTGGCACCAGCAACGTGGGACAAATTTATATATACTCAGACAGTTCATACAAAATACATGAAATAAAAAGGTGTAATATATCTACTTATAAAAATAAATAAGGAACGTTGTCATTTTAAAAAAATTGTATAATAAAGATTTAGCTATAAACATCATTTACAGAACAATATATGTTATATTTCTTATCTATAACTTAATAAACAACTTTTACAACAAAGATATATATTAATTCATATTATCAATTATGGAAACACGTTCACGTTCCGGTTCAAGAATGGAGATATCAGAAGATGGACAGGAAAAAGGAGAAGGAGAGAGGTCCACCATTACAGAGGTTCATGCTGCACAAGAAGAAACGCCAGTAGATCAGATGAAGATCTTGTTTGAAGCGATAATGGGAATGAAAAGCACGAATGAGAGGATAGAACAGAATCAACAAAATCTTAAGGCAGATATGAAAAAGATGAACGTGGAAAATCTGCAAGTAATGAGTGAGAAACTTGAGAAAAATCAACAAGATATGAATGAGAAATTCGAAGAAAGTCAACAAGAAATGAAGAGGATGAATGAAGAAAATCAACAAGAAATGAAGAAAATGAATGAAAAGTTGGAACAAAACATAAATGCTAAATTAGAAGAGATTATACATTCGCAAGACAGGCAATGGGGATTGCAAGTAAAGGATATCGAAGAAAATAAAAAGATTACAAAAATCCTACAGGAAGAGGTAACAACACGATTACAAAGCAGGCAATGGGGACATAAATATAAAGATATGAGAGAAAGTTGTTCTACAATAAAAATAATTTCCAATAACATAAATATACCAAAATATAAGAGTGCAAACAAACAAAGATTTATAAATAAATACGAATTAAAGATAAAAATTACATAAATTTAAGCGACAGTTTACATTATAATTTATGTGTAACATATAAAATTAATTATAATAAGTATACTTTACTGAACAGGAACATATATCTCGTGAACAAAATAATATATACAAAAATAAAGAATTTTAATGAAGATATTTATGAATTCGGAAAGACTACAAGATATGGAGTAGTAATATATGATAACATGAATTTTTATGATATTATAGCAGATAACCAACATATTTCATTTATATATACTGACATAGATGGAATAATATATAAGGAATTATTCTATTAGTAATCAATATTTTAACATTAACAATTGCCTAAATAATATATTTTACATGATAAACAACACAGATCTACACACCTTTACAAAGATAATATCTATACAAATTTCAATTATTAAGAACCTCCACATAACACTTGGAAGAGGTAACCTAATATTTTCATACAAAGAAAACAGCGTCAATTTTCATAATATCGTTCGTCGAAAAATAATAATTTAAACCAATTTTGTTAGAATCTCGGTGTTCTAATATACTTACGTTGATGAACTAAGCTATGATGGGGTTATGATTTGTATTTAGGTACTCTCAAACTATGCTATTTAGACTAATGTTAAATGTTAACCAAGATATGCAGAACATGATTGTTCGATTAAGAGAACACAACAGTAAACTTAAATATAATTAATAAATATAATTAATAAATATATAACTAGTCGAATAACTATTAAATTTTTAAAAAAATAAATGACTAATATAACTGGTGCTTTAATATTTAAACTGATAATCAATAATTAGGAGTTTTAATACTCTAGGTTATTTAAAGTAACATCTCATTTTCTATTGGTATAAATTAATTTACAAAAGAATTATTTTCTGAGTAATTTTGGACAATTAATTAAAAGTTTATTGGGGTAAACAACTTTTTATAAGTATGTAAGAGTTAAATGAAATGAAAGTTTAAATGAATTGTATTAAAAGAGATAGTAAGATTGTTTATGAATAAAAAGCATGATGTATTGTTAATCGTTTTGGACTAGGTAAAGATATATAAGGATTGTAGGAATTAATATATAATAATGGGGTATATAGAATTAATTATGAATAAATGAATTATTATGATTTTATAAATATTATATGAATATTTAAAAAAGGCAAATATGTCTTATTATGGGTAGATTATATATGTTAAGGATTGGATATGAAGATATGTGTATGGTTTGGAAAGCAATGATTTGTATGTATAAGAAGCATTATTCATTATGGAGGCTCGAGTTTATATCAAAAGATATCAATTATGAATGAGGATTAAATATATCAATTTATTATGAAGTAATATTAAACTTTTACCATTATTATAAGAGATAATCAAACCAAAAACCCCAAGTATAGCACCGTTAACCTATATTAGATTATATAATACAATTAGAGCAAAAAGATAAAACAGATTGAAGTCTTCAGAAAACAGCCCAGTTATACTAGAATATTACAGTTCGAAAGAATTTATTTATATACAATAATTTTATTTTATTATACAATGACCAGTTAATATTATTTTTGAAAAATTTTCTTATAATTTAAACATAAATATTATGTTCCGATTTAATTATATAACTTTGATGCATTTTGTTCTATGGCAATAGTTTCCATTATATGCAGTTTTTATTAAGTACTGTTTGAACGTTTAAAGTTTAAGTTTGTTTAGTTTCATCACATATATTGAACAATTATTTTCAGATTTACAAGACCAGTATTTTAATTGATTATTACAAGATACAATCTTCGTTTTTATTTTTTATTTTTATTTACCTTCTATTATTGTATTTAATTTTCCGAAAAAATTCCTACTTCATCGAATTTGTTTCGTTAGCAATGGGGATGTTGTTGTCAGTCAATTTTCTTAATTAATTAATTCTTTTCTAATAAGATATCGGCTTCAAGAATGTTGTATCTTGAATGTTCAGATTTGTGAAGTATTACTTTATAGTAAGAATTTTGTAATTTTGATATGGGTTCATAATTGGTTTTGAAATCATGATACCATATAATATTGTATGTATATTTAATTTATGGTTATGTTTTCCTTATTAGTAAATTTACTTCGACTTATCTTCACGAGGATTTTGGATTTTTAAAACCAACTATGTTCTATCTTTCTTTTGAGCAAATATCTGTCAATTTTGTTATTTGTTTGACTTATGTGAACTTCATTTACAAGATTTGTAATTGAGATTACGTGAGTGGATTTTCTTATAATATTATCTTTTAAATTATTTTAGTAACCTTTGTATAAATTTCGTAGAATATCTGATTTATACTTTTACAAAATTTCTGATGGGAGTCTTGACGACGAAAAACAGAATGATTATTATTATTTTTCTGACGGAGATTAAAAGATTTTTTCGTCACACCTACTGCGTAAGTAAACAATTATGACATCTTTTTTTGAAACGTAAGTGACACTTTACATACCGTATTGACAGTTGCTGTGGTAGCGGGCTGTAATATTTATTACGACTCTAGGGAAATAATAGCAATATTAGAAAATTTATGACAAATTTATTTCAAACATGATTAATTAACATAACTAGGAAAAATAGAATCTTGTACAAAAACTTATGATTTTGTAATATTAAATGTAAACGAACAATTAGATCATCATTTTTACGCTTCAAAAATCCTTTCAATTTAGGATATTTTGAAATATCTTCATTTTCGTTAATAAATATGGTAGTTTTTAACATGGAGTATTCACACCATAAACTGTTTGGTGATTTTAACTTCATAGATCTATCACGAAAATATGCCAGCATTACACTTTCTGAAATACTCTCCACATACCTCTAGTGACACCAATCTTTGAACATTTTATAGGTTTCATTGTATCTGTTTTTAGATTTCTCCGGCAAAATCTCAGTACAAGCTATAATAGCATCCATCTCTATTTGATTCATGTTTATAAATTTTATTTAGAAAGAAAAACTTTTGAAAATCTATTGCATATACTTTGACATTTATCAAAAATGTAAATTTATATCGACACAAACATGGTTACCATAGATACGACAAATATTCCTGACTTGGTGTTACTAATGTGTATACATATAGTAAAAGTAAAGTGGAAAATCATTCAAATTCGTCTATTTAAAAAAAACGTAGGTATGACGAAAAATCTCATATGCACCACGGTTCGTACAGTACACTTTCATGGTCTCGAATACATGCAAACCTCGACCCTACGGGTCTCGGTTTGCAATCGTATTCTCGACCATAAAACTGTACTTACGAACCTAGGTACATAAATAACTATTATCTGCATTATATAAATTTAGTTGTATCAATATTCCGTATATATTCCTTATATTATATGTTTATGCACATTTATTGTACATAAGGAAGAGATATATTAAGTATTCTGGATATATTATCCATATAAGGAGAACGTAGACATGCATGTGATTACCAAAGAATAGATTTATATGAAAGAAACGCTCTTAAAGAAGAAATCAGATATCTTCTGAATTATTTTGGTATAAGAACATCTCTTCAGGGACTTATATTGAACATAACCTGGTGGTATATCCTGAAAAATTGAATCATGAGCATCGCAGCGACTAGAATAGTATCCAGTAGTTTGAATTAAGCAATTGACAGCCAATGTTGATGTTCTAGTTGGAAACTGTCCTGAGAACTTCATCCAAAGAACTTAATGAAATTGTGGACTTCAAAATTTAAAGTATTTATCAGGTATTTTTGTGAAAATTGTGATTTATAAACTTGTTAATGATATAACATTACTTGAAGTCACTTATCTATACAATATTAACTCACGTCATCTCAAACGTCATTTTACTTTGTTTTAAATGTCAGATTTGGGTAATTATTTTTGAAGATTTTTAAACTTATTATATTTTGATTGATTTAATGTATATTTTGTGTTAATCAATATAACATTATTAAAATATATTTCTTTACATATATTTGACTTTTCTGTTTTATTTCATGTATTAGTAGATGTCTGTCTGTGTATCGAGAACTTGCTCCGAGACCCTTGAGAATAAGTAGTTTTCAGGCATTTACTATCATTTATAACTAAATTATCATTATTTTTCTTCACCTTCGTATTATATCAATATATATATATCCCTTATCAGCATATATATATATATATATATATATATATATATATATATTTGCTGATTAAAAAATATAAATGATTGTATAGGATGGATTCGAAAACTTTGTGGAAATTGTAAAGAAGCAATCGGTTTGAAATTATGTAAGGATCGTCCTATCTTAAAACTAATGGAAAGCGATTTTCCAAACTGATGTAAATGTATTAAACTTAAATATTAAATTAAATACGTGATATAATGGTATAGCAAATACAGTAGCATCGTCTCGAAGGGTAAAATCGGAACCAGAAGTGAACGAATTTTTTGAATGCCGTAAAGCAAAATCAATTTTATCTCTGAACATAAATGGTGTAGTAATTGTAATATTTGTGGTCATGGGTAATTGGCAAACTTTGATCTTGAAACATAGTAGACACTTGGTTAAAATATTTTCGAAAGGCCTCTTGAACCAGCTTCTCTAAGTTTTGTGTAATGATGTATACAATTATGAAGTATTATAAAAATACAGAGAGATTATATTGGAAGAGACACGAACACTGCTTTGAAATGTTCAGTCTTTGATTTTTTGATAGATTGTTGGCAAATGCGATACTCGTTTGTCCAAAAACTTTTTCATATGTAAATATAAAGGATAAGATTAATTTAATCTTATCCTTTACCTTTACTATGTCCATTAGCTCCCGCATCTTGATAAGACGATCGTTCAGTGCTATATTCTAAACTTTTTCAATTTGTGGTCGATTTCGTCGCCTTAAAATCTATGTACGACGACGTTTAAATTCTGTTGTTCATTTTTCGTTATTGTTGAAAAAAAGAAGTATAGTAATACTTCTTCTTGGCAGTAGCCAAGAGTTGATTTTTGATGTGAAACATCTAATGACGTGCCATGGAGGTAAACTGGGGTGTTGAATGCTATCACGAAATGACCGCTCAGTCAGCGCCCCCCTCTCTTCGCAATACCGCTGACGCTCGCCTCTCTCTGCAGTGCATATACTGTGTGTGCGTATATATCGCTGAACGTGAACCAGTGTGTATCCGGCGCTCCCTCTCTCCGCTATCCCTACAAGCTGTACACGAGGTGGTCGCCGCTTTTACTTGTGTGTATATGTTAATCGGTGCGCGCTATAACCGCTTTACTTGTGCACACTGCGCGACATTAAAACCCGTATAACTCTTATGAGCATAAAATCATATTTTTTTATTTGCGAAAACGAGACATATATATTCATACTGTCACTTAGACTTAGACTTCATAGGTTATACAAACATTGCTAATACCTGTGAAACTTAAGTCAAATAAGACATCAAATTTGATAAGCCTAGCTTACATTGATAATATGTTAGTGTATAGGTTCGGCCTTTCAAGCATAACAAAATATTTCCAGTCGAATACGTTGCAACTTTTTATTGATTTTAAATATGAGTGAAACTAACAGTGATAGTAACAATCTAATCTTTACTTTACTTTATATTCCCTTCTTTAAATAACAATCGATTTCGATATTTCACATTTGCCAGTCGTCCCGTTACGGCTATTTCTTTTATTTTAGTTGGTGTTAAACCTGTCAAAACGAAGTATTTAATTACCGTGCAATCGATACTCTATTTTTTCCATTTTAACAAATTGTTAAAAGTTCTTTATTTCAAACTCCGATCAAAATTTGTTGAATATACTGTAAGAGCGAGCGTCGTATAGTCACACGACAGAGAGATCACACGATAAGCGCAATAAATACATTGCAATACTTATTAACAATAATTGTTACTTATAAATTTAAAAATAATGTAGTAGTATAGAAATAAACAAATTCTATTTGTACCAGACTATAAAATATAAAAGAAACACTTTTAAAAACCAAATAACTCTTATCAAGAAACTAAAGAGAATTAAACAAAAAATTCTCTTTGTTGAGGATACATTTAATATCCTTTTGTAATATTTAAATTTCAAACATTTTTTATTGTTAAATATAAGTAATCTAGAATATAGAATTAAAACATAACATTTCCATTTTTATAACGTGGATTTTCAAGTTTAAACCATTGTATAACATAATTTTATTATCCTATTCAAATTATAAAACTTTCTTTAAATTCTAAGAAGCACCGCATCTTTTACATTTACAAATTTCTTTATCGCGTTATACATTAGACCGGTGTTTTATTACATTGGGTTATAGTGGACAAAGGGTTTAATCTGTATATCCATTCTTAAGAAAATAACGTATCCTGAATATGTATAATATATATTATTATTTAACAAGGGACGATCCGGAACTACATACTTAAATTTATAACACCAATACTTAATTAGTAATTATATTTTATTATTTATTAGTAAGATTGGATTTTTAAGATCCCACCTTGGATATGGTTGTCCGTAGGTATAATTTTCACGAATGAATAATCGAAAAATTCACCATTATGACGTCAAACAATATAATGTACAACGAATACACGCATTTAATTATGGAATAGTTTGTAGGGGCAGTGGTATATTTTTATCCACATGCAACACAGTCGTAACACAGGAGTCTTATTCTTAACATCATAACAAGCAACATTCTTAACACAACAGCCTCATTCGTTACATCATAATAAGCAAACATGAACATAACAGTCATACTTTAACAAGAGACACCAGTCTCAACAGCAGTTTTATGTTATTATAAGTCGTTGTAGACCCAAAAATAAATGTATATAGTGTAAATAAATCTATTTAGATGAAAGTACATTTATTCAATTAACAAACAGTCACCGAAGATTTTAATAGTAAAGTGTATACAGCCTTATAACCTGAAGCAATATCGGGGTCGTGATTCTAAGAACCGGATACAACCATAACATTGGTCCATCACAAAACTGAGTCATCGCAAACATTTGGTTACAAGAGTCGAGCATCTAAAACATATTTGGTCTCAATGCCACACATTGGCCTTCTAGCCGCAACACTCTAAACGATCACCTAATTAAAAGGGTAATACCCTAATCTGTCGACATTGTTTCGCATGTAATGATAAATGTTCGCAGTTAAATCAGCGTAGTACAAGCTCTGTTGTTCTGGAAATCGTAAATAGACGATTTTACATAACCCCATAAGAAAAAAATCGTTTGGGGATAAATCAGGCGAGCTAGTAGGTCAGCGAATATCGCTAGAACCAATTATCAATCTGGTAACAAATATACTGTTTAAATATTGTCGCACGATTGCAGCTTTATTAGCAGGGTATCCATGCTGTAACCAAACGTCATTTATGGAAATATTTGATATGTTTTGCACGCAAGGTACGATACTACTCTGCAGAAGGAGTAAATATCCTTGTGTATATATATTCAATCAATATTTTGTTATTGAATACAAAACTAATTTCGCTGAAATATGTAATCTATATGGTGTAACATTTACTTACAATTTTTTTCGATTGTCTTATGTGATATTGATTAGATTGAATGATGAAGATTGAATTTAATCCGTAATAGTATTACCTATAAAAACAAATTTATTTCCAATATAGTTTTCAAGTGATGTACTTGAATTTTTTATATATTTTGATCTGATTGACATTAAGTGTGTCCAATAAATTGAGGTTAAACAAAATAATAGAATGTGTTTCCAAATGGAACGGTTCGCGTATTTAAGTTCTAAAATAAATTAACTTTCATAAAAGTTTGCCTGATAAATACACGCAATAAATGAATAAATGACTGGCAAAAAAAAAACACAAAAAAAAATAAAATATTTGGTACAAATGATCGGAAATGCTTTATAATTCATCTAGGATGCAATATAAGGCATATGGCATTAAATTGTCGGGTACATATACTAATAATTTATCAAATGTTTGACAAGAGTGTTATTAAAATGATAATTCGACAACGAACATGTAAAAATTACATGTTCCACTAGAGTTGTTCCTCGTATTTAATAATGATCGTACATATTTTTGGATTGACGTAAATTTAATTTAACTAATTAATTCACAGATTTATCTTATGAATATGTAAAATAATTGTACATATTTATAAAACACGTCAATACTTCCTGGATATACGAGGTATTTTTATTAAATTCTTCTATTAGTTTCGCATTATAGACAATAATATTAAAAGATGAAGCTGTTCACACAATTTCTTTGATACTAGATACTACTCATAGTTTTGGCCACGTTTTTGAAATTTGTATAATTGAAAGTAAACGAAATGATGAGCAAAAGCAATAGCAGAATATAATTTCGGTATTAGAATCAGATAATTGTTGAAGAATAAATTTGGAAAATCTGAATCGGGCCGAGTCCTTGTTCGAAAATACCAACCTCGCTACATAAGTTTCATACGCAAAGATGATTTACTATTATTTCAAACAATTAGTTTTCATGTTAGCCACGTCAATAAAAATATTTTTTATTAAAGTTCATTTACATATATACATAAAGTTTGCTATTGCCGAAAGTATTCCACTTTTCGTTTTTCTAAATAGAGTAGAAAAGAACATCTTATAGTAATATGCCTCTTTACTTCAGAGAAAAACAAAAATAACCAGAAATCGTACATTACAAGATCATGTGAGCAATATCATGAGTGAGTGTAATGAACGTTCGATAACTTTGAACTTACTTCCGCTGAAAAATTTTAAATTTGAAACGGCAGTGTAGGAAGAGATATTGTCGTGATAGAGCATCGCTTATTTTCAGGCTAACCAGAAGCATTATAGCGGTTCTTTATTTCAACTGAGTAGCTTTTATCAATATTGTTCTTCTCAGAAAATTAGATTACATTCTTTTTCATTAATAGTTGTATATGGGATTGATAGGCGGTACATCGACATCATACAAGAGGGAGTCAATATATAAGTCACAAAACGAGATAGAGGAAATAATAATCAAAGTAACTTCCTGAGATTTATTTCACCTTTCTACATAATCGCCCTGTACATTCAGACACTTATCCCATCTCTTTACAAGTCCTTGAAAGCCGGCGGCAAAGAAGTCTTTTAGTTACTGTCGCAGCCAACAAGTAGCCTCTTGGATTACGGCATCATCAGTTTCAAAATGACGGTCACCCAAATGATTTTTTTAAGGGTCCGAACACATGAAAATCACTGGGGGCTATGTCGAGACTGTACGGTGGATGTTCCAAACGATCCCAACGAAATGTTCGTAACAACTCCCGCGTTACTCCAGCTGTGTCAGGGCGGTTATTGTTATCCAGAAGAAGAACTCCCTTTGTCAGGAGTTCAAGGTGCTTACGGCGAATGACCTGTCGGAGTTCCCGCAGAGTGGTGCAGTACAACCTGGCATTAACAGTCTCACCGTAAGACAGAAATTTCTGCAGTATGGCGCCTCGGTGGGCATAACCTTGCGGACAGATGGAATCGTCTTGAACTTTTTGAGTGTTCTAGTTGAAAGTTATGAACCCACGACACGTCCCCTGTAACAATTCGTGCCATGAAGTCCTCTCTTCCTCATCCTGTATCGAGCGAGATGCTTCAAGGAGTCATTCTTGTAATTTTCTGCTTCTTAGACAACTTGCGGGGCACCCACTATGAACAAACTATAGCACGCGCTACGTCATCTATCGTCATACGCCGGTTATTGCGAATTATGTATTTGTTCCACACACTGCAAGTTAATTAACTGATCTGGCTTTTACTTGATGAAAATCCATTGTAAAATTAAATAAGAAACAAAACACACAATTGTGTTTTTTATTTAATTTTACAAAAATGATTATCTTATAAGAAAGCTGGCATATTTTAATTTACTGTAATTTGTAATAATTGTGGACGTGGTCAAATTATTTCTGCAAAATTTGTCAAGATAAATTTTATTTTACATATTATATACTTTAAAAATATTTATTAACAATTTAGAAAAAAGTAACTGACATACTTTCATTATTTCCTTTTCTAGCAGACCACATATTTTGCAAAAAATTTGAATGACAAATATACTTGAATACTTTTTTAAACTACGAAGGTTTAAAAAAATCATTTGGTCAAGGGTTTATGGAACTGAAAAAAAGCAGAATCAGGCCGTCATTTTTTACAATTTCAAACGTAGCTTAAGCTGTAAAAAATGTTTCAAAGAAATCAGTCAGATATGTGTTGACAAGTTATGCTCCTTGGCTACCATAAAGTAGTAATACACTCAACGTAGTTGACTTTATTTAAATATTACGTCTCGAGTTACTAAGTAAAAAAATCTTACTACTGGTAAATAACAAAAATAAATCTCGCAAAACTGGCTCTGATGCTTTTCGATATAATGAAGAAATACTGCAGAGATCCAAAAACTTACCTGTATGGAAGGGTTGATGGTAAAAATATAATTTAACTAATCAGGCTCAGACTACGCGCAATGAAGATGGTGGGGTTATTATCGAAATGTTAATGAGTTTCTGACTATAATAAAATAAATGGGCCCCACCGTGAATTACGGTTAAATTATAACTAGAGTTCATATGTCACACGGAGGACATATATCTCATAATATATTCATAACGTATAATGTTTATAGAAGGTATCCCAATACAACATGTAAATCAATAACGGCACAAAGACATAATACTATAACAATATTTATTAAATACGTTTTCCCAAAATATCTCAACATATATATAGATATATAATTATAAATGGACCTGTATATACAAATACGTTATATTAAAACTTTAACATTCCTGAAGGGAACATGATTATTACCGGATATCTCCGTTAATGTACAGAAAGTAGATACAAAACTTATGAAAATAAATGTGACCAAACTATTTAAAACTTACAGGATAACTTATAAATAAACAATTAAATGGAAATACTAATATACTAAGTGAAATAGTTTTATATGTATCTCAACAAATTTGAAATATTAATTAAAACCATAAACAACGAAAAGTAATACTACAAAAAAACACTTAGCTGTACAGGTATAACTGTCTAAACGGTCCTAATCCAGTCCTACTTGAAGATTATTCGCCCTTGCGCCAGACAGCTGATTAAAAAAAGGGTGCCGATTCTACTTCTTTGGATCGGTATTAATTCGCAGAGGATACCTAATGAGGTTTTCAAACTAGCTCCCTAAATTACAATATGAAACTAGCATTAGAGAATCTTCTAACGCGAATAAGCATAATAAAAATGGCCGCTTACCGATATTACTACTATATTACACAATATATAAATCGCCTTAAAACTTTATACACACACGGCTTCGAGGATATCTCGAACGGAAGTAAAGTCGAAAGACACTATGTCATCGTTAGAAAAATCGCAGAGATCTTGATATATATATGCACATAGAGACCCGGTGCTTTTGGCGCGGTTTCTCATTGGTCAATGAGCCAGGGTATGTAAACTCAATGTATAGAAACACGCCCTCAACGAGTGGTTCGAAAAAAATACATAACAATCTGTTATCTAAAAAAATATTGGTCTTGTTCGTGTTCGGAACGGAGAGAAGAGGGCAGGCATGTTACTATAAGGAGAATTCAAACAACTTTGAAGATTAGTGTGAACACCATCTTAACCAAACATTTGAAGGTACATAAACTTTGTTCCCATTGAACCCCGCAATTTGACACTAGTTCAAAAAAAAAACTTGAAAAGGTGCACATTACACTAGATCACCTTGTCGATGGATTTTCTCATCCATTGTACATCATTACATGTGATGAAACTTGAGTAGTCTTTAATAATCCCGTCAAAAGCAACAACCGACAATTTGAATCAGAAATGATTCAACTCAAACGAAGGTTGTTTGAGAAAAACCGAAACAAAAAGACCACATTTTTTGGAATTAGTATAATTAGTATGTTTCCACTGTAGCACGGAAAGACCGCCATAGTGTTAATGTAGAAAAATATACGACAACTTGTGTTCCTTAAGTTATCAAAAATCGTCCAAAAGAGTAACGATTGTGTATTTTAATGTCCAAAACTTTGAAATAATTGTTATTAAATCTTGATTTCTATTAATAACTGCGTCTAACTTTTGCCGAAGGCCACATCCGAAGTCACATGGAATATTTTTCAAATTGTTAATAGCGACATCTAATGTGGTTAATCCATCATTTAATTTGAGATTTTGATTTTCAAAATAAGTGGATTAGTTTTGGAAAATTTCCAAAGTGTTCCTGAAGAAAGTACAACTGATAAATACTTCGAGCATCGTCATTTAAACATGTAACGAAATTTTGTAAACTATCGAAATTCTCTGCATAAAAACTAAGAGCTTCCAACCATGTTCCCCATCTAGTTATTACTGGAGAGGAAGGCAGTGACAAAGATGGAAGTATTTCCCTGTAAAGAGCTACTCTCAATAGTGCTTTTCTGAAAACTTTTTTAAAAGCGGATACAAGTCTATCAACTTCCGGAAAGGTGTCTCTGAGATATATTCACAGATTCTGTGCAGATGTGCTACACAAATAATATGCAGCATATTATGTTGCATGATATGTTTCCTTTAATAGCCTGCCTCTTTTTAACATACTTATATGCAGCACTGTCACTGAGAAATAAAAGTATTTTTTCTATGTACCGGTCGTCCGAATGAGGCATTTGGTGCATATTCTCGTAAATGGTTTTAGCTACTGTTTCCGTATCAACTGTATTTATAATTTTTGTTGCTATTACATATGCGTTATATGGAATAGTTGGATGTAGTACACCAGCTACAACATTTACCACACAGCGTCATAATATATCGACAGTTTCGTCGGCACTTATCCAGAGGTACTGATTTGAAAGATGGCTTCTAATGCGTTCTACTGCTTTCGTGTAGCAGTTAGAAATATATTTAATGGAAGTTTATTTAATGGAATATTTGCCGCCATTAAAGTTTCACAGAGTTCTTCGTTAAAATAGTCAGATTCCATCGGATCTAATTTCTGTGTATGTGTTTTCGATGTTAAGTGACGTTTTACGTGCGATTTCTTGGAATTTTTTAACGATATTTTACAAACTTTGCAATAAATTTCGGAATCACTGACAATGGACATACAATCAGTTTGATCCTTAATCCAACTCGCCATTGTTTTATGATGCCATTCCCGACGTTGTTCCATATCATTTCTGAAAAAGTAACTTAAACAATGTTCTAGATCTAAATAAATGAAAATTAAAAATGTATGCGTAAGTTATTGAAACTTAACGAAATTCACAGGACACTTACGTCAAAATAATTGGGAGAAGTAGATTCGATGAAACGATGTTAAACAGGATCTATTGCAAAAATTACGAAGTATGTAATTAACAGTTAAAACAATGAAAAAAAGAAACTAACTCACCGTACTTTATTTATCTTACGAAATATAAGCTAATGAATAAAATAAATTATAAAAACTCCTCAGGCTTTTATCTACACCCAGAACCAGCCCAGACCAGAACCTGTATGTGGAATCACTAAGGATTCCGCTAAAAGGGAGGGAGATCTGGTTATGTCTAGAAAAATAACATAAAAATAAATGGAGGTTAACGGAAGGTCAACTTCATACCAAAACACTACTAAGGGAGCTGGACGAAAAGTTTTCAGCCAACCTAGTTCGTAGTAGCAAAAAAGAAATTAAAATAATTACTGGGTTAATAACCGGACATTGTCCTTTAAGGAAGCATTTGTACAGCATGGACTTGGTTAGTGAGCCCTGGTGTAGGAGATGCGAAAAACAGGAGGAAAGCCTTCGTGTAATATGCACGTGTGAGGAACTGAAGGAACTCAGACAGAAATATTTCGGGAGAGATCTATTGGATCCTTCGAGTGTACTCACACTTCCCCTGAGGAGGATAGTGGCTTTTATCGAGGACACAAGACTAATAGAGTGGAACTGAGAAATCTATTGGGATAGTACAAAGAGCAGTGTGCTCAAGTGCCTGGACGTACTGGCGTCCAACCCAAAACAGAAGAGAAGAAGAATCTACGCCCATGAAGAAAGGAATTTAACTGTAATATTGAAGTAATCGAATGAATAGTGCTATTCAAAACTGCGTATTGTACTTAGCGATGTTATAGACTACTTATATGGTCCATCCTAATTTCAGCCTGTTGCGTCCGGTCTTTAATGAGGATTCGTATACGATAATGTAAGTGATTGCAATAAAGAAAGATTCGATTAAATTAGATATGCTCTCACGTGTACGACAAGAATTCTTTCACCGATTAGTGTACTGTTAAAAACAAAATGTGAGGTTATTTCAACACCTGCTATAATATTTTCTTTTACAATAAAATTCAATTACTAATACGATTTATTTTGATATGTCTAATTCGATTTTAGAAGCATTTGTTTTTTTTTAGAATTGGATTAATTTTTACATTTCAATATATTATTTTGAATTAACCTCAATCTAATTTTAGAATTTTTGCTATTTATAAAATATATTTCACATTTAGAAAATTAATTTATTTACTTTGAAATGACAAATTTCGTTTAATGATAGAAATGCATCTATTAGTTATTCGTAATTTATAGTATGATACCAATCTATTTTTCTAATTAAACTTATTGTGAGTATCTTTTGTTTATGAAGACTAGTATTATATTTAAGTAAAAATATTTCTTTTTTATTTTTAAATAATAATTCGAATCTGTCGATAGTATAAAACTTTGTCTAGCGAAACTAAGTGGGAGGCCCATAGATAATATACGCATGTTATAAGTACGTATGAATCTTGAACCACGTATTACAAGTGGCAGCGGTGTCCGCTCGTGCGCGTGGATAGACCGACCATCCATAAAGTCTTATCAGGCACCCTTACAACATACACCCATAGATTTGTATAGCGTCAAATAAAACAGGAGTGAAAAATACAATATGAGTAATGCCTTCATACAAAAAGTCGAGGTCCAATCTTTACGTAGTAACGAGAAAATTATTTTTCATTATTCAAGCCCGGCCTTGTTACAGTCAATAAACACACGGCAAAACGGGAATCCACCACTACAAACAATGTTACGATTTACATTTAGTATGAACATAGTCTTTGCTGCGGCTAGATGCATTCGCAATGGCATCCTATACGAACATCCAATATACTGATTTTACTGATATGATTTTCATTTATGGAAAAACAGGATAGAATAGTCTTGAGGCAAAAAACTTGTACGTAGAACGTTTCCCAAATTGACTTCTTCCTTCGACTTAAATAATGGTGAGAGCCGTGTATCGACTGTGGGATACAGGATCAGTAATTTCACGTTTCAAAGGTCGTGACCCTCAACGATTACACAGAGTGCAACAAGCAAATGAGGATATTTTAAATATCGTGGAAGCGGATCCTGGCGCAAGTACGACAACCCTAGCACGGGAAGTAAATATGTCTCAAGCTACGGGGCATCAAATTTTAAAAACTAATTTACTTCACCTGTATCACATCGAACGCGTGCAAAGGTTAACGCAATTAGATTTTCCCCGCCGAATTGCCTTCTGTGGGTGGTTTCAACACAGAGAAGTTCGTCGGCCAGATCTTGCATCAGTAATTCTCTTTACCGACGAATCTACGTTTACCAAAGATGGTATTTTGAATTACCATAATATTCACCACTGGGCGTACAAAAACCCCCACGATATACACCAAAGTCACTTGCAAGTTAGGATATCCGTCAATGTTTGGGCAAGGTGACTAGGCGATGAATTACTTGGACCACATATACTTCCAGAACGATTAAATACAGAATCCTATTTACAGTTTAATCAACATGCATTACCCGAGTATTTGGATGACATACAATTAGCGATATGGCAAAGTGATGGTTTATGGACGATGGAGCACCCGTGCATAATAGTAGACTTAATGAATTTTTAAACTTTAAACTATTACACAATGGATTGGACGTGAAAGTCCCATTCCGTTGCCAGCTCGTAGTTCCAATATAAATCCTTTAGACTTTTTTGTGTGGTGATATATGAAAAGCTTAATGTATGATCGTCGTCTTGATATTGAAAATGCCGCAGATCTGCAAAATCACATATTTGTTGCAGTTCAACACATTCGCAAATTTTACCCGCGTATATAATAACTTTCGTCGCCAAATTGATACCTGCATTAGAGCTCATGGTGGGCATTTTAAACACAAATTATTTCGTCCTGTTTCGGTATTTCTTCACTACAAGTTTAAAGAAAATAAATTAATATAAATTGTATAATAATTTTATTTTAAAAGAAATTTAAAATTCAAAATATACTTCTATTTATCTATAATTACAAATGTGCCATAATGCCATAAGATTGTCGACATATTCGACGTAAAGGGTGTTAATAATATTCACCAAAGAAACATCGTAATAAAAAGACCATATGTGCGGCTGACTATATTGCATAAATATTTTGGTAAAGAAATACGAAACATTCTACGAATTTTACCATTTTTTTTTTGCGATACGTATTCTCTCTCTCTCCCTCTCTCTCTCTCTCTCTCTCTCTCTCTCTTCTCTCTCTCTCTCTCTCTCTCTCTCTCTCTCTCTCTCTCTCTCTCTCTCTCTCTCTCCTCTCTCTCTCTCTCTCTCTCTCTCTCTCTCTCTCTCTCTCTCCTCTCTCTCTCTCTCTCTCTCTCTCCTCTCTCTCTCTCTCTCTCTCCTCTCTCTCTCTCTCCCTCTCTCTCTCTCCCCCTCCCTCCCTCCCTCCCTCCCCTCCCT